>CM042997.1:6381418-6758709 GCA_023678885.1 Pogostemon cablin
ACCTGAGAAGATCTGCTAATTTAGCTCTGTTCTGGCTATCTTCATGGATGCCCAGCTTCAAGTTCTTGGAGAAGGCTTCGTAAAACTTGTTGTAATCCTCCTTGTTCTCTGCAATCTCATTGAACATCTCTATGCATTTCTTCACAAGATTCTTCCGTATAACCTTCAGAATCTTGTTCTGCTGCAGCATCTCACGGGAGATGTTCAGAGGTAAGTCATCGGAATCAACAACGCCCTTGACGAATCCGAGGTACTCTGGAATGAGCTCCTCGCAGTTGTCCATGATGAACACCCTCCTGACGTAGAGTTTGATGTTGTTCATCTTCTTGCGGGAGTCGAAGATGTCGAATGGAGCCCTCTTCGGAACGAAGAGAATTGCCTTGAATTCGAGCTGACCCTCGACGGAGAAGTGCTTCACGGCAAGGTGATCCTCCCAGTCGTTTGTTAAGCTTTTGTAGAAGGAGGCGTACTCCTCCTTGGTGATCTCCTCTGGTTTTCGAAGCCATATGGGCTTTTGCTTGTTGATTTGCTGCCACTCATGAGAAATCTCCTTGATCTTCTTCTTCTTGCCTTTCTCCTTCTCCTTCTCCTCATCCACTTCTTCAATGTCACCCTCCTCTTCTTTCTTGGTTTCTTCATCTTCGTCATCACTGATCTCTTTTTCAGTTGTCTTCTCAGTCCAGAGGTAAATTGGGTAGCTGATGAACTCGGAGTGCTTCTTCACAAGATCCTTAATCCTTCTCTCCTCAAGGTGTTCCAACTGAATTAAACACCATTAATAGAGTCATTAGTCCTAAAATTACTTAATTACAGATGAGATTCATCAGGTTCAAACAGAGTAACAAAAACAGTAAATATCCCAATACTACGATACGTAATCCAAGGAAATCATAAATGTAGACATGTTAACAAGTTATTTTACCTGATCTTCCTTGAGGAAGAGGGTCATCTTGGTTCCTCTGCCAAGTTGCTCTCCTTCGACATCCCTAGTGACGGTGAAGGAACCTCCAGCTTGTGATTCCCAGATATACTGCTCATCATCGTTGTGCTTGGAGATAACAACAACTTTCTCCGCCACCAGGTAGGCGGAGTAGAATCCCACACCGAATTGCCCAATCATGCTTACGTCAGCACCAGCTTGCAAAGCCTCCATGAATTCCTTCGTACCAGACCTCGCAATCGTCCCCAAGTTGTTCACCAAATCTGCAACAATACAACATCAACGACTAATTCAACAACACACTCCAAATCAACATATCGTCCATTATTCTCCTCAGATTGAAGCATTAAATCAAGAAGTAATCGCACCGGATGCCTAGTAATCTATCCTCACCATGTTTAGAATTCATTAAAAAAAAATAAAAAAATTTAACTCTAACGATCAAGTCAAAATTCACAGATACATTACCTGCTTTAGTCATTCCGATTCCACTATCAATGATCGTGAGCGTCTTGTTGACCTTGTCAGGAACGAGACGAATGAACAACTCTGGCTGTGCATCGAGCTTGCTCTTATCAGTCAAGCTCTCAAATCGGATCTTGTCCAACGCATCAGACGCATTGCTGATCAATTCACGGAGGAATATTTCCTTGTTGCTGTAGAATGTGTTGATAATCAAACTCAGAAGCTGGTTAATCTCCGCCTGAAAGGCAAAAGTTTCTGCTTCCGCCATCTGCACTTCCGCCATTAGAACCAAGCACTCAAATTATCCACGAAGAGAAAATTGGAAAATTAGATACAGGAGATAGATAGTTCGCGATATGCTGAATTGATGATTGTAGAGTGGAGATGGGATTATATAGTGGGAGGGAGAAATTCTAGGAGGTTCGATTGGTGAGGTTAGGAAGTGAGAGAGGGAAGGAATGAGGAACGGAGACTTGGCGATTCTCGATCCTTCTACTCTAATCTAGATCTTTTGTTTTTGCCGCTCTTTTTTCTTTTATAATAATAATAATATTTATTATTTTAAATTAGTTTTGTTAAACTAAATCGCGTTTTCAATTAATTATTCACCCCCAAGTCCCAACATTTCTCATTTGTCCTTATTCACATTTGAATAATGTCTTCAATCCTAATTATGGTAATTATGGAAGTAAATGGAGGAGGCTCCTGAAAATGAATGATATGTAGGCAAAAAAGAAAAAAAAAGTTTTAATTAATATATTAAAATAATATTTACTTTAATTATTTATTATCATCGTAATCATATCATAATATATTAAAGGTGGCGCAGTCTCATGATTAACATTTTTTCTCATTTTATTCCCATCTAATTTTTTTAATTACATCTTTAACTTTAAACTACTTTAAATAAATTATTTATTATGCATGTAAGACCATTTATATTCATTTAGTCTCTTGGAGTCACTTAATTAATTATTAATATAAATATATGCAATGAATTCACAAAGCCATATAATGAGTAATTAATATGAGGAGAAAATCAAACACTATAAAATGTAGAGTGGCTTGCAGGGGCGATTTAAGCATTGGAGCCTTGGAGGTGGACTCCATGAACGGATCCACGACGACAATGGAAACTTTTCGTCGGATACTTGGTTAGATGAGAGGGCAAAGATGCAATGCGACATCAAAAGGGGAGACGACGACGTCGTTTTAAGAGTAGTGATGATTATAAGATGATGATATATAATTTGTGGTTAGATTTTTGTAAGGTTGCTTAGATTTCTAAAAGAACCCGAGGAAAAATTTAATTATATGTAAGAATTGTGTACTCCCTCCGTCCCGTTCTTATAGTTACGTTTGCTTTTTGCACGTTGATTAATGAGTATAATATTTTAATGTGTATTGAGGTGAGAGAAATAATATTTTAATGTAAAGTGAGTAGGTGTATTAGTGTGATGTGTGGGGTTATGGAGAGAGAAAAAGTTAATTTGTGTGGGTCCCATATGCTAAAAAAGAAAATGTAACCATTGGGGTGGGACGCCCAAAATGATAATGTGTAACTATTAGGACGAGACGGAGGGAGTATGTATTAACTTTTATTTTTATATAGATTAAAAGAATGGATAAATTGTAGGCGACTTCCTGATTTTGTGTTATCTAATATTTTTTCATTGGATACTATTCAAGTAAGAAAGTAGTGTAATTAACTACGAAGTGCTGTATGATCCACCATTATAAAAAAATGTATTATTTATTTCAAATTCTATACTATTCGATCCACCATATATGTATGATTAATCATTATGGGGAATTAACTTGAAGTTTTCACTTATATCGTAATCTAGCAATTTTTTGTGTCATTACGTAAGTATTTCTTTTTTAATAAACATTATTATTATTATTTATAAGATTTCTGAGGGTTAAAAGATGGATTTAACATTATTATCACTTTTTTTTATATTATTTATAACATTATTATCACTTACATTTTGGTTTTTCGTTTTTGTTATCTCAACATAAACTTTTAAGCTTTTTTTTCTTTTTTTTAATAATAAATTATTAATTAATACTCCATATAACTACGTGTGAGCATTACTTTTTATACACATATCATAATTGCAATCATAATAATATACTCCCTCCGTCCCGGGTATTTTTACCCGTTTGTACGGGCACGGAGATTAAGACGTTTTATTTTTTTAATATATAATGTAAGAAAAAGTAGGGATAAATTAGTAATTTAAAAAGAAAAAGTGAATAAAGTTGTTGGGAATGATGAATAAAGTGTAAAAAAGTAGTTAAAGTTGTTGGGATTGTAAAAAGTATGTAATAAAATATTATGTATTTTTGCCAAAAAAGGAATGGGTAAAAATACGTGGGACACCCCAAAATGGAAAGTGGGTAAAAATACGTGGGACGGAGGGAGTATTAAAAATTAATAGCACTGAGAAACATTTTTTCTAACTCTATCTCCACTTATTTCTTTTATAACATCTTTAACATTCCCCAATTAATGACAATGAAAATATTTAATATTTAATTTATATTAACAATGACTCCTCATATTCTTAATAAACTACTTTAATATATAATGTTGCACATTTATATTCTATCTAACTAATTTTGTATGGATAGGTATTGGGTGAAACCGTCTCACGGATCCTATTATGTGAGACGGATCCTCCACCAACCCATTAATTTTTTTATTTTAATTTTTTATGCACGCTAATCGATTAACTGAACATTAAACACCTAATTCATCCAGCTCAAGAGTAAAGACCAACTTTAAAAGTAACTGACCTCAGACAATACACACATGTTTTTTCTGTTAATTTTTTTATTTACTTAAATTATTTATTTTGTTTCAATTTTTAAATAAAAATATAAAATAAAAATCTGAATAAATATTAATGTTAATCAAATTTAATATATAATTCTAATTAGTTAATTAATATATTAAATTTATTTAATATATCACTTTTTATTCATTTTAAAAATAATCAATGCAAAAAATAATTTAGTTGATAATTATCACTTTTCTAAAATAATATCACTTTTTATTAAAATTGTTATCACTTTATATTTGTCCTATTATAAATTGATTATTACTTGTTCTTGATATGTATCACTTTTTATTAAAAATATTATCGCTTCTTATTTTTTATGCAAATTGTTCATAAAAGAGTTTAATTGTAATACCCGAAAAAATTTCTTATTTTATAATTTATATTTTACGCATTTTTATAATAATATGGCAATTATGTGATAATTATTTTTATATTTTATTTACATTTTATTTGAGACATGTGTGATAATAATGATGACAATATGTGAACATATGTGTACATAAATATTTATGTGTATTAATTTGGATTATAATAATAATAATAATAATATAATCATATAATAATAATAATATTATTATTATAAAAAAAAGTGGGAAAGTCAAAAGTTACTGCATGATTAGCAGCCAAATTTGAAAATACATGGCTTTGCAGCCATCACTTTCAATAAATAAATAAAAAAATTTTGATTGAGGTTGTCGGCCACCTCCTCTACCCTTTTGCTTTATATATGGGGTGTTGAGGAATTCATCACCTCACACCCCAGATCAATCTGCACGAAAAGAAAAGGAGGGAGAAAGGAGAGTGCACTATGCTAAAACTGTAGAAAGACAATGGGAAATCCCTATTGTCGTAGCTCCTTCAGCTCCGTTGTTAACCCGGCAGTTGTTAAAAGTCTGAACTTTTAACAACGGTGGAAAACCCGTTGTCGTAGGTTATTTTTAACAACGGGAAAACCCCGTTGTTGTAGCTATTAAATATCCGTTGTTAATTCTTGTAATGGTAACAAAATATGTTTTAACAACGGGGAATCCCCGTTGTTGTAGATATTTTTAAAAACGGATTATCCCCGTTGTTGTTGCTAATAATATCCATTGTCAATCCGGGAGTTGTTAAAGGTACCAACCCTTTAACAACGGTTTTTGACCCGTTGTCGTATCTTAGCTTTAACAACGGGAAATCCCCGTTGTCGTTAATGGAATCCCCGTTATTGTATCCAACTATGACAACGGGGATTACCTGTTGTTGTACCTCAAAATCTCCGTTGTTAATTCGGGAGTTGTTAAAGGTACCATACTTTTAACAACGGCATTTTCCCCGTTGTCGTAAGTTCTTTTTAACAACGGTGAGTCACCGTTGTTGTTGCTATTATCCCCGTTGTTATAGATGAATTTAACAACAGAAATTAACCGTTGTTGTAGCTCGAAATCTCCGTTGTTAATCCAGGAGTTGTTAAAGGTTTCTTACTTTTAATAACGGAATTTCGCCCGTTGTCGTAAGTTCTTTTTAACAACGGTTTATCACCGTTGTTGTTAGTTTTTTCCCCATTGTTTTAGATTATTTTAACAACGATGAATCTCCGTTGTTGTAGGTTATTATACCGTTGTCTTTTAACTATTATTAAAAATATTATTCTTTTTAACAACGGGCAATCCCCGTTGTCATAGCTCTCTTTGACAACGGTTTATGCCCGTCATCGTATGCTATATCCCCGTTGTTATTATCAAACTAGCCATAATCCTTGATCTTCAATAAAACACAAACTAATTTTTACATAAATGTATTCAAATTTAATTTAACTCCAAATACAAAAACCAACATCAATACTTTCGAATATAACATCCCAATATCTCCCTCACCAATACAATTCACCAACAACAATTAAAATACATCATAATGTATCCATGATCGACAAATATCGTCTTCTCATAAACATAAACAACAAACCATTCATCTTGTTCCTCTTTCTCTTAGACACACTTTAGTCTTTTGGTAAAGCTGGTAAAGAAGACATAAGCCAAGGTTAGCACAATCCTATAAGTTCACATTACAAGATATATTACAAAATTACCTATTCCTAGACGAGTCTTTGACATGTGTTGTTGGATGATGAAGCCCACTCTTTCCGCACTTCATCAATATCCATCTCGCTGTAATTTTTTCCAATGACTATGGAGCACAAAAGCAAGCACTTACATATATAACCACATTATCATGAGAATAATAAAGAATAGAAATATTTTAAGGCTACATACAATGGATTGTATCATTTCAATTTTCACTATTCCATCAAATTTCCTTGCTTTCAAGGACCAAGCATACAAACACCATTAAATTATTGCCAGCCCGATCTAGTCAAGCCCCATTCAGCAAGGAGGGCACAAGCTGGACCCTGCAAATTATTGAAACAATTATACTTTTATTTCTCTATAAAAAGTGCACTCTGCCTTGAGTGCCCTCACATATCAATTAAAATAAAATTTAAATTTACCTGAACAGTGTTGTTTGCAAGGTCTAGCATCCAAAAGCCAATTACAAAAACAATAGCCGCCCTGGTGTGAATACCTTAAAATGTGTTGTGCATGTCGGACATAATTATGTTTAATTTTTTTTGCACTGAGATAAAGATAAAATAATATGGTGAAGAACCTGCAATGCTCTGTCGTATTGCCTAATATGTAACCTATATCAGCAGATTACCCGATTACTATGACCTATATCAAACACCTTAGATAGCTGGTATGCATCAATAGCCCTCAAACATAAAAAGAAAGAGAGTGAGTAGCAACAAACTTACAGCAACAGAGATCATCAGAGATCCAACTAATATTAATGGTCTACCAAATCTTTAAGAGCATTTATCACTCCATATACCAACACGCGGTTGAAGCTGTCCAGAAAATCTAGACCTCAAATATGTATTAAAATATTGATTACCATTAGGTTAAAAATTTTCAAATTGTAAGGAAAGCAGGTTTACTATGAAAATATCTTAAATCAAGAGCGAATAACAACTTCCACATTTTTAATCCCTAAAGCAGGTAATCAAATATTATTTACAACTGACCTCCATCCTATTTGTGAAACTCTCATATGGCAATACAGACTCCATTGGATCAAAAGAATCAGATTATTATCCATTGAAGCTCTTAACCTGCACTAACAATTGATAAATATTAAAAAATAGTAAAAAATCACAGAATATCTTGCAATAATAATCCTTGTTCAGTTTTTTGTCCATGAATATCACTGAAATAAACGAAGTCATTCATTATTTCAATTGAATATCACTGAAATAAACGAAGTCATTCATTATTTCAATTGAATATTATTAAGTAAAAAGCTGGCTCAAGGGTGCAACAAAGAAGACTTCTCTAAGTTGCGTAATTTTAAGGGCAGGAAGAAACATGACAAAAAGATTAACAACTAGAGCATTTCCTCACACTACATCCGCCGCTATAAATTATTAATCATTCTTTATACAAATCCAGTTTTTTTACAAAAATATATGTACCAGTTTTTGAGTGTCATGTTACTTATCCTCGTGTATTGCTGAATATGGTAGATTATTTTTAATCAAATCTTAAGTACATAAAACAACTATATTATTCCCCAATATATAGGTGGATGTGATCAGTTGTAACAGCTCAAAGATATGCCAACGACCTCAAACATAGAGTTTGCTATGTCAGAAACCAAGTTAGGATGGAGCAGATTGTGAGTCAAACCTAAAGAATCATGTTTGTCATGGTAAACACTGTATATATCTCTTGTCCACTGATTATATCTATAAATAATCAATTAAATCAATACTTCTTAATATAAGTAGAGGCAAACCTTGTAATCTGGCATGAAATTATAATGAAAAACATTTTCTGGTTCAGTCTTTGCAGCCTTTAGAAAATTATCCAAACCTTTTCGGGGGCCATTATCAACTGCATAGTAAATTTGCTAGGTTACAAGAGTCAATTGTTACTAGAAGCATTTTCATTCTATATGAAAATAATCCATCAAGGTATAAAAATGTTGAAGTATTCACCTTCATCAAAGAAACTGTAAAGTTATATTAGATCAATAAATTACCAGCCAGCCATGAAAAGTATTTTGTGTACTAGTAAGGACTATCTAAAGTAATAAAACATCAAACACTTGTAGTAGACCTACTGAAACAGCAAACACTAGCAGTAGTAATAACTTCAAATATTTAAGTATAAGCACTTTAAAGGAGTACATAAAATGAGGTTAAAATAAATTAGTTTTACTTACACCTTAGAAACAATAAGCACTTTGAGGTTCCACTGTCACTATTATTGGTGCTATTAATTCCTGCATAATTCCCCAAGATAAACTATCTATTAAATTGTTGAAAGAAAAACTGATACAACAATCGACACTCGTGTGAGAGTTCTGCAAGAGTTTAGGGAGAAAGAAGGGTGAAAATTTCCAAAGGTTTTAATTTATACTTCCTAATTTATAAGGATTAAAAATTTATATTACTTGATTGCATTACAATGACTCATATTTATAAGTGCTTAAGAAGCTTCTAAAAGCTTCCATTCACGACTTCTCTAGATAATTAGCACATGACTGTTACATCATTTAATTGTTAACTTTCCTTTCTAATTTTAGCTAGATTATTCTAGAGTTCTTAACAACTAATGTGCAACATATTAATTAATAATAATCATAGAAATTGATCGCTAAAACAATAACACAAATAGAGAAAGAACAAGAACACGTATAAGCAACAATCAAGGAAAAGACAAGGATTTTCAGTTTAGCCACAATAATTTAAATTCATCCATTTATTAAAATATTTTCCCCTATATCACCTTATCTTCACATTCCTACTCAAGTTGGCAAAGAATTACACACTTGTTTAAAGGTTATAAGGAATGAATTCAAGATATGATGAAGTCAACTAGCAAACAGCAACTAGATGCAAATTAAATAATCCATATTATGACCTTTATTCAAAAAACTTGAATATATTTCATTCTCAAAATCCATAACTTATGATAGATTCTTGATGTAGCTTTCTAATGATATATTCCATAAAGCCAAATTTGTTCACAAAACAGTTTTCGATTCCAAGACTGACATTGTGCTATCTTTTGACAGATTTGCGAGTTGAAAGCTACTATTTGATAATTTGATCATAAATTTTCACTCAAAACTCCAAATTGAAATTTTCAAATTTTAATAGAAACTAAACTTCTGTAGCTTTCTAATGTGTCATGACACATTCCATGAAGCCTAATTTATTCCCAAACAAAACAAATCTTAATTATGGAGATATGTGTAACCAGTAACCAGTAACCAGCCGACAGAACTGCATATGACGATTTCAAATTAACATGCCTTAATTCAAAAGACATTCTACACGTGCTATACAAAAATCAAAGATAATATAGTTAAAAGTTGTGCATGCATCTTTGTGGCAAACCAAATCAGAAATATGACACGTAAAGTTTAATACAACAGATGACACATAAACAAAATTAAGAAATTATGTACAGGGGGGCAAACTAAGGACAGACTGAAATGAACAGAGCGATCACATGAGTATTTTTAAAGATTATATGCTCAACACTACTGACTACTTCCAACATAAATATAAAGAAGTTCTGATTCTCACTCTAATTCTTCCAGGGGTGCATGCCAAGCCGGACCAGGCCATCTGCTTGGAATTCTTTCCATGATTGCAGAAGATGAAATATTCCTGAGCATCAGAAAATTAACAAAATAAATACATCACAAATCCACCAATATCCACAGTTATGGCTGCTAAAAATAATCCTGTATGTTCCAAAGCATGTTAAATAAAAGAGAGTGATCCCATGCACATTGCCCCAACTGATGACACGTTGAAATAATATCCACTGAGATTAAAAATATGTACATATGTCTTGAGTGTGATCTCTCCCATGCTTCAAAAGTAGAAAAAAAAAATAATAAAAAAAAAATGAAGTTAAGAGAAGCTTGTGAAAGCAACAAAGTGAGATTGTAAGAGAAGCTCCTTCCTTGAACACCAACATCAGTACTGCGCCGAGTATATCTCGAATTAAACATTATGAAGTAACAGAGAGATTGTAATAAATGCATATTTAATTCACATATCGGATTTTTAATTGTATACTCCAGATAACAGACAGATAGAGATTAATTTAAATTTCATGTCATAAAAACAAGCTCCTCCCAGAGATTCAATCAGTTAATATTAAGGGAATTAACTAAAAATCCAATAAGAATATCTTTATGAAGGAGTTACATACGATCCCTTTGGTTGCCCAGTTGAACTAACCACCAAATCCTTTTGTCCTTATCATTTATTCGTTCAGGACCTGCACACATGTACCACACAATCAACTAAGAGAAAAGAAAAATGACTGACGAAGTTTTGGTAAACTCACACAACAATGAGTACTTTATCTTAATAGATATAAAGTTCTTGTGTCTTTATCAAGTTATCTTTTCTAAGAAGAAACCTAGCATTAAAATACTGAGTTTGTCAAGTTTCACTCATTAAAAGAACTGTGTTTGTCAAGTTTCACTATTCGACAGTTTTTCGAAATCATTTTTTACACTAAATTACATGAACACATAATCTTGCACCTTTACAAACTAATGGCTGAAAGGTTTCAGAACTTAGCTACCTGGAAGTGCAAGGACATTGGAGGAGGTAGAAGCTTGTTGTGATTGACCTTTTGTAAAATGTGTAAAAAATTCCGTGGCAATATATATTTTACTCCTCCATACTCGACATTCAGCTAAAACAATAAAAAGGACAAAGTACATTATTCCAAGTAACAAATACATACCTCAGCCACCATGAAAATTCTCAAGATGTACATTAGCAATAAGTTTATAAAAAAAAAGTAGTACTATATCTCTTTCTCCATCACTTTATAGAAAACACTTTATAGAAAATTCTTGTGGAAGGCCTTCGGGATTTGTGGAAGGCAAGAATAACAATATCTCCTACAGAATAACAATCATATTTGATCTACGCTTAGGGGAGTATTAGTTTGGTCTATTCTTAGGCCTTACTTAATTAGATTGTAGTAAAAAGGACCAACAGCTGCAAATAGATTGTACTAAATTTAATTCATTACACAAGATCTATACCCAACTTAAATATAGATTTGACAAGGAACGATCAGGGAATGAATTTCTTTTAAACACAAGCAAATAAACAACACAATTTAACCTGTTTCTTTGTTAAAGGAAACGTGGCAGCCTTAATGAGTACGGTGAGTAAAATGATTGCGAAACCATAAGCATAGGGAGCATGCATAGTGGAACAGCCATCTTTAAGCACCTGAAATATACAGGTTTGTTATCTATGAGATTGTAATAGAAATAAACAAATCAACCTAACACGATTATTCTCAATATATACATATGACAGAGAAATAAGAAAAGCACATAAATTATGGAGTTGCTAGGTTCAAATTCTTCAATATAATGCAAAAAAGATAATACGTTAGATTAAGTGTGATTAAAGAGGGAGTGATGTTGATGAAAATGGGGTGTCATTAACATAAATTGGGCCCATTAACACATATCAAACAGTATCAACACAGAACTTAACACCCTCAAGCAGTATTAACACGCATCAATTTTTAATTAAACACAAATTCGAAGTAATTAACCTTCAACATCTGATGAAGAAATGGGTAGGTTAGGAGAGTGAGAGGAATATCAGATATAATTTCAAAAATGAAAACACCCAGCATTTGATTTTACAAAATCAATTGAAAATACATAGAAAATTAAGGAAAAATCATCATAACCTTCAATAGAAAAAAATAAAGTGAGAGAATTATAGAGGTGAGCAGCTATGTTGTCTGAAGCAGTGAATGGGGCGTCGATTCTCCTGCAAGGAGAGGATTAGTGAACACACGCAAGGCTAATTAACGGTGGATGATGGAGGTGCAGACAAAATTGCTTCGTCCGTTGTTCTAAGGCATTTGATTGGCGATGAATTTCACGATTGATTTTGTCGGCTGGTAGCAAGCGGAGGTCATGTCGTCTCAGCCAGGGTCGTTCGATTTTGGAAGCCCTAACAAAGCATCGGCGGTGGCCGTCGGTCGTCTCCGACTAGGGAAGTAAAGATTTCGTAGGAAGTCTCCCGTAGGGTTTTGGGAATTTCACGTCGTGGTTGTGGTTAAGGGAAGGGAAAATTTTCCAAGTATTGTATTTATACTTCAAAATATTTTTTATTAAATATAATTAAAAAATTAAATAAAATTACATTAACAACGGGCTTACAACAACGGAAGGAAATATCTGTTGTTAATGCGCGCTTTTTTCTAGCTATAACAACGGAATTGTTTTCAGTCATTTTTCGCCCTTATAACAACGGGTTCTCAATTCTCCGTCGTTATTCCAGCGTTGTATTCCACAGTTTTGGCATAGTGGTGTGCCAGAACGGGATGGAAGGAATTAATTATGGATCTTCACGAGTCTATAGTGTTACTATTGTCGGAGTTCAAGTAAGTAGAAGTCCAACTACAATGCATAAATATGTTGTGTGTGAATTATGTTGCAAATTAATTGTGATTAGTTTAATTTTATCATGAATTATTTGTGATTAATTTAATTAAAATATTAATTATTTGGGGTTAATTGGTGATAAAAGTTGTGGATTTATGTGATTTAAAATTATATCATTGTCTTATATATATCTGTATGATTGGGGAAGATATTAGTTATAAGGATCTGTGTGATCCGAAATGAAGTTGTTATCCTAAAAAGGGATCCGTGTGATCCAAGGTGAAGTGATTATTTTATAAATGTATTTATGTGATTGAGGTGAAGTTGTTATACCAGAAGTGGATATGTGTGAATTAAAATTAAGTTGTTATTTTATTGTGATTAAATATTGATATTAATGTCATAAATGATTTATGATGTATATTTAATTGAACTGGTTGCATACCATACATAATCATGAAAAGTGTTTTTCCCAAAATTAATAAAATACTAATGGTGTGTGCGGCCACTATATATGCATCTCCATCAGGGTACGGAAAAATCGCTCCCGACACTTTATTTCTAGGTTCGAAAAAATCATTCTCAGTACTTTATTTCTAGGTTCGAAAAAATTATCCACATTGAGCTCATTTGGGGTGCATATTATAAGTGTGTCGTGGGGATCCCGCAATGTGAATAATTTTCAAAATAAAAGAGACCAATTAGAAAGATTAGAAGATAAATGTATTTTCATGCACTGACATACATGATTTCTACTTACTGAGATTTTGTCTCACTAGTTTATGCATTGTAGGAAAATCGTACACGAGACTGGTGGTTGGAGTGCCGTCAGATCCTGAGAGTTGTATACATGGATGACGATCTGTTGGCGGGGCCGGTGTAATGAGCTGTTTTGTGAAAATTGTATTGTATAAAAATGAAGGAAAATGAATATTTATTATGGTTTATTATTGGTGAGAAAAATTGGGGCGTGGCAGAATAAACAATAATAAATATTCTGTCACGCCCTAATTTTTCTCACCAATAATAAATATTCATTTTCCTTCATTTTTACACACATATAATTTTCACAAAACAGCGCATCACACCGGCCCGGCCAACATGTCGTCATCTATGTATACAACTCTCAGGATCTAATGGGACCCAGCAACCGGCATCGTGTATGATTTTACCTATAATGCATAAACTAGTGAGATAAAATTTCAGTAAGTAGAAATCATGTATGATAGTGCATGAAAATGCATTTATTTTCTATTCCTTCTAGTTGGTCTCTTTTATCTTGAAAACTGTTCACGTTGCGGGATCCCCACGACACACTTATAATATGGATCCCAAATGAGCTCAATGGGAATGATTTTTCCGAACCCCGAATATAGTGCCTAGAACGATTTTTCTGAACCCTGGCAGAGATCCATATATAGTAGCCGCACACACTATTAGTATCTTATTAATTTTGGGAAGAACACCTTTTCATGATTATGCATGGTATGTAACCAGGACAATTAAATATGCATTATAAACCATTTACGATATTAATATTAACATTTAATCACACATAATTCATGATATATTTATCACATAATAATCACAAATAATTCACGCATAGCATGTTTATGCATTGTAGTTGGACCACTACTTACCTGAATTCCGACAATAATAATATTATAGACCTCGTGAAGAATCGTAATTAATTCCTTCCTTCCCGTTTCGGTACACTTTTTTTTCTTCTGCCGATTAATTTGGAGTGTGAATTGATGAAATCCTCAACACCCCTATATATAGCAAAAAGGGGTAGGGGTGAGTGGGAAACGCACGGCATTAAAAAAAGAAAAATAAAAAAGAAAGTCAAAAAGTTGTTGCTGATAGTGATGGATGGGCAGCCTAATTGAAATTTGGCTTTGCAGCCATATTTTATTTAAAAATTTTTTGATTGGCTAGGAGGAGTCGTGTGTTTCCCACTCTCCCCTACCCCTTTTTTGCTATATATAGGGGTGTTGAGGATTTCATCACTTCACACCCCAAATCAATCAACAGAAGAAAAAAAAAGTGTGCCGAAACGGGAAGGAATGAATTAACTACGATTCTTCACGAGGTCTATAATATTATTATTGTCAGAATTCAGGTAAGTAGAGGTCCAACTACAATGCATAAACATGCTGTGCGTGAATTATTTGTGATTATTATGTGATAAATATGTCATGAATTATTTGTGATTAAATGTTAATATTGATATCGTAAATGGTTTATGATGCATATTTAATTGTCCTAGTTGCATACCATGCATAATCATGAAAAGGTGGGACCAATAATAAACAATAATAAATATTCATTTTCCTTCATTTTTATACAATACAATTTTCACAAAACAACTCATTACACCGGCCCGACCAACAGGTCGTCATCCATGTATACAACTCTCAAGATCTGACGGAACTCCAACCACCAGTCTCGTGTATGATTACCTACAATGCATAAACTAGTGAGATAAAATCTTAGTAAATAGAAATCATGCATGTCAGTGCATAAAAATGCATTTATCTTCTAATCTTTCTAATTGATCTCTTTTATTTTGAAAACTGTTCACGTTGCGGGATCCCCACGACACACTTATAATATGCACCCCGAATGAGCTCAATGGGGACGATTTTTTCCGAACCCCAAATAAAGTACTGAAAATGATTTTTCTGAACCCAGAAATAAATTGTCGGGAACAAATTTTCCGTACCCTGACGGAGATGCATGTATAGTGACCGCACACACCATTAGTATCTTGTTAATTTTGGTAAAATACTTTTCATGATTATGCATGATATACAACCAGTGCAATTAAATATGCATCATAAATTATTTATGACATCAATATCAACATTTAATCATAAATAAAACAACAACTTAATTTAATTCATACAAATCTGCTTCACCTTGGATCACACGGATCCCTTTTTAGAATAACAACTTCATCTCGGATCACATAGATCCTTATAACCAATATCTTCTCAAGTCCTACAGATATATTTTTAACAGTTTCCAATCATACATATCTATAATGATATTATTTCAAATCTCATAAATCCACAACTTGTATCACAATTAATCCCAAATAATTCATGACATAATTAAACTAATCACAAATAATTCACAACATAATTATCACATATTAATCACGAATATTTCACATACAATATATTTATGCATTGTAGTTGGATTTCTACTTACCTGAACTCTGACAATAGTAACACTATATACCCGTGAAGATCCGTAATTAATCCTTCCGTCCCGTTCCGGCACACTCTCCTTTCTCCCTCCTTTTCTTTTCGTGCAGATTGATCTGGGGTGTGAGGTGATGAATTCTTCAACACCCCATATATAGCAAAAAGGGTAGAGGAGGTGGCCGACAACCTCAATCAAATTTTTTTTTTTATTTATTGAAAGTGACGGCTGCAAAGCCATGTATTTTCAAAGTTGGCTGCATCAGCAATATATGAAAAATAAATTTGGCTGCTAATCATGCAGCAACTTTTGATTTTTTTTTTATAATAATAATAATATTATTATTATAATCCAAATTAATACACGTAAATATTTATGCACATATATGTTCACATATTGTCATCATTATTATCACAGATGTCTCAAATAAAATGTAAATAAAATGTAGAAATAATTATCATATAATTGCCACATTATTATAAAAATGCGTAAAATACAAATTATAAAATAAGAAATTTTTTCGGGTATTACAATCACCACTCTGTCACGACCCACTTTACATAACTTATAATTCACTAATTAACATAGACATCGTTATTACATAACTGCATATATATATATATATATATATATATATATATATATATATATATATATATATATATATATATATATATATATATATTATAATATATTTATTAACCAAATGGTCACACCAGTTCAACATACGTAACTGGTTTCTGACACCACATCAATCCACACAAACTAATGACAATACTTATTATATTACATAACAAAATATCAGCGGAAATAAAATAAACACACGGTCTAGCCCAACAGGTCGTCATTTATGTACATCTTCTCAAAACCCTGTAGGAGCTCCACAGCTTGCACATTACATCACATACTCAAATATCATTAGGCTCACCTACAATGCACAAACTAATGAGACAAAAATCTCAGTAAGTAAAAATCATGCATGTTAGTGTATGAAAATAAATTTATTTTCTAATCTTTCTAGTTGGTCTCTTTTATTTTGAAAACTGTTCACGTTGCGGGATCCCCACGACACACTTATAATATGCACCCCAAATGAGCTCAATGGGGATGATTTTTCTGAACTCCAAAAATAGTGCCGAGAATGATTTTTCCGAACTCTGGCATAGTGTTGGGGACGATTTTTCCAAACTCCAAAATAAAGTACTAAGAATGATTTTTTCGAACTCAAAATAAAGTGTCGGGAATGATTTTTCTGAACCCTGACAGAGATGCATATATAGTGGCCGCACACACCATTAGTATCTTATTAATTTTGGGAAAATATTTTTCATGATTATGCATAATATGCAACCAGTACAATTAAATATGCATCATTTATGACATCAATATCAACATTTAATCATAAATAAAGTAACAACTTAATTTAATTCATATAAATCCACTTCACCTTGGATCACACGGATCCCTTTTTAGAATAACAACTTCATCTCGGATCACATAGATCCTTATAACCAATATCTTCTAAAGTCATATAGATATACTTTTAACAGTTCTAATCACACATATTTATATAGGACAATGATATAAATTTAAATCACATAAATTCACAACTTGTATCACTAATTAACTCCAAATAATTCATAACATTAAATAACGAAATTAAATTAATCACAAATAATTTATGACATAATTATCATATATTAATCGAAAATAATTCACACACAACATATTTATGCATTGTAGTTGGACTTCTACTTACTTGGACTCCGACAATAGTAACAATATAGACCCGTGAAGAACCGTAATTAATTCCTTCCCATTCCGATATAACTTTTTTTTGTTGTTTGATCTGGGGTGAGGTGATGAATTCCTCAACCCGTATATATATAGGCAAAGTGGGCTTGTGTCTTAATCAATTTTTTTTTAAATAAAAAAAATGACGGCCGCATCTATGCACAAATTCAAATTTTGGGTGCCATGCATGAATTCAAAAGTTGGCTGCTTGCAGCAACTTTTGACTCTTTTTTTAATTATTATATATATTATATTATTATTATTATTATTATTATTAATATACATGCAATATTTAATAATTAAGAAAAATGTATTTATACAAATAAAATAATTTACTCATATATCCAAATTAATATACATAACTATTTATGCACACCTATATTCACATATTGTCACCATTTTATCACGAATGTCTCAAATAAAATATAAAAATAAATAAAATATAGAAATAATTATCACATAATTATCACATAATTATAAAATGCACATAACACAAATTAAATTATACACGCACATGAGTAGTGAGAAGCTCGGCTATCACATTCTCCCCACCTTATAAAAATTTTGTCCTCAAAATTTACTTACCTGAAGAGTTCTAGATATTTAGTCATCATCTCATCATCTCTTTCCCAAGTGGCCTCCTCAATTAATTGGTTCCTCCATAACACCTTCACGGGTCTATAGTATTAATATTGTCGGAGTCCAAGTAAGTAGAAATCCAATTACAATGCATAAATATGTTGTATGTGAAATATTCGTGATTAATATGTGATAATTATGTTGTGAATTATTTGTAATTAGTTTAATTATGTCATGATTTATTTGGGATAATTGATGATACAAGTTGTGGATTTATAAGAGTTGAAATAATATCATTATAGATATGTGTGATTGGAAACTGTTAAAAATATATCTGTATGACTTGAGAAGATATTGGTTATAAGGATCTATGTGATCCGAGATGAAGTTGTTATTCTAAAAAGGGATCCGTATGATCCAAGGTGAAGAAGATTTGTGTGAATTAAATTAAGTTATTGCTTTATTTATTAAATGTTGATATTGATGTCATAAATAATTTATGATGCATATTTAATTGCACTGGTTGCATACCATGCATAATCATGAAAAGTGTTTTCCTAAAATCAATAAGATACTAATGGTGTGTGCGTCCACTATATATGCATCTCTGTCTGGGTTCGAAAAAATTGTTCTTAGTACTTTATTCGAGATTCGGAAAAATCATCCCCACCACTTTGCCAGAGTTCAAAAAAATCGTTCACGGCACTATTTTCGGGTTCGAAAAAATTATCCCAATTGAGCTATTTTGGGGTGCATATCATAAGTGTATCGTGGGGATCCCGCAACGTGAACAGTTTTCAAAATAAAAGAGACCAACTAGAAAGATTAGAAAATAAATGCATTTTCATATACTAACATGCATGATTTTACTTACTGAGATTTTTGTTTTACTAGTTTATGCATTGTAGGTAAATCGTACACGAGACTGGTGGTTGGAGTTCCGTCAGATCCATATAATATGCACCCCAAATGAGCTCAATGTGGACGATTTTTTCAGAACCCCGAATAAAGTACTGAGAACGATTTTTCCGAACCCACAAATAAAGTGTCGGGAATGATTTTTCCGTACCCTGACGGAGATGCATATATAGTGGCCACACACACCATTAATATCTTATTAATTTTGGGAAAAACACTTTTCATGATTATGCATGGTATGCAACCAGTGCAATCCTAGACATTGATGCTGGTAACTCCAACTTATAGGAAACACTTCCAACTCTCCCAATAATAGTGAACGGACCAATATATCTTGAACTAAGTTTTCCTTTCTTTCCAAATCGTATTATCCCCTTTATTGGAGATACTTTCAAGAATACTTGATCACCCACTTCAAATTCCAACTTTCTTCTTCTTTTGTCTGCATAACTCTTCTGTCGATCTTGAGCAATTTTCATCTTTTCTCGAATACGGTTAACAGCTTCTGACATTTCACGAATCAAATCTGGACCCAAAAGTTTCTTCTCTCCAACTTCATCCCAATGTACTGGAGATCTACACTTTCTCCCGTACAATACTTCGTATGGAGCCATCCCGATAGTGGACTGATAACTATTGTTGTACGAGAATTCTATCAAAGGCAAAAATTTACTCCACTGTCCTTGAAAATCCAACACACATGCTCTGTGCATATCTTCCAAAATTTGTATCGTACGCTCCGATTGACTATCTGTTTGTGGATGGAATGCTGTGCTGAATGATAATTATGTCCCCAATGCCTTATGCAAACTCTTCCAGAAAGCAGACAAGAATCTCGTATCTCTGTTTGATACAATGGTAAGTGGTACTCCATGGAGTCTGACAATCTCCTGAATATATAGTTGGGCATAACGATCCATAGAGTACGTAGAACCAATAGGAAGAAAATGAGCTGACTTAGTCAAATGATCCACAATAACCCAAATGGCATTGTGACCTTTCAATGTTTTTGGTAAGCCGATGACAAAATTCATAGTGATATTCTCCCACTTCCATTCTGGAACAAATAAATGCTGTAAAGTTCCTGCTGATCTCTGATGCTCGGCCTTGACTTGCTGACAAGTCAAACATTGCTCCACATATTGAGCGACATCTCTCTTCATCCCTGGCCACCAATAATATAACTTCAAGTCTCTATACATCTTAGTAGCTCCTGGATGTACAGAGTACGGTATTGAATGTGCCTCTGGCATCACTTTCTTCCGAATGTCGTCCACATCAGGTAGACATAATCTCTATAATGAATCACTCCATCATTTCTTAATTAAAAGTCAGAAGACTTTCCAGAGTTGACATTATTCTTTATCTTGTCAAACAACTTATCCACCTCTTGTCCCTGTCGAATCTTATCTATCAAAGTTGGTCGAAGTGTCAAAGCTGCCATTTTTGCTTCCAACGATCCTTCCTGAATGATCTCCACACCCATTCTTTGCAAGTCAAGCAACTCTGGTTTCTGATTTAGGCTTGTAGCAGCCACACTCTGTATTGCCTTTCGGCTCAATGCATCAGCAACGACATTGGCTTTACTGGATGATAATTGATAATGCAGTCGTAGTCCTTCACCAGTTCCAACCATCTTCTCTGCCTCATGTTCAACTCTTTCTAAGTGAAGAAGTACTTTAAACCCTTATGATCAGTATAGATTACACAACGTTCCCCATATAGATAATGCCTCCAGATTTTGAGTGCAAACACCACTGCAACTAACTCCAAATCATGAGTTGGGTAGTTCTTCTCGTACTCCCTTAATTGTCTGGATGCATATGCTATTACTTTCCCATTCTGCATCAAAACACATCCAAGACCATTCTTCGAAGCATCATTATAAACCTTGAAATTTCCTGTCTCTGTAGGAATAGTTAAGATAGGTGATGATGTCAACCGTCTCTTCAATTCCTGAAAACTATGTTCACATGCCTCCATCCATGTGAACTTCACATTCTTCCTGGTCAACTGTGTTAATGGTGAAGCAATCTTGGAGAATCCTTCAACAAACCTTCGATAATATCCAGCCAATCCAAGAAAGCTATGAATCTTAGTGGGATTTGAGGGTTGTGGCCAATCATGAATTGCTTTAACTTTACTTGGATCTACCGAAATTCCTTCTCCCGATATCACGTGACCCAAGAAAATAACTTGATCCAACCAGAATTCACACTTCTTGAACTTCGCATATAACTGCTTCTCCTTTAGAATCTCCAACACCTTTCTCAAGTGCAGCGCATGATCCTCTTTATTCTTAGAGTAAATCAGGATACCATCGATAAACACAATCACGAACTTATTGAGAAATTCTTGAAATAATCTATTCATCAAATCCATAAATGCTGCCGGAGCATTTGTCAAACCAAATGACATCACCAAAAATTCATAATGTCCATACCTTGTACTGAATGCAGTCTTCGGAATATCCTCCTCCTTAATCTTCAACTGATGATACCTCGATCGCAAATCTATCTTTGAAAAGATAGCTGTACTTCTGTAATTGATCGAACAGATCATCAATGCGGGGCAATGGATACTTATTCTTGATTGTAACTTTGTTGAGCTCTCGGTAATCGATACACATCCGTAATATGCCATCCTTCTTACGAACGAAAAGAACTGGTGCTCCCCATGGTGAGAAACTAGGTCGGATAAATCCTTTGTCTAGCAGCTCTTGCAACTGTATCTTCAATTCCTTTAATTCAGCTGGTGCCATTCTATATGGCGCTTTAGATATAGGAGCAGTTCCCAATTGCAGCTCAATAACAAACTCAATTTCCCAGTCTGGTGGCAACTTGGAAGATCATCTGGAAATACCTGTTGAGATCTTGCAGCGAGAAGTGAAGAAGCTCAGAAATAAAGAAATACCATTAGTACAGGTATTATGGAGGAACCAATTAGTTGAGGAGGCTACTTGGGAAAGAGAGGATGAGATGATGACTAAATATCCAGAACTCTTGGTAAGTAAATTTCGAGGACGAAATTTTTATAAGGTGGGGAGAATGTGATACCCGAGCTTCTCACTACTCATGTGCCAGTATAATTTAATTTGTGTTATGTGCATTTTATAATTATGTGATAATTATTTCTATATTTTATTTATTTTTACATTTTATTTGAGACATCCGTGATAAAATGGTGACAATATGTGAATATAGGTGTGCATAAATAGTTACGTGTATTAATTTAGATATATGAGTAAATTATTTTATGTGTATAAATGCACTTTTCTTAATTATTAAATATTGCATGTATATTAATAATAATAATAATATAATATATATAATAATTTAAAAAAAAGAGTCAAAAGTTGCTGCAAGCAGCCAACTTTTGAATTCATGCATGGCACCCAAAATTTGAATTTGTGCATGGCTGCGGACGTCATTTTTTTATTTAAATTTTTTTTTGATTAAGACACAAGCCCACTTTGCCTATATATACACGGGATTGAGGAATTTATCATCCCACCCCAGATCAAACGACAAAAAAAAGTTATATCGGAACGGAAAGGAATTAATTACGGTTCTTCAAGGGTCTATAGTGTTACTATTGTCGGAGTCCAAGTAAGTAGAAGTCAAACTACAATACATAAATATGTTGTGTGTGAATTATTTGTGATTAATATGTGATAATTATGTCATAAATTATTTGTGATTAATTTAATTTCGTTATTTAATGTTATGAATTATTTGGAGTTAATTAGTGATACAAGTTGTGAATTTATGTGATTTCAATTTATATCATTGTCCTATATAAATATGTGTGACTAGAACTGTGAAAAATATATCTGTATGACTTTAGAAGATATTGGTTATAAGGATCTATGCGATCCGAGATGAAGTTGTTATTCTAAAAAGGGATCCGTATGATCCAAGGTGAAGTGGATTTATATGAATTAAATTAAGTTGTTACTTTATTTATGATTAAATGTTAATATTGATGTCATAAATGATGCATATTTAATTGCACTGGTTGCATACCATGCATAATCATGAAAAGTGTTTTCCCAAAATTAATAAGATACTAATGGTGTGTGCGGCCACTATATATGCATCTCTGTCAGGGTTCGAAAAAATTATTCCCGACACTTTATTCTGAGTTCGAAAAAATCATTCTCAGTACTTTATTTTGGGGTTCGGAAAAATTGTCCCCAACACTATGCCAGAGTTCGAAAAAATCGTTCTCGGTACTATTTTTGGGATTCGAAAAAATCATCCCCATTGAGCTCATTTGGGGTGCATATTATAAGTGTGTCGTGGGGATCCCGCAACGTGAACAGTTTTCAAAATAAAAGAGACCAACAAAAAGAATCGAAAATAAATGCATTTTCATACACTAACATGCATGATTTTTACTTACTGAGATTTTTATCTCACTAGTTTATGCATTGTAGGTGAGCCTGATGATATTTGAGTATGTGGTGTACTGTGCAAGCTATGGAGCTCCTACAGGGTTTTGAGAAGATGTACATAGATGGCGACCTGTTGGGCTAGACCGTGTGTTTATTTTGTTTCCGCTGATAATTTGTTATGTAATATAAAAAGTATTGTCACCAGTTTGTGTGTATTGATTTGGTGTCAGAAACCAGTTACGTATGTTGAACTGGTATGACCATTTGGTTAATAAATATTATATATATATATATATATATATATATATATATATATATATATATATATATATATATATATACAATTATGTAATAACGATGTTTATGTTAATTATGAATTATAAGTTATGTAAAGTGGGTCGTGACAGAGTGGTATTTTCGAACACTGGCAGAGATGCATATATAGTGGCATTACACACTATTAATATCTTATTAATTTTGGGAAGAACACCTTTTCATGATTATGCATGGTATGCAACCAGGACAATTAAATATGCATCATAAACCATTTATGATATCAATATTAACATTTAATCACAAATAATTCATGACATATTTCTCACATAATAATTACAAATAATTCACGCACAACATGTTCATGCATTGTAGTTGGACCTCTACTTACCTGAATTCCAACAATAATAATATTATAGACCTCGTGAACAATTGTAATTAATTCATTCCTTCCCGTTCCAGCACATTTTTTTTTCTTCTGCCGATTGATTTGGGGTGTGAGGTGATGAAATCCTCAACACCCCTATATATAGCAAAAAGGGGTAGGGGAGAGTGGGAAACGTACGGCTCCTCCTAGCCAATCAAAATTTAAAAAAAATAAAATAAAATATGGCTGCAAAGCCAAATTTCAATTAGGCTGCCCATCCATCACTATCAGCAACTTTTTGACATTCTTTTTCATTTTTCATTTTTAATTTTTTTATATTATTATTATTATATTATTATTATTATAATCCAAATTAATACACGTAACTATTTATGCACACATATGTTCACATATTGTCACCATTATTATCACAGATGTCTCAAATAAAATGTAAAAATAAATATAATGTAGAAATAATTATTACATAATTGCCATATTAATATAAAAATACGTAACATACAAATTATAAAATAAGAAATTTTCTGGGTATTACAATCTCCACACCTTATAAGAATTTCGTCCTCAAAATTTAATCCCACCCTATTTCAGCATTTTATAATCATCATGTTTGAAATAAGTGAAACCACAATTATGTTCTCTGTCACGACCCACCTTACATAACTTATAATTCGCTAATTAACATAAACATCGTTATTACATAACTGCATATATATATATATATATATATATATATATATATATATATATATATATATTATATATTTATTAACCAAATGGTCACACCAGTTCAACATACGTAACTGGTTTCTGACACCACATCAATCCACACAAACTGGTGATAATACTTATTATATTACATAACAAAATATCAGCGAAAATAAAATCACGGTCTAGCCCAACAAGTCGTCATCTATGTACATTTTCTCAAAACCCTGTAGAAGCTCCAAAGCTTGCACAGTACACCACATACTCAAATATCATCAGGCTCACCTACAATGCATAAACTAGTGAGACAAAAAATCTCAGTAAGTAAAAATCATGCATGTTAGTGTATGATAATGCATTTATTTTCTAATCTTTCTAGTTGGTCTCTTTTATTTTGAAAACTCTTCATGTTGCGGGATCCCCACGACACACTTATAATATGCACCCCAAATGAGCTCAATGGGGATGATTTTTTCGAACCCAAAAATAGTGCCGAGAATGATTTTTTTGAACTTTGGCATAGTGTTGGGGATGATTTTTCCGAACCCCAAAATAAAGTAATGAGAACGATTTTTTCAAACTCAGAATAAAGTGTCAGGAACGATTTTTCTGAACCCTGACGGAGATGCATATATAGTGGCCACACACACCATTAGTATCTTACTCCCTCCGTCCCATAGAAGTTGACACACTTTCATTTTTGGTTTGTCCCACTAAAGTTAACACATTTCCTTTTTAATACATGGGACCCACACAAAAATAATTAATCTATTCTCATGGGCCCCACATATCACCTCTAATACAACTACCCACTACATATTAAATATTATTTCTCTCACTTCACTTTACTTCACTTTACATTAAATTATTATACTCCTTAATCTCCGTGCCCAAAAAAAATTATACCAACTTCTCTGGGACGGAGAGAGTATTAATTTTGGGGAAAATACTTTTCATGATTATGCATGGTATGCAACCAGTGCAATTAAATATGCATCATAAATCATTTATGACATTAATATCAACATTTAATCATAAATAAAACAACAACTTAATTTAATTCATACAAATCTGCTTCACCTTGGATCACATGGATCCCTTTTAAAAATATCAACTTCATCTCGAATCACATATATCCTTATAACCAATATCTTCTCAAGTCCTACATATATATTTTTAACAGTTTCCAATTATTTGTGATTAATATGTGATAATTATGTTATGGATTATTTGTGATTAGTTTAATTACGTTATGAATTATTTGGGATTAATTTGTGATACAAGCTGTGAATTTATATGATTTGGGGAAAGTAGGTTTCATATTCAACAATATTATTTGTAAATTATTTGTGATAAGTTGGTGATACAAGTAATGAATCTATGTGATTTGAAATAATATCATTGTCCTATATAGATTTGTGTGAACATAAACTATAGAATATAGATCTGTATGATTTGAAAAGATATTATTTATAAGGATCTGGGTGATCCGAGATGAAGTTGTTATTCTAAAAAGGGATCTGTGTGATCCAAGGTGAAGTTGTTATTTTATAAATAGATCTATGTGATTGAGGTGAAGTTGCTATTCCAGAAGTGGATTTGTGTGATTTGAAGTTAAGTTGTTGCTTTATTGTGGTTAAATATTGATATTGATATCGTAAATGGTTTATGATGCATGTTTAATTACCCTGATTGCATACCATTCATAATCATGAAAAGTATTTTTTCCAAAATTAATAAGATACTAATGGTGTGTGCGGCCACTATATATGCATCTCTGTCAGGGTTCAGAAAAATCGTTCCCGACACTTTATTTCTGGGTTCAGAAAAATCGTTCTCAATACTTTATTCGGGGTTCGGAAAAATTGTCCCCATTGATCTCATTTAGGGTGCATATTATAAGTGTGTCGTGGGGATCCCGCAATGTGAACAGTTTTCAAAATAAAATAGACCAATTAAAAAGATTAGAAGATAAATGAATTTTCATGCACTGACATGCATGATTTCTACTTACTGAGATTTTGTCTCACTAGTTTATGCATTGTAGGTAAATCGTACACGAGACTGGTGATTGTAGTTCTGTCAGAGCCTGAGAGTTGTATACATGGTCTATAGTGTTACTATTGTCGGAGTTCAAGTAAGTAGATGTATAACTACAATGCATAAACATGTCGTGCGTGAATTATTTATGATAAATATGTGATAATTATGCCATGAATTATTTGTGATTAAATGTTGATATTGATATCATAAATGATTTATGATGCATACTTAATTGTCATGGTTGCATACCATGCATAATCATAAAAAGTGTTTTCCCCAAAATTTATAAGATATTAATGGTGTGTGCGGCCACTATATATACATCTCTGTCAGAGTTCGAAAAAAAAATCTTAAAAGGTGGGGAGATTGTAATACCCGAAAAATTTTCTTATTTTATAATTTGTATTTTACGCATTTTTATAATAATGTGGCAATTATGTGATAATTATTTCTACATTTTATTTATATTTTATTTGAGAAATCTGTGATAATAATGATGACAATATGTGAACTTATGTGTGCATAAATATTTACGTGTATTAATTTAGATTATAATAATAATATAATAATAATAGAATAATAATAATATTATAAAAAAAGGGGAAAGCTGCATGATTAGCAACCAAATTTATTTTTCATGCATGGCTGCTGCAGCCAACTTTGAAAATACATGGCTTTGCAGTCGTCACTTTCAATAAATAAAAAAAAAAATTGATTGAGGTTGTCGGCCACTTCCTCTACCCTTTTTGCTATATATATGGGGTGTTGAGGAATTCATCACCTCACACCCCAGATCAATCTGCTCGAAAAGAAAATGAGGAAGAAAGGAGAGTGTGCCAGAACGGGACGGAAGGAATTAATTACGGATCTTCATGGGTCTATAGTGTTACTATTGTCGGAGTTCAAGTAAGTAGAAGTCCAACTACAATGCATAAATATGTTGTGTGTGAATTATGTTGCAAATTAATTGTGATTAGTTTAATTTTGTCATAAATTATTTGTGATTAGTTTAATTATAATATGAATTATTTGGGGTTAATTGGTGATACAAGTTGTGGATTTATGTGATTTGAAATTATATCATTGTCTTATATATATCTGTATGATTGGGAAAGATATTGGTTATAAGGATCTGTGTGATCCGAGATGAAGTTGTTACCCTAAAAAGGGATCCGTGTGATCCAAGGTGAAGTGATTATTTTATAAATATATTTATATGATTGAGGTGAAGTTGTTATACCAGAAGTGGATATGTGTGAATTAAAATTAAGTTGTTATTTTATTGTGATTAAATATTGATATTAATGTCATAAATGATTTATGATGTATATTTAATTGCACTGGTTGCATACCATGCATAATCATGAAAAGTGTTTTCCCCAAAATTAATAAGATTCTAATGGTGTATGCGACAACTATATATGCATCTCCGTCAGGGTACGAAAAAATAGTTCCCGACACTTTATTTCTGGGTTCGGAAAAATCGTTCTCAGTGCTTTATTTGGGGTTCGAAAAAATCGTCCCTATCGAGCTCATTTGGGGTGCATATTATAAGTGTGTCGTGGGGATTCCGCAATGTAAACAGTTTTCAAAATAAAAGAGATCAATTAGAAAGATTAGAAGATAATGCATTTTCATGCACTGACATGCATGATTTCTACTTACTGAGATTTTATCTCACAAGTTTATGCATTGTAGGTAAATTGTACACGAGACTGGTGGTTGGAATTCCGTCAGATCCTGAGAGTTGTATACATGGATGACGACCTGTTGGCCGGGCTGGTGTAATGAGCTGTTTTTTGAAAATTGTATTGTATAAAAATGAAGGAAAAAGAATATTTATTATTGTTTATTATTGGTGAGAAAAATTAGGGTGTTTACACAATACATTTTCACTGAACAGCGCATCACACCGGCCCGGCCAACATGTCGTCATCCATGTATACAACTCTCAGGATCTAACGGGACTCAGCCACCGGCATCGTGTACGATTTTACCTACAATGCATAAACTAGTGAGATAAAATCTCAGTAAGTAGAAATCATGAATGACAGTGCATGAAGATGCATTTATTTTCTATTCCTTCTGGTTGGTCTCTTTTATCTTGAAAACTATTCACGTTGCGGGATTCCCATGACACGCTTATAATATGCACCCCTAAAGAGCTCAATGGGGATGATTTTTCCGAACCCAAAAATAGTGCCGAGAATGATTTTTCTGAATTCTGGCAAAATGGTGGGGATAAATTTTCCGAACTCCGAATAAAGTACTGAGAATGATTTTTCCAAACCCAAACAGAGAAGCATATATAGTGGCCGCACACACCATTAGTATCTTATTGATTTTGGTAAAACACTTTCATAATTATGCAGTGCAATTAAATATGAATCATAAATCATTTATGACATCAATATCAACATTTAATCACAAATAAAGCAACAACTTAATTTAATTCATACAAATCTACTTCACCTTGGATCACACGGATCCCGTTTTAGAATAACAACTTCATCTCGTATTACATAGATCCTTATAACCAATATCTTTTCAAGTCCTACAGATATATTTTTAACAGTTTCCAATCACACATATCTATAATGATATTATTTCAAATTTCATAAATCCACAACTTGTATCACAATTAATCCCAAATAATTCATGACATAATTAAACTAATCACAAATAATTCGCAACATAATTATCATATATTAATGACGAATATTTCACATACAACATATTTATGCATTGTAGTTGAATTTCTACTTACTTAGACTCCGACAATAGTAACACTATAGACCCGTGAAGATCCGCAATTAATTTCTTCCGTCCTGTTCCGGCACACTCTCCTTTCTTCCTCCTTTTCTTTTCGTGCAAATTGATCTGGGGTGTGAGGTGATGAATTCCTCAACACCCCATATATATATCTAAAGGGTAGAGGAGGTGGCCGACAACTTCTATAATTTTTTTTATATATTGAAAGTAACGGCTGCAAAGCCATGTATTTTCAAAATTGGCTACAGCAGCCATGCATGAAAAATAAATTTGGCTGCTAATCATGCAGCTACTTTTGACTTTCCCCTTTTTTTTTATAATATTATTATAATATTATTATTATTATTATTATTATTATTATTATATTATTATTATTATTATAATCCAAATTAATACACGTAAATATTTATGCACACATATGTTCACATATTGTCATCATTATTATCACAGATGTCTCAAATAAAATATAGAAATAATTATCATATAATTGCCATATTATTATAAAAATACTAAATTTCGAGGACGAAATTCTTATAAGGTGGGGAGATTGTAATACCCGAAAAAAATTTTATTTTAAAATTTGTATTTTATGCATTTTTATAATAATGTGGTAATTATGTGATAATTATTTCTATATTTTATTTACATTTTATTTGAAATATTTGTGATAATAATGATGATAATATGTGAACATATGTGTGCATAAATATTTACGTGTATTAATTTGGATAATAATAATATAATAATATAATAATATATTAATATTATAAAAAAAAGGGAAAGTGAAAAATTGCTGCATGATTAGCAGGCAAATTTATTTTTCATGCTTGGCTGCTGCAGCCAACTTTGAAAATACATGGCTTTGCAGCCGTCACTTTCAATAAAAAAAAATTGATTGATGTTGTCGGCCACCTCATCTACCCTTTTGCTATATATATGGGCTGTTGAGGAATTCATCACCTCACACCCTAGATCAATCTACACGAAAAGAAAAGGAGGGAGAAAGGAGAGTGTGCTGGAACGGGATGGAAGGAATTAATTACGGATCTTCACGGGTCTATAGTGTTACTATTGTCGGAGTTCAAGTAAGTAGAAGTCCAACTACAATGCATAAATATGTTGTGTGTGAATTATGTTGCAAATTAATTGTGATTAGTTTAATTTTGTCGTGAATTATTTGTGATTAGTTTAATTACAATATGAATTATTTGGGGTTAATTGGTGATACAAGTTGGGGATTTATGTGATTTGAAATTATATCATTGTCTTATATATATCTGTATGATTGGGGAAGATATTGGTTATAAGGATATGTGTGATCCGAGATGTAGTTGTTATCCTAAAAAGGGATCCATGTGATCCAATGTGAAGTGATTATTTTATAAATGTATTTATGTGATTGAGATGAAGTTGTTATACCAGAAGTGGATATGTGTGAATTAAAATTAAGTTGTTATTTTATTGTGATTAAATATTGATATTACTGTCATAAATGATTTGTGATGTATATTTAATTGCACTGGTTGCATACCATGCATAATCATGAAAAGTGTTTTCCCCAAAATTAATAAGATACTAATGGTGTGTGCGGCCACTATAAATGCATCTCCGTCAGGGTACGGAAAAACAATTCCCGACACTTTATTTCTGGGTTCGAAAAAATCGTTCTCAGTACTTTATTCGGGGTTTGAAAAAATTGTCCCCATTGAGCTAATTTGGAGTGTATATTATAAGTGTGTCGTGGGATCCCGCAACGTGAACAATTTTCAAAATAAAAGAGACCAATTAGAAAGATTAGAAGATAAATGCATTTTCATGCACTGACATGCATGATTTCTACTTACTGAGATTTTGTCTCACTAGTTTATGCATTGTAGGTAAATCATATACGAGACTGGTAGTTGGAGTTCCGTCAGATCCTGAGAGTTGTATACATGGATGACGACCTGTTGGACGGGCCAGTGTAATGAGCTGTTTTGTGAAAATTGTATTATATAAAAATAAAGGAAAAGTAATATTTATTATTATTTATTATTGGTGAGAAAAATTGGGGCGTGACAAAATGGTATCAGAGTACGGTCATAATCCTGTAGACTGTCCATGTATACAATCTTGAAATCTGTGGTACACCACCAGACCAGTAAGTTTTATTTTATGTCAAATATGTAATTTTGTATGAACATAATTGTGGCCTCATTTATTTTAAATGTGATGATAATAAAATATTAAAATTGTGTGGGACTAAATTTCGAGGATGAAATTCTTATAAGGTAGGGAGATTTTAATACCCGAAATTTTTTTTTATTTTATAATTTGTATTTTACGCATTTTTATAATAATGTGGCAATTATGTGATAATTATTTATATATTTTATTTACATTTTATTTGAGATATCTGTGATAATAATGATGACAATATGTGAACAAATGTGTGCATAAATATTTACGTGTATTAATTTAAATTATAATAATAAAATAATAATAATAATATTATAAAAAAGGGAAAGTCAAAAGTTGTTGCATGATTAGCAGCCAAATTTATTTTTCATGCATGGCTGCTGCAGCCAACTTTAAAAATACATGGCATTGCAGCCATCACTCTCAATAAATAAAAAAAATTAGTTGAGGTTGTCGGCCACCTCCTCTACCCTTTTGCTATATATATAGGGTGTTGAGGAATTCAACACCTCACACCCCAGATCAATCTGCACGAAAAGAAAAGGAGGGAGAAAGGAGAGTGTGCCGGAATGGGACGAAATGAATTAATTACGGATCTACACGGGTCTATAGTGTTATTATTGTCAGAGTTCAAGTAAGTAGAAGTCCAACTACAATACATAAATATGTTGTGTGTGAATTATGTTGCAAATTAATTGTGATTAGTTTAATTTTGTCATGAATTATTTGTGATTAGTTTAATTATAATATGAATTATTTGGGGTTAATTGGTGATACAAGTTGTGGATTTATGTGATTTGAAATTATATAATTGTCTTATATATATCTGTATGATTAGGGAAGATATTGGTTATAAGGATCTGTGTGATTCGAGATGAAGTTGTTATCCTAAAAAGGGATCTGTGTGATCCAAGGTGAAGTGATTATTTTATAAATGTATTTATGTGATTGAAGTAAAGTTGTTATACCAGAAGTGGATATGTGTGAATTAAAATTAAGTTGTTATTTTATTGTGATTAAATATTGATATTAATATCATAAATGATTTATGATGTATATTTAATTGCACTGGTTGCATACCATGCATAATCATGAAAAGTGTTTTCTCCAAAATTAATAAGATACTAACGGTGTGTGCGGCAACTATATATGCATCTCCGTCAGGGTACGAAAAAATAATTCCCGACACTTTATTTCTGGGTTTGGAAAAATCGTTCTCAGTGCTTTATTCGGGGTTCAGAAAAATCGTCCTCGTTGAGCTCATTTAAGGTGCATATTATAAGTGTGTCGTGGGGATCCCGCAACGTAAACAGTTTTCAAAATAAAAGAGACCAATTAGAAAGATTAGAAGATAACGCATTTTCATGCACTGACATGCATGATTTCTACTTACTGAGATTTTGTCTCACTAGTTTATGCATTGTAAGTAAATCGTACACGAGACTGGTGGTTGGAGTTCCGTCAGATCCTGATAGTTGTATACATGGATGATGACCTGTTGGCCGGACCGGTGTAATGAGCTTTTTGTGAAAACTGTATTGTATAAAAATGAAGGAAAAGGAATATTTATTATTGTTTATTATTGGTGAGAAAAATTAAGGTGTTTACACAATACAATTTTCGCTAAACAGCGCATCACAGCGGCCCGGCCAACATGTCATCATCCATGTATACAACTCTCAGGATCTAACGGGACTCAGCCACCGGCATCATGTACGATTTTACCTACAATGCATAAACTAGTGAGATAAAATCTCAGTAAGTAGAAATCATGAATGACAGTGCATGAATATGCATTTATTTTCTATTCCTTCTAGTTGGTCTCTTTTATCTTGAAAACTGTTCACGTTGCGGGATCCCCATGACACGCTTATGATATGCACCCCAAAAGGGCTCAATGGGGACAATTTTTTCGAACCCCAAAAATAGTGCCGAGAATAATTTTTCCGAATTCTAGCAAAATGGTGGAGATAATTTTTTCGAACCCCGAATAAAGTACTGAGAACGATTTTTCCGAACCCAAACAGAGATGCATATATAGTGGCCGCACACACCGTTAGTATCTTATTGATTTTGGGAAAACAATTTCATGATTATGTATAGTATGCAACCAGTGCAATTAAATATGAATCATAAATCATTTATGACATCAATATCAATATTTAATCACAAATAAAGCAACAACTTAATTTAATTCATACAAATTTGCTTCACCTTGGATCACACGGATCCCTTTTTAGAATAACAACTTCATCTCGGATTACATAGATCCTTATAACCAATATCTTCTCAAGTCCTACAGATATATTTTTAACAGTTTCCAATCATACATATCTATAATGATATTATTTCAAATCCTATAAATCCACAATTTGTATCACAATTAATCCCAAATAATTCATGACATAATTAAACTAATCACAAATAATTCACAACATAATTATCACATATTAATGACGAATATTTCACATACAACATATTTATGCATTGTAGTTGGATTTCTACTTACTTGGACTCCGACAATAGTAACACTATAGACCCGTGAAGATCCGTAATTAATTCCTTCCGTCCTGTTCTGGCACACTCTCCTTTCTCCCTCCTTTTCTTTTCGTGCAGATTGATCTGGGGTGTGAGGTGATGAATTCCTCAACACCCCATATATATAGTTAAAGGATAGAGGAGGTGGCCGACAACCTCAATAATTTTTTTTATTTATTGAAAGTGACGGCTGCAAAGCCATGTATTTTCAAAGTTGGCTGCAGCAGCCATGCATGAAAAATAAATTTGGCTGCTAATCATGCAGCTACTTTTGACTTTCCCCTTTTTTTATATTATTATTATTATATTATTATTATTATATTTTTATTATTATTATAATTCAAATTAATACACGTAAATATTTATTCATACATATGTTCACATATTGTCATCATTATTATCACAGATATCTCAAATAAAATATAAATAAAATATAGAAATAATTATCACATAATTGCCACATTATTATAAATATGCTAAATTTCGAGGACGAAATTCTTATAAGGTGGGGAGATTGTAATACCCAATTTTTTTTTTATTTTATAATTTGTATTTTACGCATTTTTATAATAATGTGTCAATTATGTGATAAATATTTATATATTTTATTTGAGACATCTGTGATAATAATAATGACAATATATAAACATATGTGTGCATAAATATTTACGTGTATTAATTTGGATAATAATAATAATATAATAATATAATAATAATAATATTATAAAAAAAAAAGAAAGTCAAAAGTTGATGCATGATTAGCAGCCAAATTTATTTTTCATGCATGGCTGCTGCAGCCAACTTTGAAAATACATGGCTTTGCAGTCGTCACTTTCAATAAATAAAAAAAAATTGATTGAGGTTGTTGGCCACCTCCTCTACCCTTTTGCTATATATATGGGCTGTTGAGAATTCATCACTTCACACCACAGATCAATCTGCACGAAAAGAAAAGGAGGTAGAAAGGAGAGTGTGCTGGAACGGGATGGAAGGAATTAATTACGGATCTTCACGGGTCTATAGTGTTACTAATGTCGGAGTTAAAGTAAGTAGAAGTCCAACTACAATGCATAAATATGTTGTGTGAATTATGTTGCAAATTAATTGTGATTAGTTTAATTTTGTCATGAATTATTTGTGATTAGTTTAATTACAATATGAATTATTTGAGGTTAATTGGTGATACAAGTTGTGGATTTATGTGATTTGAAATTATATCATTGTCTTATATATATCTGTATGATTGGGGAAGATATTGGTTATAAGGATCTGTGTGATCCGAGATGAAGTTGTTATCCTAAAAAGGGATCCATGTGATCCAAGGTGAAGTGATTATTTTATAAGTGTATTTATGTGATTGAGGTGAAGTTGTTATACCAGAAGTGGATATGTGTTAATTAAAATTAAGTTTTTATTTTATTGTGATTAAATATTGATATTAATGTCATAAATGATTTATGATGTATATTTAATTGCACTGGTTGCATACCATGCATAATCATGAAAAGTATTTTCCCCAAAATTAATAAGATACTAATGGTGTGTGCGGCTACTATAAATGCATCTCCGTCAAAGTACGAAAAAATTATTCCCGACACTTTATTTCTGGATTCGAAAAAATCATTCTCAGTACTTTATTCGGGATTCGAAAAAATCATCCCCATTGAGCTCATTTGGAGTGTATATTATAAGTGTGTCGTGGGGATCTCGCAACGTGAACAGTTTTCAAAATAAAAGAAACCAATTAGAAAGATTAGAAGATACATGCATTTTCATGCATGATTTTTACTTACTGAGATTTTGTCTCACTAGTTTATGCATTGTAGGTAAATCGTACACGAGATTGGTGGTTGGAGTTCCGTAAGATCCTAAGAGTTGTATACATGGATGACGACCTGTTGGCTGGGCCGGTGTAATGAGTTGTTTTGTGAAAATTGTATTGTATAAAAATAAAGAAAAAGTAATATTTATTATTGTTTATTATTGGTGAGAAAAATTGGGGCGTGATAGAATGGTATTAGAATACGATCATGATCCTGTAGAGTGTCCATGTATACAATCTTGGAATCTGTGGTACACCACCAGACCAGTAAGTTTTATTTTATATCAAATATGTGATTTTGTATGAACATAATTGTGGCCTCATTTATTTTAAATGTGATGACTATAAAATATTAAAGTTGTGTGGGACTAAATTTCGAGGACGAAATTCTTATAAGGTGGAGAAATTATAATACCCAAAATTTTTTTTTATTTTATAATTTGTATTTTACGCATTTTTATAATAATGTGGCAATTATGTGATTATTATTTCTATATTTTATTTACATTTTATTTGAGATATTTATGATAATAATGATGACAATATGTGAACATATCTGTGCATAAATATTTACGTGTATTAATTTAAATAATAATAATAATAATATAATAATAATAATATTATAAAAAAAGGGGAAAGTCAAAAGTTGCTGCATGATTAACAGCCAAATTTATTTTTCATGCATGGCTGTTGCAGCCAATTTTAAAAATACATTGCTTTGTAGCGGTCACTCTCAATAAATAAATAAAAAAAAAATTGATTGAGGTTGTCGGCCACCTCCTCTACCCTTTTGCTATATATATGGGCTGTTGAGAATTCATCACTTCACACCACAGATCAATCTGCACGAAAAGAAAAGGAGGTAGAAAGGAGAGTGTGCTGGAACGGGATGGAAGGAATTAATTACGGATCTTCACGGGTCTATAGTGTTACTAATGTCGGAGTTAAAGTAAGTAGAAGTCCAACTACAATGCATAAATATGTTGTGTGAATTATGTTGCAAATTAATTGTGATTAGTTTAATTTTGTCATGAATTATTTGTGATTAGTTTAATTACAATATGAATTATTTGAGGTTAATTGGTGATACAAGTTGTGGATTTATGTGATTTGAAATTATATCATTGTCTTATATATATCTGTATGATTGGGGAAGATATTGGTTATAAGGATCTGTGTGATCCGAGATGAAGTTGTTATCCTAAAAAGGGATCCATGTGATCCAAGGTGAAGTGATTATTTTATAAGTGTATTTATGTGATTGAGGTGAAGTTGTTATACCAGAAGTGGATATGTGTTAATTAAAATTAAGTTTTTATTTTATTGTGATTAAATATTGATATTAATGTCATAAATGATTTATGATGTATATTTAATTGCACTGGTTGCATACCATGCATAATCATGAAAAGTATTTTCCCCAAAATTAATAAGATACTAATGGTGTGTGCGGCTACTATAAATGCATCTCCGTCAAAGTACGAAAAAATTATTCCCGACACTTTATTTCTGGATTCGAAAAAATCATTCTCAGTACTTTATTCGGGATTCGAAAAAATCATCCCCATTGAGCTCATTTGGAGTGTATATTATAAGTGTGTCGTGGGGATCTCGCAACGTGAACAGTTTTCAAAATAAAAGAAACCAATTAGAAAGATTAGAAGATACATGCATTTTCATGCATGATTTCTACTTACTGAGATTTTGTCTCACTAGTTTATGCATTGTAGGTAAATCGTACACGAGATTGGTGGTTGGAGTTCCGTAAGATCCTAAGAGTTGTATACATGGATGACGACCTGTTGGCTGGGCCGGTGTAATGAGTTGTTTTGTGAAAATTGTATTGTATAAAAATAAAGAAAAAGTAATATTTATTATTGTTTATTATTGGTGAGAAAAATTGGGGCGTGATAGAATGGTATTAGAATACGATCATGATCCTGTAGAGTGTCCATGTATACAATCTTGGAATCTGTGGTACACCACCAGACCAGTAAGTTTTATTTTATATCAAATATGTGATTTTGTATGAACATAATTGTGGCCTCATTTATTTTAAATGTGATGACTATAAAATATTAAAGTTGTGTGGGACTAAATTTCGAGGACGAAACTCTTATAAGGTGGAGAAATTATAATACCCAAAATTTTTTTTTATTTTATAATTTGTATTTTACGCATTTTTATAATAATGTGGCAATTATGTGATTATTATTTCTATATTTTATTTACATTTTATTTGAGATATTTATGATAATAATGATGACAATATGTGAACATATCTGTGCATAAATATTTACGTGTATTAATTTAAATAATAATAATAATAATATAATAATAATAATATTATAAAAAAAGGGGAAAGTCAAAAGTTGCTGCATGATTAACAGCCAAATTTATTTTTCATGCATGGCTGTTGCAGCCAATTTTAAAAATACATTGCTTTGTAGCGGTCACTCTCAATAAATAAATAAAAAAATGTTTTGATTGAGGTTGTCGGCCACCTCCTCTACCCTTTTGCTATATATATGGGGTGTTGAGGAATTCATCACCTCACACCCCAGATCAATCTGCACGAAAAGAAAAGGAGAAAGAAAGGAGAGTGTGCCGGAATGGGACGGAAGGTATTAATTACGGATCTTCACGAGTCTATAGTGTTGCTATTGTCGGAGTTCAAGTAAGTAGAAGTCCAACTACAATGCATAAATATGTTGTGTGTAAATTATGTTGCAAATTAATTGTGATTAGTTTAATTTTGTCATGAATTATTTGTGATTAGTTTAATTATAATATGAATTATTTGGGGTTAATTGGTGATACAAGTTGTGGATTTATGTGATTTGAAATTATATCATAGTCTTATATATATCTGTATTATTGGGGAAGATATTGGTTATAAGGATCTGTGTGATCCGAGATGAAGTTGTTATCCTAAAAAGGGATCTGTGTGATCCAAGGTGAAGTGATTATTTTATAAATGTATTTATGTGATTGAGGTGAAGTTGTTATACCAGAAGTGGATATGTGTGAATTAAAATTAAGTTGTTATTATATTGTGATTAAATATTGATATTAATGTCATAAATGATTTATGATGTATATTTAATTGCACTGGTTGCAAATGCAAGCAATGATCAAACGAACAAGATGATGATGGAAAGTGGTTTACCAAATTGATTAAAAGTGAGATTAACAACAATCAAGAAGTGGAAATTCTAGGAATTATGTATCAAATTCATATGTATCATGGATTGCAGACTAAGGGCCAACACTAAGATCACCTAAACTCCCTCTTGAGATGAATAGGATATGAATATCAAATAGCTCAATAGATTGGTTCTCAATTAAACAATTCCAACTAGGTACTAAGCTTAAATGAGAATCCCTTCACACAATCAATCAATCTCTCGATCAAACCAATCACATGTCCTACCAAAGTGTTCTAAACTATGAAGGACTTCTCAATCTCTTCACAATCTATAATGCACATGAAGTGTTTGATGAAATGATTCACTTAATTATCCTAAGCATATAATTGATTTCTCAATCTAATCACATATCTAGAACAACTAAACACACAAATCATCAATACAATTCAAGCAATTAATAATCAATGGTAGAAAATCATAGATCCAATAAACATATGAATTCAAATACACAAATCCCCAAAACTATCCAACAAATATCATGTTGCTAATCTCACAAGGGAGATTAACCTACCATATTAAGAAGGAAATAAACATAGACATTAATATCCTTACAAAACATGATGAAACTATGAGGTTTAATACAAGAAATGAATGGAAACTCCCTTGATGTCACTTCAATGGTGATTTCCTTCCTTCCCTTGTTATCTTCCTCTCTTCCTTGCTTCTTTTCTTCAATTGGATGATGATTTTGATGGTAGGATGATTGTAGATCTAATGGATGGTGAATGGATGAAGATGATGGTGTAAAATGGAGAGAATTGTGTGTGATGTGTGTGTAGAAGGGCTGGAATTCGGATCTTCTCTCACATATTGAAGTATTGGGTATTTATACCCCTTGGGAGGCTTCTAGAAGGATTCTGATTTTTTTTCCAGGATTTTACACAGCACGAGTCGTGCTCTGCCACACGGCCATAAGGTGGCCGTGTCGTGTGAACTGATGCTCCCGCACGGCCTTTTCTTACAGGGCCGTGTTGATGACACGACTTGTGCTGCCAACACGACTCGTGCGACTGGACACGGCCTTAAGGTGCCCGTGTTGAACGAACTGGTGTCGCCGCACGGCCACCTCTTACAGGGCCGTGTTGGCTACACGGCCCGTGTTGGTGCTGGCTCCTGTATTTCTTCACTGTTTTGGCTCGTTCTCCTTCGTTTCAACTCCGAATTGAGATCCGCTTTTTCCTACGTCTTCCTATCATATCTAGCATCAAATAAAAAGTGAAAATTATATGTTTAAGCTCATTCACACACATATCCATAAAAACACAAAATACAACCAAATAACACATAAAATACGAATAAAAATATACGAAAACTCACATAAAAAGATACTAAAATCTAAGTGAAAATATCACTCATCACACCCCTAAACTTAAAGTATTGTGCGTCCCCGAACAACGAAAATGATAAATCGAGGGGTGAGATTTTCACCTAGGAAAAGACTAAACGAATATAAGTAATAACACATCGATAGCAATAAGAATTACAAACTATGCTAAGGCATCCTACATCAATAAAATCATAACATGAGAAATTAACAAGTTCAATCAAAAGAGAATAAAGTGTAATATAGTCCCTTTTAAGTCCAAGCCCACATAGGATATCAATGTCTCTCAACACTCTTTAAAGTGGGGTAAATCAACACTCATCAATCAATTAGCTCGACTCGCTATAAGCTTGCTCGTGGACTACATTCACAAACCACCAAAGTTTCCATTAGTGATCAAAAAGGTCTTTCATTAAGGATGTAATGATAGGCTCTTTGGTAAGGTAGGAAGAATATGGTAATAGTGACTTAAACAAGTGTAAGTAATCGAAGAGATGGTCAATTTCTCCAACTTCTCCACTTTTCTTTCTTCCTTTCTTGTCTTGGTACTCACAAGCACTACTCATCAACTTTTCTTGGATTTGAGCTTCTTATGATTCATGCTTCTTTTCTTTGATTTTTAAGTACTTGAGCATATTATTGTTACTTTGCTCATTTTCTTGTCATGAGGTTGCATGTTCATTCTTGTTTGTGCTCTTTTCATCCTTTTTCTTACTTGTTTACCATTTTCTTTTCTTTTTCTTCCTCATCAAACATTTCTAGTTACCATCTCCTCAATGACTCACACAAAAGGTATGTATGTAAGGCTCAAGTGGGTAATTAAGGCTTGTAGTGTGCTAAATTCACAATAAAATGGCTTTAAGGCTCAAAGTGGTTGACTAGTGATGATGTTCATGGTAGGGAAATATTTGGCAATGACTATAAATGACAAGGATGGCCTTAGATCATTTCACTAATCTCCACAAATCGGGCTAATTCCTATAGTCCTTGAGCAAGTTCTAGCTTATCAAAACTCAATCGATTCACTCATGAAGGAAAAACCATGTATGCACGGTTGAGGCTCAAATGCTCACAAGCTTGTGCTCGAACCTTAAGAAACTTATTACACTACATCCATCTCAAAATTGAACAAGTTAAGTAAAACATGTCACAATTCAAAAGTGTAGAGATTCTTAATCATAACTTGTCATCACTTATCACTACAACATATCATCACTCATATTCAAAAATGACTCACAACGTCCCTAAACAAACCACTAAACATTCCAAGATAAAATTAAGAAAACACACAAAACATAAAATAAAGACTCAACAAACACAAAACAAAACAAAAACACATAACATGCAAGAATAAAAGTCACCATCATTAAACAATGAAGCACAAATTCAAATCATCCAAAACAATGTAAGTTCACAATCATCCCAACCTTTGATTGAAAAGAAAATCCTAATTTACAAAAATAAACATCCCAAAAATATAACACATGAAGTAGCATGCTAATCCATTCAATCCAAATCAAAATCAATTAGAAGTGATAAGGTGTAGAGTACTCCCTCAATAGGCATTTGGTAAGGAAAGCGTTTGCTCCAAGCTCCGTTCGTGCTTCCAATACCCTTCATTCATACTCAAAACTCATACAACACCATTAGCTCAACAATTGCCTTAAAAATATGGATTCACATGCATTTCAACACAACCAATCATACCAAAATCCAACCAAACTCATGAGAAAATTTTAAAATTTGGGTGTGAATTTTACAAGAAGAACTATCATTATCAATATATCATCATATCAAACACACTCAAGTGGAGAGTCACACCACGCACTCTGCCCCCAAACTTAAATCGAACTAAGAGGTGAGAATTAAGTTTGCAAAAAGTGGTGGGACTTACCCTTGTAGTTTCCATTGATGATCTTCTTGTGGAGAAGTAAACGCATCCACACGACTCAAGCTATGTTCACCATGCACTTTCCCCCCAAACTTGACTCGAGACAAGAGTCGAGAATTAAGTTTGCAACAAATGGTGACATTTTTACTCAAATCCATGAAGCACTTCTCCTTTCTTCAACATGCATTTTTCTCACAAGCATAATCCACCTACAAGACCAAAATCAACAAAAAGCATCAAAATAACAAAAGAATGTGTTGCCTTCCATTTAGCGCTAAGTTTAACGTCTTCAAGCCGGACGGAATTTCACGATCATTGGACCAAAGAATGGTCCATCCCACTTTCTCCTCGCATCCTCACTTTAAACATTAGCTTAGCCTTCTTCTTGTCCACTAGCTCAACCTCTCCATTCTTGCTCACTAGCATCAAATCGTCATCAAGAAGTGATTCTAGTGGACTTCCTCTTTCTCCTTTGTCAAGTTTCCAATCGAGGTTCGGAGCTTTCTTTCTATCAACATCACAAGAAGATAAGTTAGCATTTGAAAATTTCATATAATCATGAAGAAATGAATTTAAATTGTCAAAGAGAAGAGAATTATGATCATTGAAACCATCCGGAGGCCTTGTATGAAGAGGCTTGATCCCGTTATCTTTCTTGCACAAGAATGTGACATTCTCTCCATTTGAGCTCAAAGAAAGCTCTTCTCTCCCAACATCAATCTTTGCTCTTCCGGTGGCTAGAAATGGTCTTCCCAAAATAAGTGGAACTTTAGGGTCCGCTTTCACTTCCAAAACCATGAAATCAACCGGAAATGCTAACCCCTTCACTTTGACCTCAACGTCTTCAACAATCCCAAGTGGCTTCACAAACTCGCCATTTACTACTTCAAGACGGATTGTTGTTAGTTTTAACTCTCCAATTTCAAGGTCTTTAAATGTTGCATGAGACATCACGTTGACACTTGCCCCCAAGTCACACAATGCATCAAGGGTGCTTTTTCCTTCAAAATCACATGGGATTATGAACTTCCCCGGATCACCAACCTTCGTAGGTCCCCCTTTTTGCATCGAGTTACTCATTTCGGGTTGCTCCTCTTTCTTTTTCTCCTGACATACTCCTCAAATTCCTTTTTCTTCTCCTCTTTTACAAATATTTGTGGATAGGGAATAGGGAATGGAGTGATCGGAATACCCCAATAGTCACGCTTGTACTCCTCTTCTTTCACCTTCTCCTCCACTTTCTTTTCCTCTTGCACCCTTTTCCACTTAGGTATCCATTTAGGCCCTTTCTCTTCTTTCATTTCTTCAACAACCTTGCTTTCCACCAACCCTTCTTCAACCTTTCTTTCCTCTTCCATTTCAACAAATAAACATTGAGCTTTCGGATTAACCTCGGTTGTAGCTGGAAACTTTTCTTTTTTGTTGAGCACTCAATGAACTTGCCATTTGTCCAATATTGTACTCCAAAGCTTTGAATCTTCTATCATTAGCTTCATCTCTAGCTTTGGTTGATGCAATCAATTGTTTAAGTAGCTCATCGGTTGATGCTCTTCCCTCATTGTTCGGTGCCTTAGCCCCCGGTTGATATCCCGGAGAATACGCAACCGCATTACTCGGATTAGAGTAAGAGAAGTTGCTTTGCCTTTGTTGTTGTGGGTATGAGCTTCCACTACTTTGACCATTAAAGCCCCCTTGCCTTGGTGGATAGTTTCCTTGACTTTGGTTGAAACTACCTTGGAAATTATTTTGGTAATTCCCTTGGTAGTTTCTTCCTTGCATGTACGATACATCCTCAACACGTGGTATAGAGTTGGCCCATTGTTCACCATTCACAACATTCGGAGGTAGCACACCTTCCTCGACTTGTAGCCCCTCAACCATATTCGCTCCTTGATTGTTCACACTTTGATTCAAGCTCATTTGTTTAATGACTTCCGCCACTATCTTTTCCATGCTTGACATGCTTGGTTCAACACTTACACTCTTCACATTATATTGTTGCCCTTGATCAAAACTTTCAAATCCATAGCCTCCACTTACCCTCTCCGATGGCCATTGGTACACATTTGTAGCAATCTCTTCAAAAATTTTTATGGCCCTTTCCGGAGTTACTCCAAGTACGGATCCACCCGCCGAAGCATCAACAAGCACTCTTTGCCCATTCACAAGTCCTTGATAGAAAAATCCAACTTGTTGATTCTCCGGGAAACCATGTTGTGGACACTTGCGTAGCATATCCTTAAACCTTTCCCACGCTTCATAAAAACTCTCTTGAGGCATTTGCTTGAATTGAGTGATCAAGCTCTTCATTTGAAGCGTCTTGGAAGGTGGGAAGTATTTGTTCAAAAACATTTGTGCTAGCTCATCCCAAGTGTTGCACGTACCCGGTGTAATAGTGGAGAGCCATGTTCGAGCTCTATCCCTCAAAGAAAATGGAAATAACCTCATCTTGATGCAATCTTCACTCACCCCATTCATCTTCACGGTGTTAGCAATCTCCACAAATTGGGCTAGATGAGCATTAGGATCTTTATTCGGGGTTCCACTAAATTGTTGTTCTCTCACCAATGAAATCAAGCCCATTTTAAATTCAAAGTTGTTGGCATGAATTGGTGGTCCCATCATTTGTGGCATCGTCCTTGGCATGAAGAAATCCCGGATCACCCTTTGATCATTTTGCATTCCATGTTGCACCGGAGGTGGAGGTGGTGGCACATAAGCTTGTTGTGGAGGAGCATAAGTTTGTTGAAAGCCTTGTTACCTTAGAACTTGTTGCACCATTTGTTGAAGAAAAGCTTGGTTGTTCATAGCTCCATGATTTTGATAGGCTTGTTGAGGAGGATTCTCATTGAATTGATGTGTGTTGTCTTACACGTTCATATTGTGTCCTCCTTCCCCATCATGCTCTATCTCCACACGATTATCTTCTTGAAAATTCTCCATTGAATTACTATTTTTGGTTTTGTTCTCTTTTCTCCTTCTCCTCAAAGTATGCTCAATCTCCAAATCAATATGTTCTACTTGTTTTCCCTTAGATCTTGTTTGCATATACCTTCAAAAATGAGAGAAGTTAGAACAAAGTTTCACAAAGCAAATACAAGTAAAAATAAAATAAAAAAATATCTCTATTAAGATTACTCAAAACGATCCTTCTTCAAGCTACTAGCAACCATTGCCTCCCCGGCAACGGCGCCATTTGATTAGCCATAATATAGTGGGCATGACCAATTAAAAAAATTATCGAACCACAGGGAGGAATGTGCTAGAGTCTAAGCGATCTCGTGTTCACCATAGTATTATAGAGATGATCAAGAAGGGGAGATAATCAAGAAATGACAATAAAATAAAATGATAGATGAATGGGAGATGGATGAATGAGCCAAGTAGATAGAGATGAGATTAACAATACTTAAAGCATGGAAAATCTAGGTATCATGCAATGAATTCATATGTGTCATGGGAAAAAGGCTAAGGGCCAACACTAAGATCACCTAAACTCCCTCTCGGAATGAATAGGATATGGAATGACATTCATTGGATTGGTTCTCACTCAAACAATTCCAACTAGGTACTAAGCTTGAAATGAGAGTCCCTTCACATAATCTATTGACTTCTCAATCTAATAAATGATATGTTCTATCAAAGGGTTCTAAACTATGAAGGACTTCTCAATCTCTTCACAATCTATAATGCACATGAAGTGTTTGATGAAATGATTCACTTAATTATCCTAAATATGCAATTCACCTCTCTTCCTTGCTTCTCTACTACTTGGATGGAGGATGTGATGGTTGGATCAAGGTAGATCCAAAGGATGAAGAATGGATGAAGGTGAAGGTGAAGAATGGAGGAAATGGTGTGTGAGGTGTGTGTAGAAGGGTTGGAATTCGGATCTTTTCACAAAATATTGAAGTGTTGGGTATTTATACCTCTTGGGAGGCTTCTAGAAGGATTCTGATGTGTTTTTTATGCTGCAGTAACACGACTCGTGTGCTGCAACACGACCACAGGGTGGCCGTGTAGGCGTTTTTGATGTCAGAAAACGGCCAGGGCTTACAGGGCCGTGTTGCATAACACGGGTCGTGTTGCGTAACACGGGCTGCGCAGTCTCACTGTTTCGCGCATAACTTCCACATCCGATCTCTGATTTGAGTAATTCTTGCGCTCATGTGATCCTCTTTTCTTTGGCTTTCTATCCATATAAAGATCTGACAAAACTTCTAATATTTGAGGGTGTAACAAGTCATGCAAAGTAGCACAACCGTGCTGAGTAGGAACAGCTTGCGCGACGTCACCATTTTAATCATAACTTTCTCGTTTCGGCTCCAATTGAAGTGTTTCTCATACCAAAATAATCCTCTTTTCTATGGCTTTCCCACCATGTATTACACTTCTAGTTTTGAGCTCCACAAGAGTACAGAAAAATTACACAAGTTGGGCGTGCGTTTTTTCAGCATTTTGCTTGATTTGACTCATTCTCCCTCGTTTCAACTCCGAATTGAGATCCGATTTTTCCTACATCTTCCTTATCACGTCTAGGATCCATTTTTACCTAAAAATTATACATTTAAGCTCATTTACATACATTTATATAAAAACAAAAAATACAACCAAATAACACATAAATACGGATAACAATATACGAAAACACATATAAAAAGACACTAAAATATAGGTAAAAATATCAGTCATTACAAATTTTCACTTTTTATTTGATGCTAGATATGATAAGGAAGACGTAGGAAAAAGCGGATCTCAATTCGGAGTTGAAACGAGGGAGAACGAGCCAAAACAGTGAAGAAATACATGAGCCAGCACCAACACGGGCCGTGTAGCCAACACGGCCCTATAAGAGGTGGCCGTGCGGCGACACCAGTTCGTTCAACATGGGCACCTTAAGGCCGTGTCCAGTCGCACGAGTCGTGTTGGCAGCACGAGCCGTGTCATCACACAACCAAATAACACATAAAATACGGATAAAAATATACGAAAACTCACATAAAAATATACTAAAATTTAGGTGAAAATATCACTCATCACATACCATGCGTAATCATGAAAAGTGTTTTCCCTAAAATTAATAAGATACTAATGGTGTGTGCGGCCACTATATATGCATCTCTGTCATGGTACGGAAAAATTGTTCCCGATACTTTATTTTTGGGTTCGGAAAAATCGTTCTCAGTACTTTATTCGGAGTTCAAAAAAATTATCCCCATTGAGCTCATTTGGGGTGCATATTATAAGTGTGTCGTGGAGATCCCGCAACGTGAACAACTTTCAAAATAAAAGAGACCAATTAGAAAGATTAGAAGATAAATGTATTTTCATGCACTGACATGCATGATTTCTACTTACTGAGTTTTTGTCTCACTAGTTTATGCATTGTAGGTAAATCGTACACGAGACTAGTGGTTGGAGTTTCGTCAGATCCTGAGAATTGTATACATGGATAATGACCTGTTGGCCGGACCGGTGTAATGAGCTGTTTTGTAAAAATTGTATTGTATAAAAATGAAGGAAAAGGAATATTTATTATTGTTTATTATTGGTGTGAAAAATTGGGGCGTGACAGAATGATATCAGAGTACGGTCATGATCCTGTAGACTGTCCATGTATACAATCTTGAAATCTGTGGTACACCACCAGACCAGTAAGTTTTATTTTATGTCAAATATGTGATTTTGTATGAACATAATTGTAGCCTCATTTATTTTAAATGTGATGACTATAAAATATTAAAGTTGTGTGGGACTAAATTTCGAGGATGAAATTCTTATAAGGTGGGGAGATTGTAATACCCGAAAAAATTTTTTATTATATAATTTGTATTTTACGCATTTTTATAATAATGTGACAATTATGTGATAATTATTTCTATATTTTATTTACATTTTATTTGAGATATCTATGATAATAATGATGACAATATGTGAACATAAATATTTACGTATATTAATTTAAATTATAATAATAATATAATAATAATAATAATAATATAAAAAAGCGGAAAGTCAAAAGTTGCTGCATGATTAGCAACCAAATTTATTTTTCATGCATGGCTGCTGCAGCCAATTTTAAAAATACATGGCTTTGCAGTCGTCACTCTCAATAAATAATTTTTTTTTTTATTGAGGTTGTCGGCCACCTCCTCTACCCTTTTGCTATATATATGGGGTGTTGAGGAATTCATCACCTTACACCCCAGATCAATATGCACGAAAAGAAAAGGAGGGAGAAAGGAGAGTGTTCCGGAACGGGACGGATGATATTAATTACAAATCTTCACGAGTGTATAGTGTTACTATTGTCGGTATTCAAGTAAGTAGAAGTCCAACTACAATGCATAAATATGTTGTGTGTGAATTATGTTGCAAATTAATTGTGATTAGTTTAATTTTGTCGTGAATTATTTGTGATTGGTTTAATTACAATATGAATTATTTGGGGTTAATTGGTGATACAAGTTGTGAATTTATGTGATTTGAAATTATATCATTGTCTTATATATATCTGTATGATTGGGGAAGATATTGGTTATAAGGATCTGTGTGATTCGAGATGAAGTTGTTATCCTAAAAAGGGATATGTGTGATCCAAGGTGAAGTGATTATTTTATAAATGTATTTATGTGATTGAGGTGAAGTTGTTATTCCAGAAGTGGATATGTGTGAATTAAAATTAAGTTGTTATTATATTGTGATTAAATATTGATATTAATGTCATAATTGATTTATGATGTATATTTAATTACACTGGTTGCATACCATGCATAATCATGAAAAGTGTTTTCCCTAAAATTAATAAGATACTAATGGTGTGTGCGGCCACTATATATGCATCTCTGTCAGGGTACGAAAAAATCATTCCCGACACTTTATTTCTGGGTTCGGAAAAATCGTTCTCAGTACTTTTTTCAGGATTCAAAAAAATCATCCCCATTGAGCTCATTTAGGGTGCATATTATAAGTGTGTCGTGGGGATCCCGCAACGTAAACAGTTTTCAAAATAAAAAAGACCAATTAGAAAGATTAGAAGATAAATGCATTTTCATGCACTGACATGCATGATATCTACTTACTGAGATTTTGTCTCACTAGTTTATGCATTGTAGGTAAATCGTACACGAGACTGGTGGTTGGAGTTCCGTCAGATCCTGAGAGTTGTATACATGGATAACGACCTGTTGGCCGGGCCGGTGTAATGAGCTATTTTGTGAAAATTGTATTGTAAAAATGAAGAAAAATGAATATTTATTATTGTTTATTATTGGTGAGAAAAATTGGGGCGTGACATTTATATACTTCCTCTGTCCCTTGAAAAGAGGATCTTTCGCTTTTTTGCACGTAAATTAAGGAGTATTATTATTTAATGTTTAGTGGATAGTTGTATTAGTGGGGGTGTTGGCCCCATATTTTAATTGTATTATAGGAGGTGTGTGGGTCCAATGTGTATAAAAAAGGAAAGGGGACCCTTTGGATGGGACGATCAAAATAAAAAAAGACCCTCTTTAAATGAGACGGAGGGAGTAATTAATTATAGATTTTTCTTGATCAGATATCACTTTTTATTCACACTACAAATAATTTATGAAATAATTTAATTGTGTGCCATTTTTATGTACCATTTTTATTAAAAATGTTATCACTTTATATTTTTTCTATTATAAATTGTTCATTTATGAAATAGTTCAACTAATGATTGTTATTTTCCGTTAATATGTGGAGTATCACTTTTTATTAAAAATATTATCACTTCTCATTCTTTATGAAAATTGTTCATAATATAGTTAAATAAAATTTATTATAACTTTTTCTTGATTAAGTATATTTTTTATTAAAAATATTTTTATTGTATTTTATTCACACTATAAATTATTATGAAATAGTTTAATTGGATGGTTATCACTTTCCACTTTAATGTATCACTTTTGATTAAAAATATTGTCACATTTTATTCGTTTTATTAATTATTCATGAAATTATTCAATTAAAATTTATTATCACTTTTTATTATTAAACATGTAGGCAATTAAATTTTATTACCTAATAAATATAAATGCAAAAGAAAATATATTAAGTATTAATTTAATATTTATTTATTAAGGAGTTTAAATAAATTAATTCCTAAAATAAATGAATATATAATTAATAATTAATATAATTATTTGAGCTCAAATCCAAGTTAAATGGGCTTAATCAAAGTCATATGGGCTCAATTCAAGTCAAGTGGGCCCGACTCAAGTCAATAAGCCCAGCAAATCAAGTCCAGTAGGCATAATTAAATTAAATAAGCTCAAGTCAAATCCAGCAGGCTTATTTAAGTTAAATAGGCCCGTATCCAGTCCAGCAGGCTTAATTAAAGGAGAAAAGTCCAACATGTCTTTTGAAGGAGAAAATATCTCTCAAGTGATTATTTTCTCTACCTATAAATAAGGACCTTCAATCCTCATTCCATTCACTCTGAAAATCCTGAAGACCTGAAGAACTCTGAAGATTCAAGTGAAAATCAAGTTCGATCAAGATCCGGTCAAGTGAAGTTCAAGTCAAGATCAAGACCAAGTTCAAGTTCAAGATCAAGATCAAGTCGAAGAACACTCAAGATCTTCAAATCAAGTTCAAGTCATCTTCAAGTCAAGAACAACCTCCAATCAAAGACCAAGGTGCTAAGCCTTTTTGATCCGGCGTTCTTCATATCAAATTCATCCATCTGTCTCCGTGAAGTCAACGTTCTACCAAATTGAGTGTCGTACTTCACAACAAATCTTCAAGTCAACGTTTGATCCGAACAAAGACTCGACACCTCCGGATAAACGTTTTAAAGCTTCAAGTCAACCCCGAGCTCGGACAAGCTTCATCCGAAGATCCGGCTCCGAAAGTTGAAGAAGTCAAGAAATCAACTCAAGAGAGGAATCAGAGGATAAATAGAAGCTGTTTACTTAAATTCTCAACTTCAATCCACCTTGGATTTTCGTTGTAATTTCTTTTGTGTTTATTATTTTATAAATACAAATTTTGTTGTTACAAATTTTGGCACGCCCGGTGGGACAATTTCTACCTCTCATCTCCTCTTCGAGCAAAGTAAGATGGTTCCGCTAAGAGTCAAAGTCAACAGATCAGCTTCTGTCTTCAAGTCTTCAGAATTACAAGTTGAAGACGTTAATGTGACAACTAGAAGTATGTCAAGAAAAGCGCGGTCTGAAGCCTCTTCGGAGACAAATTCTTTAGTGGGAGTTATCCCCAAAGGAATACCTTATGATGCTAAAGACGAGGAGGACAACCTTGTTGGCTCAACTCATCTATCTGAAGAAAGTCCATCATTAGATTCATCCATAGCCTCGACGATGGCAATAAACACTTCGTCTGTCGAAGAACAGTTGGCAAGCTTAACTGAATCCGTTGCTGCACTTGCCAAACAGAACCAAGAACAAAGTACTTTAATTTTCAAACTGATGGAGAAAATGGATGTGCTGAAACTAGCCATGCAAACGAAAAGCAAGATGAAGATGCTGAAAATGAAGTAAATAACTCCGCGAAACGCCAGTCGACGGGGAAGAAGGTGATTGAAGAAGAATTGAATATTTCCCATGATGGAATGGTTCCTATCAGCCAACTAAAAAGTATTATACTTGGGACAATGAAGGACCAATTTGAAGAGAGCTCCAAACCTTCATTCATGTATGCTAAACCTTTTACTAGAAGGATTGACAACTTGAAGATGCCACCGAACTATCAACCCCCCAAGTTCCAACAGTTTGATGGAAAAGGTAATCCAAGGCAACATATAGCACATTTCATTGAAACATGCAATGATGATGGAACTGACGGAGATCATATGGTGAGACAATTTGTTCATTCTCTAAAGCAAAATGCTTTTGAATGGTACACCGACTTGGAGGCTGATTCTATAGACAGTTGGGATCAGATGGAATATCAATTCCTTAATCGCTTCTATAGCACTAGGAGAACGGTTAGCATGATAGAGTTGACTAACACTCGTCAGTTAAAAGAAGAGCCAGTAATTGAGTACATTAATCGATGGAGAAATTTGAGCCTAAATTGTAAAGATCGATTGTCTGAAGTTTCTGGCATTGAGATGTGCACAGCAGGAATGCAATTGAGCCTTCGTTACATACTTCAAGGGATTAAGCCTAAAACCTTTGAAGATTTAACCACAAGAGCTCATGACATGGAGCTAAGCATGGGGATAAGTGGAGTGGTTGAACCACCGCTTCCTGGATCCTACAAGTATAAAGAAAAGCAAGAGGCCAGGAAAGGGGGCAAACCCTACAACAAATCTTCTGAAAAGGAGTCCATGGCGACAACTGAACCAACTGTCAAGTTTCGAAGGAATGAGAATGAAAAGGATGATAAAGTGATGAATGATCCCCAAGAAAGGGGGCAAAGAAGATTGACCTTGAAAGAGATGCAAGAAAGGAAGTACCCATTCCTTGATCCAGATGTCCCAGGCATATTTGATGATCTGTTCAAAGATAAACTTATCGAGCTTCCTGAAATGAAGTGACCAGAAGAGGCGGGACAAACTGACAATCTGAAATATTGCAAGTATCATAGACTGGTGGGTCATTCTATTAAAGATTAATTTGTCTTTAAAGATAAAGTTATGCGATTGGTTGAGCAAGGGAAGATCTTTCTAGATGAAGATGCAACTGCAAACTCTATTTCTGCATGCGGTGATTCTTCATGTCATATGGCAAGCGAAGCTCAGCTACTTAAGGGTGAATCTGGGAATGAAAGTGAGACCCATGTTATAAAAATAACCTTCACAGAGGAAGACTTACTGCTCGGTTCACAATTTCATAACCGATCTTTATTCGTAACTGGTTATACTCAAGAACAAAGAGTTAATCGAATATTGATTGATGGAGGTTCAGCTGTCAATATCTTGCCCCTATCCACGCTTAAGAAGTTAGGAATTCCTACCAACGAGCTCGGCAGTAGTCGATTGACAATTAATGGGTTCAATCAAGAAGGCCAGAGAACACTTGGTACAACGGTCTTGAACTTAATGATAGATGAGATGGTCTCAACAGTTCTGTTTCATGTCATTGATGCTAAAACATTATATAACATGCTCTTGGGGCACCCATGGTTGTACGAAAATGGATTGATTCCTTCTACGCTACATCAATGCTTCAAATACTGCGATGGAGGCAACATAAAAAAGGTGCTTGGCGATGAAAGGCCATTCACAGAAGCTAAGTTATATTTTGCAGATGCTAGATATTTTCTGAAGAGTAGCAAGGCTGTCAAGCCAGAAGGAAGTTCATCGCAAGAGAAAGGTGATGATAAACAAGAAAGAGATAATGCAGATGATGTTTCATCCACAAAGTCTATTGAAAGTAAACAGTTGATCAAGACTGTAGAAGGGTTGACACTACCTCTAACTAAGGTTGACACTAAGAAGCCATCTCCTCCTCCACTCAAAGGGTTCACTCGCCCAATTCAAGGAGCTAAAACTGAGCATGGAGATGTATTCGAGGCGGCAGTTTCCAAATCATATAGCCCACAAGCTTACAAACTTCTTGTGAAAGCTGGTTATAACCCTCAAGAAAAAGCTATGATGAATGAACAGTCTCATAAGACTCCTAGTGAATTTAATACCACTCAAGAGACATTGAAGAGTAATGGTCACACTTCCAAGTATACTAGGACAGGGTTAGGATATGTTCCATAGAAACCTGTTCGCATTGCGATCAAAAGGGCAAACACGAACTACATCACTGAAGATGAAATTCTTTCTGAAGAAGAAGAGTCTCATGAAGAGGATAGAAAGGCAGAAAGAATCTCAGTATTCAAAAGACTCAAACCAGTTGGAGCTAAAAGGGCTTCTAAGTTCCCAAGGTTCCCAAAAATACGTAGTCGGATCCCATCTCGTATGAAAAGACGATATTTCCTGACTATATCATGTGACACGGTGTTGAAAGCTAAGAAGCGAACAATAATCTTCACCCAAAGTGAAGAAGATGATCGGGAAAGTGTAGGCTCATCAGATATTGTTTATTCCGTTATCATGCAAACAAATCTACACAATGCAGAAAGAGATCTACGAGGCAAGATTATCGAAATGAGGAGAGATGGTTATGTAGTGGAGAGTATTGTTAAAGTCGGAGAAAATGAGCAAGTTAGGTCTAATCCGCGTTTTCAAAGGCAAGAATTCCTGGAAGGAGTTACCGAGGTAAATCATGTTACTATACGAGAGGAGACCACAGCTGGAGAGGAAGATGCTGATGATGCTCCTCCAGAATTTGAAGAAGGTGTCAAAGCTACTGTTGACCAATTAAAGGAGATTAACTTGGGTGATGCTAATGACCCACGTCCAACCTACATAAGTGCTTTGTTGACATCCGATGAAGAAAAGGGTTATATTGAGCTTCTTCAAGAATTTAGAGACGTGTTCGCCTGGTCATTCAAGGAGATGCCCGAATTAGATCCAAAAGTGGCAGTTCATTATTTAGCAGTAAAGGAATGAGTAAAGCCAGTTAAGCAGATGCAGCGTCGATTTCAACCAGAGCTGATTCCATTGATTGAAGCTGAGGTTAATAAGCTCCTTGAAACGGGAAAGATACGAGAAGTCAAGTATCCCACTTGGCTCTCTAACATTGTGCCAGTAAGGAAGACAAATGGGCAGCTTAGAGTGTGTGTTGACTTTCGTGACTTGAACTTGGCATACCCAAAAGATGATTTTCCACTACCAATCACAGAACTTATGATTGATGCAACGACTGGGCATGAAGTGCTTTCATTTATGGATGGATCATCTGGTTACAATCAAATTAGCCTAGCTCCGGAAGATCAAGAGAAAACAGCCTTTCGCACTCCTAAAGGAATATACTGCTATAATGTTATGCCGTTTGGCTTGAGGAATGCTGGCGCTACGTATCAACGAGCTATGCAAAGGATATTCGACGACATGCTTCATAAGAATGTCGAATGTTATGTGGATGACATTGTAGTAAAATCAAAGAAGAAAAAGGACCATCTTAAGGATCTAAGACAAATATTTGAGCGTCTCAGAAAATTCCAACTCAAGATGAACCCGCTTAAGTGCGCATTCGGAGTCTCTTCTGGTAAGTTCCTTGGATTCATTGTCCGACATCGTGGAATTGAGATTGACAAAGCAAAGATTGATGCGATAATGAAGATGCAGGTGCCCCGAAACATACATGAGCTCAAGAGTTTGCAAGGTAAGCTGGCGTACTTAAGAAGATTCATAGCAAATTTGGCCGGCCGATGCCAACCATTTAGCCATCTTATGAAAAAAGGCAGCCCATTTGAATGGGATGAAGCTTGCACTAATGCATTTAACAGCATTAAGGCATATTTGATGAAGCCGCTAGTGTTGGTTGCTCCAATAGATGGACGTCAATTAATTCTCTACATATCTGCTCAAGAAAAATTAGTTGGAGCCTTGCTTGCACAAAATAATGATGAAGGAAAGGAGTGTGCGTTGTACTATTTGAGTAGAACAATGACTCCAAATGAGTTAAAGTACTCACCAATTGAGAAGCTCTGTCTTGCTCTCATATTTGCGATTCAGAAGTTAAAGCATTACTTTCAAGCTCATACTGTGTACTTGGTCTCGAAGGCCAACCCATTAAAGTTCGTAATGTCAAAGCCAGTGCTCTCTGATAGGCTCGCAAGGTGGTATCTCCAATTGCAGCAATTTGAAATTATCTACGTCCCTCAAAAAGCGGTGAAAGGCCAAGCGCTGGCAGATTTCTTGGCTGATCATCCCATGCCTGCCGAATGGGAATTGTCTGATGATTTTTCCGATGAAGATATATTGGCTATTGAAATCATTCCTCCTTGGAAGATGTATTTCGATGGAGCTGCTCACAGAGAAGGAGCCGGCGCAGGAGTAGCATTTGTAACCTCAGATGGAGGAGTTCTGCCATATTCATTCAGTCTAACTGAAAATTGCTCTAACAATGTAGCTGAATATCAAACTCTTATACTTGGTTTGGAGATGGCAGTGGATGTAAAGCAGCGACACCTTAAGGTATATGGAGATTCGTTGTTGATAATCAACCAGCTGCTTGGCTTATATGAGGTTAAGAAAGCTGAACTACTTCCATATTATAACTATGCTCAGAGGCTTATGAATAGGCTTGGAGACGTAGAGATTGAACATTTACCAAGGAGCAAGAACAGGCAAGCCGATGTTTTGGCAAAGTTAGCATCAACCATAGCAATGCCCGAAGCACTTGTTCAAGTATCGATCTGCAAAAGTTGGGTGGTACCTCCCTTCTTCGAAGATGAAGATGGTGAAGAAGTTGAGTATTACGCCATAGAGGTTTTTGATATTGAGAAAGAAGACTGGCGTCAACCGTTCGTGGATTACTTGAAAAATGATAAGCTACCTAATGATCCACACCTAAAGGTTGATGTCCGACGTAGAGCACCACAATTCTTCTATTACAAGGATACACTCTATAGAAGATCGTTTGATGGTATTCTTTTAAGATGCTTAAGTGATGAAGAAGCTCTTCAAGCTATGGAGGAAGCTCATTCTGGAATATGTGGAGCCCATCAGTCTGGACCCAAGTTACATTTCAGAATCAAGAGGATGGGATATTACTGGCCTTCTATGGTGAAGGATTACATAGATTATGCACAAAAATGTCAGCCATGCCAGTTTCATGCAAATCTCATTCATCAGCCTCCTGAACCATTACATCCAACAGTTTCTTCGTGGCCATTTGATGCATGGGGCTTAGATGTGGTGGGGCCATTAACAAAGTCTTCCGGAGGTCATCTTTATATTCTGGCTGCCACTGATTACTTTTCCAAGTGGGCGGAAGTTGTACCCTTGAGAGAAGTGAAGAAAGAAAATGTGGCTGATTTCATCCGCATCAACATCATATATAGATATGGAGTGCCTCGATACATTATCACAGACAATGGGAGGCCATTCAATAATTCTTTGATTGATAAGCTTTGTGAGAAGTTTGACTTCAAGCAAAGAAAATCTTCTATGTATAATGCATCAGCTAATGGGCTTGCCGAAGCCTTCAACAAAACACTGTGTAATCTGTTGAAGAAGGTGGTCTCCAAGTCAAAGCGAGACTGGCATGGAAGGATTCATGAAGCTTTATGGGCGTATCGAACTACTTATAGAACGCCTACTCAAGCTACTCCATACTCTCTTGTATATGGGGTTGAAGCTGTGGTGCCCCTTGAAAAGCAAATACCATCTTTAAGAATAGCCATACAAGAAGGTTTAACTGAAGAAGAGAACGCACGACTGCGTCTCGAAGAATTAGAGGCACTTGATGAGAAGAGGTTAGAAACACAACAGAGACTTGAGTGCTATCAAGCTCGCCTCTCCAGAACGTTTAACAAGAAAGTAAAGATACGTTCTTTTCAAGTCGGAGACTTAGTCCTTGCTGTAAGAAGGCCTATTGTCATCACTCACCGAGTTGGAAATAAATTCTTGCCCAAGTGGGATGGCCCACATGTTGTGAAAGAAGTGTATACAAATGGTGCATACAAGTTGATATCTGAAGATGGTGTAGGAATCGGCCCCATAAATGGCAAATTCCTGAAACGCTACTATGCGTAATCCAGTCAAATCCAAGGAACGCTCCTTGACGCACGAGCCTAAACTGCATGTTACTCCTGGTCCGCATGAGTATAAACTGTGTACGACAAACTCCTGGTCCGCATGAGTATAAACTGTGCACGACATCCACCAAAGGTAATTATATGTGGTTAAACTATTAATTCACCCCACTCAGATATTTTAAGTGGTTAAAGCATTAAATATCCTACTTTGTCTAAAGTGGTTAAAGAATATTCACTCCTGGCCCGCATGAGTATAAACTGTGCACGGCACCCCCCCATCCAAATCAAATTATGTCCCTTTGAACTACGTTACGACTTGATCCTCTGCGAAGAGGTACGTAGGCAGCTTAGTACTCTACTAAGTTCAGTCATATTTTGGTTTATTCCCATCAAGTTTGTGAGACAAACAATAAGTTGAAGCATGAGTGAGTTGAGAAATAAAAAATTGACAAGAAGAATGCGGTGGTTGAGCGTAAGTTTGGGTGAAGAAGTTCAAATCATTGAAGTGTTAAAGGAAGATCAAATTATTGGAGTGTTGAAATAATTCCAAAATTCTTGCATTGGTGAAGTGATGAAGGTGATCCATGTTATGGCATTGTATGTGGCAAGTGGATTAATATTAGAGGCGGTGGGTTCAAATTAATTTATACTTATGAATTTAATTAATTAAAGGACTCATTATAAATTTATGAGTTCAATTAATTATTAAGTTCAAAATAAAATTTATTTAATAAAGTTTAAAGGTTAAAGGGGACAAATAAATTTAAATTCGTATTTTGGGCTTAAGAAAATAAGCTTAGAAGCATAAATTTAATATACCTTAAGTGATGCATGATGGATAGGCTGAATTCCAAACTTGTTAAAGTATTTGGGCTACGTGGGAGTTAAGATGAGCCCAAAGAGGAATTGAAATCAGCCCAAAGATAAAGAGTCAATGATCAAATTCTAAAAGGAAAGTCAAGTCTCCATAAGGAATTGATCCATCTCCCAAGTAAAACACGTGAATGGTAGTTTCATTTCTTCAAATCAAGTTTTCTCTCTCCTAAAAGGAAAGTCAATCCTCCATAAGGAGATTCCAAAGGCCGCTTCTCTCTCTCCAAGAAAAACGGGAATTCTTCTTTCTTCCATTGAAATCCATTGCCAAACTTCCTCACGCCGAAGTCGGGGCTGTGCACTCCACCAGAAAGTCGCGACACAGCCCAATCGAGCTCTTCTCGTCGTCAATTGGCTCCACCGCATGCAACCGACATGTTGCTGCCAGAACGCGAACAGCCAACACCACCGCCGGATCTGTCACTGCTACCGCCGGAAATAGCAGTCCCTTGCTGAAAATCACACACCACTGCACCGGTACATCGCCGCTCTTCTCGCCGGAGGATGCTACCGCCTAGTCTACAGCAGTTCAGCTGCAATCACCGAGGTCCACTGCTGAAATCGAGCCACGCGCACCACCTAGGTCCATCGTCCGCGCTGATCACACTCACTCGTCAAGCCACCATTCGCCGCTGCAGATCGAGTTCGCGCCACTGGGGTTCTAATCCATCCACGATGCTGCCACAGATCGTTCTCCCTTGCCGAATCTCGACGACCACCGCCCGATCCTGCCAGTTTGATCGCCGAAGTTGCGCCACTGTTGCAAGAAGCCATCGCCGGAGAGTTGCACCATCATCACTTCGCTGCTCACCACGCTTCACCGCGACGCCGCTCAGCCTCCGAAGGCATAAGCCCGATAAGCAGCCACCATAGGTGATCTGCCATCAATCGCTCTCCCGCTCTTCAAATCAATGCTGCCGGAGGCATGAGCCCAACAAGCAACCACCATGGGTGGTCCGCCGTTGACTACTCTCCACCTCAACGTCTTCGAAGGTGAGAGCCCAACAAGCAACCACCATGGGTGGTCCGCCGTTGATTACTCTTCACCCCAACGTCATCGGAGATGAGGGCCCCACAAGTAACTACCATGGGTAGCCTACCATTGATTGCTCTCCACCTCACGGTACGAGCCCAACAAGCAACCACCATGGATGGTCCGCCGTAGATTACTCTTCATCTCGACACTATTGGTCTAACTTCAGCCTTCAAATCAGTCTTCGGAGGTCTGTAACACCTCTCCACCCACTTCCGTCGGAGGTGCGAGCCCAACAAGCAGCTACCATAGATAGCCCGCTGTTGACCACTCTCTACCTCACGGTGTGAGCCCAACAAGCAACCACCATGGGTGGTCCGCCGTCGACTACTCTCCACCTCAACGTCACTGGTCTTGACTCCCTGTATATGTTAAGGTCTTCTATTCTCTTCTCTTTTGCGTGGAAAAGAAAGAAAGGAAAAAGGGAAAACAAAGAAAAGCAGGGAAAATGTGGAAGGGAGTGATGAAGCTTACCTTGATGATTACTTGAAGGTAAATAAGCAGCTTGCATGAAAAGGAAGGAACGCAGACTGCATGGAAAAGGAAAGAATGATGTAGAATTGTTTGAAAAAAGAAAATAGTGATGTAATAATTGAGGCAGGAGGCGTGAATTCCCAGGGCAGCTTGGTGATTTGGTAACCTTTGATGAGAATAAGAGCCTGCAAAGAAAAGTAACGTCGATTAGATACTCATGAATTATGATATGGGAAAGTATCGTGGCCAGATTCCTTCTTATGTAGTGTTGAAATTTTTTTAAGAAATTTTTCTTAGTAAATCTTTGGTGTTTATCATGAAGGATTTTATTTGGAGTTATCTACTCAAAATCCGAAGTCACACGGTTGAGCAGTGAAAATATGAGTAAGATATGGTGGTTATAAGGAGATATCTTGCAATATAAATATGGATAAGTGGTTGAGAATTATATGAATATTTTTTTGGATTCACTTCTGTATTTATCCATGAATTTGAAGCCTGTTGATCGATTAAAATCTTGAGTTGATTTGCAGTAGATATAGAATATATGGAAATAAGTTAGATTTTTCATCAAATGGCAGATATGAAATATATGGAAATATAAGTCATATTTTCTTCAAGTAGTAGATGTGGGATATATGGAAGTGGTTGGATTCTTGCTCTTCAAGTATCAGATATGAGTGTGCGAGATAGTCTGTAAACTATACAGCAAAAAAAAAAGAAGAAAAAAACAAGGAAAAAAAGGAAAGTAGAGCAAGAAAAGAAAATGAGAGCCCAAATCAGAAGGTGAATAAAGTAAGAAAAATGATAACTATGGATGGGTATGGGCCACACTATTCTTTTATTTTTTGAGCCTGTCATTCAGAATTAATGGGCCAAATAAAATGAATACAAGAAGTAAGAAATAATATTGCAATTTGTCCACTTTAAAAATTTCAGTGAATAAAACGCAATGGGGCATTTGTAGGCAATTAAATTTTATTACATAATAAATATAAATGCAAAAGAAAATATATTAAGTATTAATTTAATATTTATTTATTAAGGAGTTTAAATAAATTAATTCCTAAAATAAATGAATATATAATTAATAATTAATATAATTATTTGAGCCCAAATCTAAGTTAAATGAGCTTAATCCAAGTCATATGGGCTCAATTCAAGTCAAGTGGGCCCGACTCAAGTCAATAAGCCCAGCAAATCAAGTCCAGTAGGCCTAATTAAATTAAATAAGCCCAAGTCAAATCCAGCAGGCTTATTTAAGTTAAATAGGCCCGTATCCAGTCCAGCAGGCTTAATTAAAGGAGAAAAGCCTAACATATCTTTTGAAGGAGAAAATATCTCTCAAGTGATTATTTTCTCTACCTATAAATAAGGACCTTCAGTCCTCATTCCATTCACTCTGAAAATCCTGAAGACCTGAAGAACTCTGAAGATTCAAGTGAAAATCAAGTTCGATCAAGATCCGGTCAAGTGAAGTTCAAGTCAAGATCAAGACCAAGTTCAAGTTCAAGATCAAGATCAAGTCGAAGAACACTCAAGATCTTCAAATCAAGTTCAAGTCATCTTCAAGTCAAGAACAACCTCCGATCAAAGACTAAGGTGCTAAGCCTCTTTGATCTGGCGTTCTTCATATCAAATTCATCCATCTGTCTCCGTGAAGTCAACGTTCTACCAAATTGAGTGTCGTACTTCACAACAAATCTTCAAGTCAACGTTTGATCCGAACAAAGGCTCGACGCCTCCGGATAAACGTTTTAAAGCTTCAAGTCAACCCCGAGCTCGGACAAGCTTCATCCGAAGATCCGGCTCCGAAAGTTGAAGAAGTCAAGAAATCAACTCAAGAGAGGAATCAGAGGATAAATATAAGCTGTTTACTTAAATTCTCAACTTCAATCCACCTTGGATTTTCGTTGTAATTTCTTTTGTGTTTATTATTTTATAAATACAAATTTTGTTGTTACAAAACAATCACTTTTTATCGGTCTTACAATTTTTTTTGCAAGATATATTATCACTTTTCTTTTAATTAAAAATATTATCACATTTTATTCGTTTTATTAATTGTTAATGAAATAATTCAATTAAAATTGATTATCACTCTTTATTAATCAACACTAATCAATTTTATTGGTCTTACAATTTTTTTTTCAAGATATATTATCACTTTTCTTTAATCACATATGACTTTTTATTAAAAATATTATTACTTTTTATTTAATATGCTAATTATTTTTACAACTTTATATTTATTATATTAATTTTAAAAATAAAAAATAATTATTAAAAAAAATAGTAAATAATAATTAAAATAAATAGTTAGAAAAGGGAATAAAAGCGAAAGTTGTAATAAAAAATTTGGCGAGAGAATAGACTGAAGGTTGAATTGATCAAGTGGGGCGTTAGCGCGAGTCATCTGATTGTGATGGAGCTCTATCTCACATAACTAGATTCGTGAGACGGTCTCATACAAGTTTTTATCTTGTTGATCACATTTACGTTTGTTTTGAGTTTAAAAAATCAAGTTTTGTTTATTTAAATGCATAAAATTTTTTTGAATCACACATTATACACTTTGAAACCATATTAATTTTACAACTTACCCACCTTTTACACATCCTTCGTAATCAATTAATATTCTTTCACTCTGTTTTTCTCATCTCACATATTTTTCTCACATTACTAGTACTACATTTTTACATGTATCATCACATACCTTTTACACATTATTTTAATATAAAATTAAAATTTATCCTACAAAAATCCAAAACAAACATACATTATTCAACAATTTTCAAATCCACACAAACCCAAAATAATTATAACTAACATACATTATATATAGAAAAAAAATTCCAACAAATTAGAGTTTAAGTTAAAAGAAATAAGCTATTCACATAACTTCCCTGTAACTCGGGCTTTGCCCAAATTACTGGCTCTGTTGCTTTTGATTTATCAGTAACTTGGGTTTTGGCTCAAATTGCTGGCTGTGTTACTTGTGAAGCTCTCTTGTATTTTGTTTTACTTTGGAAGAGAGAAGGGAATACACCCTCAATCACATATTTACTTTGTACCTTTATTTTGAGGTGTAATTTAATATCTTTGAGTAATAAATAAATTACAAAGTATGCTATGTGAGTTGTGAAGAGTTATTAATTTTGAAATTAAAGTGTGTTGTGAGATTATTGATATGTGCTTATATTCTTATCTGGGTGTAAACTTGTAATAATAAATGTAAATTTGTTTATGAAAAAGATTAAGTAATATATGATTGGCTCTTGTGATTCCCAAAAGAATACTCCATCCGTCCCAAAATTGATTGCACACTTTTCACATTTATCCGTCCCAAAATAGATTGCACCTTTCCAAAAAAGGAAATATCACATCAATCCTCACCCCTAAAAGTTCATCTTAATTACAACTTTACCACACTCACCTAACACACATAACATACTTTATAATTTATTTATTACCTAAAAATATCACAATACCCTTAAAAAGTCAATATTTCTTAAATTCCGTATCTACAGTAACAGTGCAATCAATTTTGGGACGGAGGGAGTATAAATTATTACACAATTAGTAGTTTTAGCTCAGCACGTAATAGTTATTGCCATTATAAGAAAAGAGTACTCTATTTGTAGTTTTAGAATTTAGCACGTTAATATTTATTGTCATCTTAAGAAAGTTGAAAAACGTTTTATATTTCTGTGGTCTTATTTTATTGTTCGAAAAAAAGCCCAATTTTAATGAGTCAAACAAGTAACAGCGGTTGTAGTTGACCAACAAACGCCGCGCTCGGCGCTCCTCCGCCGTCTCCTTCGCCAATTGCCACCACCGATGTCTGATCCTTTATCTCAATGGCTACACAATCGCTGAGGAAAAAGTCTCAGCGGCGTTCAGCGAATCCAATTCCTGCTGATTCTCCCGGCAGTCCTACGCCACCTTCTGCGACGTCGTTTCACTGGAATTACAGGATGGCCACTCTACTGGCTTCAGCTATTTTATTTGTATGCTTTTTGGTATTCTATAGCGTTTCCTCGAACGTGGGTAGCGCGGTTGGTTTGGAGCCAAATATCGATCGGCTTTATAGCATTGAAGTTGTGAATGAGTTTCCTCACGATCCCGATGCTTTCACTCAGGTTTTCTTCATTTTGATTTAATTATCTGAGTGATTCTTATTTTCGTTAGTTTTATGAGAGAATGATTGACAATCCATCATTTCGAAGGTCTACAGATCATTTGTGATTGTTTAAATTTACTCTTTCTATATTTTGATATTTGATGCACACTCCACTTGCTATACCAGTTATTTCAATTTATTTGTATTTTTTGGTAATATATATATATATATATATATATATATATATATATATATATATATATATATATATATATATATTCTGATCGATAATCGTTGCTTCATTTAAACTGGCCTAAAGAAACGGTGCTCTATTTTTAACGTTGGAAACCCTTTCCAATTACTAAGTTGAATAATTTATAAGAATATATATTCTTATGAATGCAGCAAGATTGTGATCTTCAAAGTTGCTTCCACTCTATCCTAATCACTTGTAGTTTGATTAAACAAAACTGAAACTAAACTTGAAGTAGGAAGACAAGAATTATAGTGGTTCGATCATGTTGATCTACATCCACTTTCTAAAGGAGAAAGAATTCACTATGATGATGATGATGGTTACAAAACTTACAAGCACACTCAAAGAAACCCTAATGCTTGAAAACTGATATATGTGTGTAGATGATAGGTTGAAGACGACCATTTTATGCAAGTTTGCTGCTCCCTCTTATAGTTACTATGCATGCACATGCATGCGGTTATAACTGTCCTAGCAACAACCCAAGCATCTTGCCAAGTCATCAATATATCGGTTAATCTTCCACGCTGATCCAAACTGTCATGCAGCATATTGGTTCGACTTGAATGCCAGGTCGAACCACTGGTCGAACCTCTGTTCGAACCGTAGTAACTGTCATTCTGTTTCAGTTTAACATTTGGTTCGACCACGACATTTATGGTTCGACCACAACTTCTGGTCGAACCCTTGGTCGAACCATTATTCTATTATAACTGCCCATCGGTTCGACCACGACTTTTATGGTTCGACCAAACCTACTGGTCGAACCTAGGTCGAACCTTGTCAGAAACACTATGCAAGCTTATGCATGATCTATACTTGACAAATCTCCACCTTAGACCATGCATCACCACAAGTAATACTTCTCCACCTTGCTGCAATTACAGGCTGCAGCACACCTTTCTTACTTCATCTCTAGGAAATACCAATAAGACTCTTACACAATTCAAACTTTTGAATAGGTAGAGCCTTGGTAAACATATCAGCAGGATTCTCAGCTGTCTTAATCTTCTTGACAGCAACTAGCTTTTCCTCTATCATATCTCTTATGAAATAGAGTCTCACATCAATGTGTTTAGTTCTCTCATGATACCCCTGATGTTTTGAGAGATGTACAGCACTTTGGTTATCACAATACACTTCAACAGTCTCTTGCTGAATACCAAATTCTCCCAAAATTCCAACTAGCCAAACACCTTCCTTGATTGCTTCTGTGAGAGCAACAAATTCTGCCTCTGTGGTAGAAAGAGCTACAATATGTTGATGTGTAGCCTTCCAACTTATTGCTGTACCAAATAAATTGAACACATAGCCTGTTATGGACTTCCTTGTATCAAGATTTGCTGTATAATCAGCATCCACATAACCTATAACAGCTCTGTCCCAAGTACTTTGTTTCTGAAACTTCAAACCAACTGATATAGTTCCCTTGATGTATCTGAGTGCCCACTTTACTGCATCCCAATGTATAGAGCCAGGATTGCTCATAAACCTACTGATCATACTCATCACATAAGCCAAATCTGGCCTGCAACATACCATTGCATACATTAGACTACCAACAGCACTTGCATATGGTATATTGCTCATTTCTGCCCTTTCCTTATCTGTTTGAGATCCTTGAGCTAATGACAGACTCAATCCTTGCTTAACTGGTATTGAAACATCCTTACAGAGATTCATGTTATACCTTTTGAGAACCTTATCCAAGTAAGACTCTTGAAACAATGTTAGATGACCAGCTGATCTGTCCCTTTCAATTTGCATGCCAAGTATCATTCTTGCTTCACCAAGATCTTTCATGTCAAACTCCTGTCTCAAGGTATCCTTCACTGTATTAACTCCTTTCATATCCTTGCATGCTATCAAAATATCATCTACATACAGAAGTAGATAAGTGTAGCATCCATCCTTGTATCTTATGTATACACAGCTATCATATTTACTTCTGACAAAACCATTTGATGTAATGTAATCATCAAACCTGAGGTACCACTGTCTTGGACTTTGCTTCATTCCATACAATGATTTGAGCAGCAAGCAAGCCTTTGAATCTGCACCTTTCAAACTAACACCTTCAGGTATCTTCATGTAGATCTTTTCCTCTAAATTTCCATGCAGAAAAGCTGTAGTTACATCCATCTGATTTAACTCCAAATCAAATTGAGTAACCAGTGACAACAGGATCCTTATTGAGCAATGTTTCACTACTGGTGAGAAGATCTCATTATAATCAACTCCTTCTTGCTGTGAAAAACCCCTTGCTACAAATCTTGTCTTATACCTTATTCCTCCTTCTTTGTTTGTCACTGGTTTCTTCTTGTAAATCCATTTACAGCTTATAAGCTTCTGATTTGCAGGCTTGTCAACAATTACCCAAGTATTGTTCCTCTTTAAGGACAGCAACTCCTCTTCCATTGCATCCAGCCACTTGGCACTTTCCTTTCCTGATATTACCTCTGAATAAGTTCTTGGCTCATAGATGTCAATGTCTGAAGCTACATAGAGAGCATATGACACAGTGTCAGCCTCTATGTATCTAACAGGTGTCCTGATTTGTCTTCTCAGCATGTCTCTAACTAGTTGATAACTGCTCAAAGTTCTTCTTTCACTTGAGCTAGATCCCTCAGCTCTCTCTTCTTCAGCATTTACTTCATGCTCATCATTAATCTCCTGATTATGATCTTGCTGTACTGCTGTCTGATCATCATGCTCCACCTCAAATTCACACTTATCTGTAATGGTGGATTTCTCAGCACTTCTGTCAAACAATGGCATCTTATCTTCATTGAATGTTACATCTCTGCTAACAATAAACTTGTTAGTTTCATAACACCACAATCTATAACCTTTTACCTCTTTTGGATAGCCAACAAGCACACACTTGACAGCCCTTGGATCAAGTTTATCTTGCTTCTGATGTGAGTACACCTGGCAACCTATCACCCTCAAATGACTATAATCAGGTATCCTACCAGCCCATAATTGTTCAGGTGGTTTAAATTTAAGAGCTGTACATGGAGATAGGTTGATCAGGTAAGCTGCAGTTGACACCAATTCTCCCCAGAAGCCTTTTGAAAAACCTCCACTACTCATCATGCATCTAACCCTTGCAAGAAGTGTCTGATTCATCCTTTCAGCCACTCCATTCTGTTGTGGAGTTCCTGGTACAGTTTTGTGCCTCTTAATGCCCCTTTCTTGACAAAACTTGTTGAATTCATTTGACACAAACTCAAGTCCATTGTCTGTCCTTAAGCACTTGACCTTATCTCCTGTCTGAAGTTCTACTTCTGTCAACCAAACTTTAAAGACTGATAATGCTTCATCCTTGGTCTTCAAAATTCTTATCCATACCTTTCTTGAATAATCATCAATGAATGATATGAAGTATCTTCCACCCCCAATAGTTGAGGTCTTGGAAGGCCCCCAAAGGTCAGAATGAATATATTCCAATCTGGCTTTGGTATTATGCTCAGCTGCACCAAACTTCAACCTCTTTGACTTGCCTAATATGCAGGCTTCACATTGATCTAACTTGCAGGTTGAACTGATCTCAAGAATCTTCTGCCTTGCTAGTTCTTGTAAACCTCTTTCACTTATATGACCAAGCCTTCCATGCCAAACCTTAATACTGCTATCATCCTTAGTTGTATTACTTTGTCCAGTTACTACAGATCCATCCAAGAAGTACAGATCAGACCTCTTGAACCCTTTAACAACTACTAACTTTCCTTTTATGACAGCAAGTGTATCTCCTTTCAAATGACACTCATAACCTTGAGAAACTAACATTCCAAGAGATATTAGATTTCTCCTTAAGCTTGGTACATATCTAACATTCTTTATCATCCTGATTTTTCCATCAAACATTCTAAGGTTGATAGAACCAATTCCAACAATCTTGCAAGTATGATCATCACCTAGCATTACTGATCCTTCATCATGTGATCTTAATTCAGTAAACCAATCCTTCCTAGAAGTCATGTGAAATGTGCATCCTGAATCTAAGACCCACTCTTCTGATACTAAATTTGAACACACAGTCATTGCTTCAATGAAATCAGACTCTGTAGCAACTTGATTTGTTGTTACCTGATTTGCATGAGGTCTCTTATTTCCCCCTTTTTCAGCTATCTTCTTTGCTACCATTGCTTTCCATTTGAAACACTGCTTCTTGAAGTGCCCAGGCTTATTGCAATGAAAGCAATTCTTGTTCTCTTCTTCTTCTGATGGAGCACCTTGATTCTTTTCTGGCTTCCTTTTGTCAGCATTACTGTTCTTGTTGTTATTCTTGTTCCACTGATTCTGTTTTTTTGCTACTAAACCCTCTGCAACAGCCTGGTGATCTGGATTCTTCTTATGAAGAACCTTTGCCTTAACTGCCAGCAATACTTGATCAATTGTAATTGCTTCAGCATTAGCAAACAACAGTGTATCTCTTAATCCTTCAAAGGACTTAGGAAGAGCTGACATGAGGATGACAGCTTTGTCTTCAGATGACAGAGCCACATCAATATTTTCAAGATCATTAATGATCTTGTTAAACTCATCTAATTGACCAATGATTGATTTATCTTCTGATACCTTGAAGGAATACAGTTTCTGCTTCATGTACAACCGGTTGGCTAAACTTTTAACCATGTACAACTCCTCCAGTTTCTTCCAAACTCCTCTGGCAGTTGCTTCCTTTGAGATTTCCCTCAGAGCCTTGTCTCCAAGGCACAGAATCAGTGCACTTCTAGCCTTTGACTGTTGTTCTTGATCTGCAGCCAGTGCCACAGCATCAACTGCACCAGCTTGATTCTCAGGAAATGGTTTGATTGCATCTGATAAACCTTGCTGGATCAAGATCGCCTCCATCTTCATCCTCCACAGACTGAAGTCTGCCTTCTCTGAAAACTTCTCAATGTCAAACTTTGTAGTCACCATCTGATCTTCTTCTCCACTGAACTTCCTCTTCCTTCTTGACTTTCCCACAGACGGCGCCAATTCTTATGAATGCAGCAAGATTGTGATCTTCAAAGTTGCTTCCACTCTATCCTAATCACTTGTAGTTTGATTAAACAAAACTGAAACTAAACTTGAAGTAGGAAGACAAGAATTATAGTGGTTCGATCATGTTGATCTACATCCACTTTCTAAAGGAGAAAGAATTCACTATGATGATGATGATGGTTACAAAACTTACAAGCACACTCAAAGAAACCCTAATGCTTGAAAACTGATATATGTGTGTAGATGATAGGTTGAAGACGACCATTTTATGCAAGTTTGCTGCTCCCTCTTATAGTTACTATGTATGCACATGCATGCGGTTATAACTGTCCTAGCAACAACCCAAGCATCTTGCCAAGTCATCAATATATCGGTTAATCTTCCACGCTGATCCAAACTGTCATGCAGCATATTGGTTCGACTTGAATGCCAGGTCGAACCACTGGTCGAACCTCTGTTCGAACCGTAGTAACTGTCATTCTGTTTCAGTTTAACATTTGGTTCGACCACGACATTTATGGTTCGACCACAACTTCTGGTCGAACCCTTGGTCGAACCATTATTCTGTTATAACTGCCCATCGGTTCGACCACGACTTTTATGGTTCGACCAAACCTACTGGTCGAACCTAGGTCGAACCTTGTCAGAAACACTATGCAAGCTTATGCATGATCTATACTTAACATATATATATATATATATATATATATATATATTTGTAAGACTGATTGTTGTCTTGGATTCCTCTTTGATTTGCAATTGAGAAAATAGTGCTTCTCTCACAAATAGCTGTTAATTTACGGGCTCTCTGTGTTTTTAGCCATTAGCTACTTATATGTGGGCAGGCTGATATTATTTCTATACATATCTGTGTTCGTAAGTCTGAACCTGCATGATGTGATTGTATCTTGGGAAGGTGATGATAGCTAGAAAGTAATTTGAGATAATTTAGGATTTGATGGAAACGGTTGTGTATTTTTAGTAATTGAAAAGCATCTCTGAGTTGGTTGACTGAGCGAGTTATGACATTTGTGGCTATTCGGTCTTCATACTACTATTTCGTAGAGATTTTGTTATTTTTATTTCTAGATCTTCTTGGAATGGGTTTACTAAGTTATTAAAATGTGGGAAATTATTGCTCACAAGACTACAACTGGTATTAACTGTATCGGTGTTGGTGTTCAGGGGCTTCTGTATGCAGGAAATGACACACTTCTTGAATCGACTGGACTTTATGGACATGTGAGTTTGTTTTCCCATTGTCTTATACTTTATGTTTTATGATTCATATCTGTATTTAAAAATTGCATTCTCTTTTTCCTTTTTCTCATGACAACTTATTTTAGATATTCCAAAAGGTGTGATTAGACATCCAATATCTGTGTCTAAAAAACTTCTATGAAACAAATGCAGTTTGTGAATTGGAAATGTTGGTCACTGCATTGGGATTTGGCTTTGAAAGTAGACAACTAGCTTTCTTGAAAAATTCAACTATCAGTGTGTGATACTTTGTGGCCTGTCTGTCAATATTTGGAGATTAAGGTTAAATACTGCCATATTTAAAGAGTATTGAATAAGTCCACTGGGCTATATTACACACCAATCAGGGTCTTTCATAATTTTAGCCTTCTCAATAGGCTCATAAAATACCCCATAATAATTTGTGACTTTTACTAATATATGCTGCTGTACACAACATCATAGATTTATGTTATTTTATTTCTCTCTTATTGCAGTCATCTGTTCGGAGAGTTGCTCTCACGACAGGGAAGGTATAGTCAATTACATATCCAGATGACTGGTTTTGCGTGCAACTGAATCAGCTATCCTCTCCTCTTGTCAATTCTTTTGTATTATTATTACTAGAAAGCTTTCTGACCTTGATATTTATGAGATATAATTCGTTGGAGAAGTACACCTTTTTTCTGAAACTTTTTTCAGGTATTAGGAAATGATCAATCAAGCTAGAGTTATTGTATCTTGATAACTTCGTGGTTTTTGTTTACAGGTTGAAAGTATTCACGAAGTTCCATCCTCTTATTTTGGGGAGGGTTTGACTCTTCATGGTGACAGGTGTGGAGAATTGTTCTTTGGTAAATGTCGTGTAGTGTCTGTAAAAGTATAATGTTTGTTTTTGAATAACATTGTATTTTTGTGTACTTTTACATGGTAATCAACACCGCCTTCTTGTGTACTTAGCTTTCTAGCTTCCAATTTGTGTAAGGAGTCCTTTCGTTTTGCCTGACTTGTGACATCGGTACTCTTTTTCCTGTTTATTTTTTCGCTCAGGGCCTTTACATAAACACATTTTAATGAGTTCTGTCAACATCGTGTTTCCTTTTTTCCTTTCCTCCTTTGTTTTTGTTTTCGTACTGTTCTTTATTTTGGTTCTAATACTATATTGACAATGATTATTTTTTGAATAAATATTGTTGACATTGAAGGAAGCTTATCTTGGATACTTTGCTTTCATGCACTCGTGTTTTACTAGCTGCTCATTCTCTATTAAATCCCAGATGGCACTTAATTTTTAATATTTTTCCAATCATCGTGTAATGTCTCATCATAGTTCTTTTTAACCCTTGGTAACCAAAATTTCTGAAAAACTGTATCTTGGTTTATTTGTTTGTGAATCCTACAACAACTCACCTGTTCTAATGTATCAATCTGATGTAATTTTGTAGGTTGTTTCAACTTACTTGGTTGACGAAAAAAGGTTTCATCTATGACAGAAATAACTTGAGAGAAGTTTGTGCTTTCCCTTTTATACCTTTCTAAAGCTCATAGAATACATTTTGATCCTATTTCAGTTGGATAATTTTTGTGGACAAAAATATATTACAGTTATTGTTGCTAGTTTTCTTTAGGCATTTCCTATGTCTTCCAATGTTGGATCGACTAACATTGCAAAAGGTCTGGATTTCATAAAGGTTCTGAATTTCACATCTGGTACTAATTGTCTAAGGAAATTTAGAAACATCTCCCAACTTACTTTCAGGGAACATTTCTAAACTTATGATCATTTTTTTATAAATATCCAGGTTTTTATTTTATGTTTATTACATGGTTTTCCAAAAGTCAATAGGTGAAGTTGAAGTCGTTAGGAGTTGAAAGTGAGATGCATCTTTTATGGTTTATGTGTGTATTAATTGTGTGTTTGTGATCAGAGTTCTCAGTTTTCCTGTTGTTGCCTGGTGGTCATCTCATAGTTTTCTTGTAATTGGTCATCCCATGATTTTTATGTTGGGGGTCATCTTGATTTCGTACTCACAGCCTTTTTATAATTAGGATTCGAATATAGTCAACATTATAACAAAGATGTAGTTAAGCATTGGGGTTCTCATTCATAGGCTATTGAAAAGTCATAGCATTACTTGGTTGTTGAAGCTTTGTTCAGCAATATTTTACCTATTAGATAAGTTAAAATATAGTACATCTCAATTTTGGTATCCATTTAAGGATTTAGGTCAGCTTGATTTCATAGATCTTCAGTCCAGTCGGTGATAAGGTGACAAAAGGACTTTAAGTTCTTGGGTTCCAATCCTCATAGCTTTAAGGAATCCCTGATATCTGGCAGCTGTGGGTGAACCTAAGGATCCTTCATAGTTAGGTTCTTGGTTATCAAACTCCTAGAAAAAGAAAGCTTATACTTTCTGGTCTGAGATAATGGATGTGCACTGCTGGTCCATATCTCTAATTGCTTCCGTCTCTTCTGCAGATTGGGACATTTAATCATCAAATGCAAGATGGTTGGGGATTGGCAACCAATGGAAAAGTTATATTCGGAAGTGATGGAACTTCAACGTTATATAAGATTGACCTTCAGACATTGAAAGGTTTGCATAATTTTAGAATTGATACTTTCCTGTTTTTGTTTTTCATCAGTTCATTGAGTCATTCTCATCCCCTCCGTATTTGGAAAATGCATCTTTGACCATGACACTAATTCTGCTAAACTTGTAATTCATTGCTTGATTGTGGGTTTGAAACTTTTAGAGGAAAGAAGCAAAATATCGTGGGGGTATAGTATTTGGAAATTGGAAATTAATTAATTTGTTATAGTAGCAACTGATCTCAAAGTCTAGATGCTGCTGTTCTACTCATATTTCTATTACATCGAGGCAGTTGTTGAAAAGCACACGGTAAAGTACAAAGGAGATGAAGTACACAACCTAAACGAACTCGAGTATGTTAGTGGTGAAGTATGGGCAAATGTTTGGCAGGTTCGTTAGTGAGCCTACTGTTTCCACTCTTCCATCCTTCGCCCTTTCATAAGCATTGAATCTTATCTTGGCATAGAATTTATCACACATTTTTCTCTGCTAGACCGACTGCATTGCAAGAATATCATGTAAAGATGGCGTCGTCTTGGGGTGGATATACCTTCCAAAACTAAGGTTTCTTCTTCTCCTCATTTACATGCTCAATAAGACACACATACACACTTATATGAATCAGACTTTCTTTGGAGCGCAATGAGCTCACCAGCTCCCAATTTTATTACAGGGAAAGGTTGATAACATCTGGACAAAGAGTAAGTTCTACATTTATGCATGATGAATTGCTATCTTCATATATGATATATCTAGTTAGAGGAAGTTTCTTTTTTAAGGATACAGAAAAATTAAAATTCGTTTTCAGATCGACGTTTTGAATGGCATTGCCTGGGATCAGGAGCATAATCGAATTTTCGGTAAGCCACAGCATATTCTCAGAATGGTCTAAGTTTCATATTCATTCCTTATCTCTCTCTCTCTCTTTAGTGACTGGAAAGTTATGGCCAAAGCTGTATGAGATCAAGCTGCACCTTATGAAGAAACCATTCAACGGCGATATTCGGAGGATCTGCATGCCACCTCCAGCCAATTTTAGAAAACCTTAGAGACCAAAACTAATTTTAGAATACTTTTATGTCATTGCTGGAAAGCCATTACACATTTCTTGTAAGAATTACTGCTTCATAGCATTGATTTGTATTTATTTTGATCTAATTGAATGGCACTGTAAAAGATTATCGAATCTGAATTTCGTCTTGGTAAGACTAATAAGGAAGTAGGTGCTCTTATCGCATTGGTTGTATTCAAGGTTTAAAATATTGTAATAAGGGAGGTATGGATAGATATTGATGAATATTTACTTAGAAAATTTATAAATATCGATGATCTGCTGAGAATTATAATGGTGTATGTCAAAAATTACTATGATTTAATATTGCTGACGTGACATGATATAAAAAAATCTTTTCCATTATTCGAACGATTAAGTGTTTTCAACATATGCAACTTAATTTTATAAAATTATTTTTTTAGTAGGTGAAAAATTATTTTAAGATAATTGTTACTCTTCTAAATGAAAAAAGAGTGCTGTTAAATACACACCATTTTTATTAAATATACCCCTTTTATTGAATGCACACCCCTTTTGAATTTTTAAATCTTAATTTTATTATATACACACTCCCTGAAAATTCAAATTTACCATTTTAATTTTAAGATTATACACACCTCTTTATTTCTTTCTTTCTTCTTCCCGTTTTTCTTTTTAATAAAAATAAACTATGCAAAAACCTCAAATTACATCAATCACCAGGTCCTTAATTTGTAAATTGAGGAAAACAAACAACAATGAGAAAACAAAAGGAGAACACTGAGCCATAGATTCGACGGATTAAAAACAGATTAAGCCAATCCATCGACTAAACATCTATATTCAATATCTGCGGATCAGAGGCCATTGAAGAAGAAGGGGTGCAGTCGTGCAGAAAAGAATTGATAAATCTCTTTATATTATTTTATCTGGGAACTTACTATTTGTTTTGAATCAATTATAACATTCTCAAATATTGTTCATTATTTTCTCCTTTAATTTCAATTACTGGTACATGACGATTGATTCCATTTTATGGAATTTAGGTATTATAAGAATCGAAAAAGAAATGCTATTTGGCGATGAAGAAACATACTGTTGGGTTTCTTTATTTGACTAATTTAAATTAAAGCTTTAAATTGGGAGTCCAACTAGAATGCACCGGTGCACTGGTGCACCTGAACAATATTAACCTTTAGATTAATATACAATATAATCTTTACTATTAAAAAATATAAAATAATTTATTTATTAAAAAACAAAAAACTACCCACTACTTATTTTAAACTATAAACTTGGGGTGCACCGGTGCACCAGGTGCACCCCAAATAACTCTTAAATTGGTTATTAATCTTTATTCATCTCAATATATCTCAATATCTTTCTTCATGTTAAGAAATATATGTATAATCATAAGAGTGTGTATAATGTTTAATTAATTTAAAACTTAAAAGATTAATATAAAATATATAAGGGGGTGTGTATTTAATTTAATAAATTAAGGGTAATTTAGACTTTTAAAAAAATATATATTAATTATATATTAATGGGGTGTGTATTTAATATAAAATGGTGTGTATTTAGTGAGACTCTATTATATCTTAACAATAATATAAAAGATTACAGTGTATTAGAATTTGAAGAGTGAAATATTTTTAATTAAAAGGGTAATAATTTATTTTTCAAAGAGTATTTTCATGTATAAAAAGTAATTGGAAAATCAGGGTGCAACTTTGTCTATCCTAATACAAAGTGTCCATTTATATTTTTGGTAAATTGACCCACACAAATCAATTAATATCTATTTATGGGCTCACACACAACACTAATATGACTCCTACTAACATTAAAATATTTCATTAACTCACTACACATTAAATATAAAATATTATATCTCATAATCTATAAGTCAAAAGCAAATGCACACATTGTCGCGGGATGAAGGAAGTAGTTCATCACTTTAAAGAGGTAATTTTTATATATTACTCTATCTTGAGCAAACATTTATGTTTTTTTGCACGTAAATTAAGAGATAATATTTTAATGTCTTTGGATTAATACATATGATATTTTAATAGATTATTTGTTTTTTCACGTAAATTTAGAGGTAATATTTAATTGTCTTCATGTGAGTAAAGATTTGTGTGACACTCTTTGTGGAATGACTTTTGTGAAATTGACAAGGAGTATATATATCCTTTATAACAAAAAAAAAAAAAAATACTCCATCCGTCTCATAAAACCTTTCACACTCCAAAAAAGAAAACATTATTTTATCTAACAACCTCAAAAGTTCCTTTAATTTCAAATTTGACACTCTTTTTCAAACACATATCATTACTTTACACTTTTTTATTATCTAAAAATATTACAATACCCTCCAAAGTCAATAAAGTTGGTCAAAAAGTGCACATTTTCTTAAATAACGTGAAACAGTAAACGTGAAAAGTATTATGGGACGGATAGAGTAATATCTAATTGATGAGTAGTGATAATAGTGTTGTACTCTATTTCATAAAAAATGATAACTAATTAGTAAAGTTTAAAATTGTGTCACCCTAAGACAATTTTATAAAAAAACTAACTCGAAATTTTTGTCCTTTTCGAATTGATACGAACCCGCTAAATACTAACCCATTATCGTGTTGGGGTTTGCCACCCCTTTCCCTACTCACATGCATTCGATTTTGGGCCCACATTTGTATGAGAACTCTCAAGTCAATCATTTTACATTATATGGAAAATCTTATTTATAAATAATAAGTGGTTGACTGAGAATATTATAAAATATTCTTTTTTTTTTTCTTTCTTCCTTTTTAACTTGATTTTGATACTATTTAATCTATTTATATTAAAAGATTTAGTGTTTAATTGCAATTAATGATATTAAAATAAATAATTGAGCGTATAAAAATAAATATTCATACATTATTTTAAAATTTAGTATTTTTTTATAAGGTATATAATATATTAAAATTTTCAATGAATTTAGTATATTTTTATATGGTATGTGCAGCAAAGTATTTTTACCTTAACCACCGTTGTATATTCGGTGCATCCAAATCAAATTACAATCAACTAGAGCAAAAATTACATACTTAATATAATTATTAAAGAAAAAAACTCGAACTCGAGAAAATCTAAGAATATATGATCCCCCAAGTTTATCTGATTCAGTTGTATACTTATCTAAAATTAAGTTTGAATTCAAAAGAAAGGATAAATTAAGTAGAAAATCTAATCCCTCAATTAATCTCTCCAAATCACAACAAACAATTAAAACATTGAGCAATGGCATTGAACACGTGATGGATTTGCCGAATCCAAAAACAGTTGTGGAATTCAATTCATGCGTTATAGCAGCAATCATCTTCCTACTCCTCGTCCTCTCCTTTGTAGTAATCATGCGGATATTATCAAAGAAACATCCTAAGAATGTCGACATCAGCAGCAGTCGGGCCCTGTTGACCCGACCCGGTTGGGATGCCAGCGTCAGCACAGACAGGTGGCGTTGCGTCAATGGTACTGGTGATGACGTGGCAAGTCTTGATCATCCGGCCTGGTTCAGTTTGAAAGAGATGGAAGAAGCTACTGATGGATTCGCCTGTACGAATGTGATTGGTCGTGGACAGTATGGGGTGGTCTTTCATGGCTTGTTGATGGATGACACTCAGGTTGCTATCAAGAATCTCTACAGTAACAGGTTTTAACATATGCTCCCTCGTCACCCATTGTATTTTACGTATTTTTTGTGTTCAAAATTTTCTATTTTTGTGGGCATAGTTTAAGAAAATTTTGTCAGAATTTAATAAAAAAAAGTATGTAAAATTATTGGAATGAGTGAAAAATAGGATATTATGTTGGGATATGCATTATTATAGTATATCTTTTACGAGTTTTAGTAAGAATAAAGTGTAAAATATTTTGGAAGAATAAAAAAGAAAGTGACGGATGAAGTACATTTTTATAATATTTAATTAATGGAACTAAAACTATGATTTTGATTTATACTTAAGGGAGTATATCTTTTTAATATTTAATGGAACTAAAACTGTGATTTTGATTTATACTTAAGTTTGCCAAAAGGGGTTTTATTGTATTTTTTAAATTTTTTTAATAATGAATAATTTGAGATTTCTTGATGATATGTATGTACATAGGAGGGAGAAGAAAGAGTTCTATAGAAAAGCAGAAGCAATGATGTTAATAAGGCACAATAACTTGGTGAAGCTGGTTGGATACTGTGCTGAAGGAGATGAAAGGTAGGTTCTTGAATTTCGAATGGAATAGTAGATGAAATACGAATCGTTTATGCAATAAAGAATTTTTTTTAATTAACAGGATGGTTGTGCATGAATATGTGGACAATGGGAGTCTCCATCATTGGTTGCACAGCTCCAAATCCAATGTCAGCCCTTTAACATGGAACATTCGAATGCAAATCATTATAGGAATCGCCAAAGGGTACGAACATCGTATTTTCATCCTTCTAACCAACATTCTTAGCCTTAAATTTAACAAGATTTGTTGTTCTACAGATTAGCGCATCTGCATGAGGCTACTAAGACTCCAGTCATCCACTTCAACTTGAAGCCGAGCAATGTGCTTGTTGATCGGAACTGGAACCCCAAGCTCTCCGATTTTGGAATCACCAGGCTCTTAGGTCCCGAGTGGAGCAACACTAGAGCTCCTCCAGAGGGAATGTCAGGGTAAGACAACTCTGATGTTTATGTTTTACTCGTATGTACTGATTTTGATTGCGTTGTCTTAACATGTGTGGTTGAATGTGTAGTTATATAGGTCCTGAGTACGATCGTAATCATGCTCTAGGTGAAAAGAGCGACGTTTACAGCTTTGGCATACTTATAATGGAGATTGTATCTGGTAAACCTGCCATTGAAACAACTGTGAATGAGATAGAGGTAATATAGGGAGTGATCTCTCAAGAACAGCTCTCATTAGTCATTACAGATAGGAATCTTAACTGATCTAGTGAGTTTGTTTGTTTATGTAGGAATATCTTGTTGATTGGATTAAGTTCATGGTGGCAAAGAATAAATATGATCTTATAATCGATCCAAATTTGCCTGCATTGCCTACTGTCGTAGAACTAGAACGAATCCTTCTTATCGCGCTCCGTTGTGTGGATTTTGAAGCCCAAAATAGGCCTACAATGAGGGAGATCATTCATATGTTGGAGACGCGCGATTTACTGCTTACTATTGTAACTTGATGCTTCGTTTAGTCAGGGAATTCTCTAGTTCATCGTCTGTCGTCTTCATTGTCTCTGTTTTTGGTGCAGGAACATAGGATTTCGTCGTTTATAGGGAGATGATCTTTTATTATATCAACATTTGTTTATTTAATCTTAAAAAACACTTTCTCTACTATGCAGAGATTCATGTACTTTGATAGTAAGACAGCTGAAAGAGTGTATCTTTGCATTATAAGGCCATTGTGATTGACAGATTATTATCTTACAATGTTGTTACTAATAGCTGATTGTGTGTATCAACATTGACTAAACCTATTCATCTATACTGCGACGGAGCACGACTTAAGCTCAACCGTATCTATAGGCAATGTATCTGTAGGGTAAGGGCAATCCACTTCCTTCTCAGGCAACAGATCACATGGTTTTGGTGTCACTCCACTCGAAACGCCTCCGATGTCGGTACAATTCCACGGTAACTTCTTCGGCTTCTCTGAGAAACCGGGCAATTTCTTGGAAGCCAGCTCAACAGTTACATTAGAAATGCAAAGTCCAGTGAAGGGATCACCTTGAATCCCAGAAAGAGATCCAGCTATTTTTACATTCTTTCCAACCATGTTCTTGTAGTTAATGTTGTTTATTACAGGAAGTGCTTTCGGATCGTATCCCTTGTCGGGATGCTGACCGTAAGCACCAGTCATCCAGAAGACATACTTCATGGTGTCCATGTTCATGTTTCTTACATATATGTCCTTCACATAAGCTCCTCTTCCGGGTGCTGACTTGATTCTCACACCCGATTGTGAGTTGATCGCGTAGATGTTCTCTGCTCGAACGTCCTGAATCCCACCGGACATCTCGCTCCCAAGGGCTATGACTGCACTATCAGGTGAAATGCAAGTGAATCTGTTGATGCTCAGGTGCTGTGTTGGCATCCCGTATTTTATACCGTATTGATCCCACCCACTCTTCACCGCTATGCAATCGTCTCCTGAGACTACGTACGAGTCTCGTATACGCGTGTTAATGCAAGAATCTACAAGAAAACAACACTAAGTTGATAACTATACATCATCCTAATTAATAAGATGTTCAAGAATCAGAATGGTTGCGGAACCTGGATTGATCCCATCTGTGTTAGGTGAATCAACGGGCGCGGTGATTGTTATGTTTTCGATTATTACATCCCTAAACAACAGAACATCAGTAACAGGAAACCTCAAGAGCCCCGATTCAGGGCAAAAAATGACAAGTACCTGCAGTAAGTAGGGTGGATATGCCATGATGGAGAATTGATCATTGTAAGATGAGATATCTGGACCTGATTTGAGTTCAAGATTTCAATCAAATAAGGTCTGGTGTTCTTGAGCTTCTTACTCTTGAATTTTTTCCACCAGATTGCACCCTGACCGTCTATCGTCCCGTTCCCGCCTAAAATTCAAATTTGAAATTCAGTTGGTTCCCTCCAAAGAAATGATAATCAAGAAAACATCTGTAATAACTTATCACCTGTAATAACAACATCAGTGAGATTTGTTCCAGTAATGAGACTAGCAAACCTTTTACCAGAAGCATCTCTTCCTCTCCCATACGAAGGCAATGGATCAATCAACGGATAATCCAACTCTTCCTGTTGTATATACATCCATACATGTACATCATTATTCATTTTTTCATAAATTTTTAGGCTAGTGTGTAGCGTCTAATTGTAGTTTGAGGAGTACCTGAGATGCAAGAAGAACAGCATTCTTGTGAATGTAGAGAGTGAAATGGCTAGCGAGGCTAAATGATCCTGTTAGCCATTTTCCGGGGGGTATGATGAGCTGGGCTCCGCCGTCGGATGCAACCTTGCTCAGATTAGATACGGCTTCTTTAAATGCTGCTGTGTTTGAAGTAAGTCCATCACCGATCCCTCCAAAATCAGTCAAAACTGCACTGTGTTTACGACAATTTATTGCTGAATATGGGATTTGTTCCGTGAGACGGTTGAAATCTCTACTTTCTGCAATCTTCAGACACACCATTCCTAGTATAAAACAATACAAAAACTTCTCCATAACCTACAAAAACACCAAAATTCATGATTGAATAAAAACAATCAAGAAGAATGAAAGAGTGAATCAAAAGGCATGTACATTATTAGCTCTAACTTACATAGGAATACATGTAACTCCACATTGTAAGAATGTGACAAATGAGATGATAATATATATATTGCTATAAAAAAGAGCTTAATTCAGAGAGTTTATATAACAAAAATTATAATAAATTAACCAGGTAATCCAAGTGAATTTATTAAAATTTGAAGTTAAATTAACATCATGATCCTCTAAAATTTACTATGTAATTTGGTGCAATTTAGGTAGGTCAATAATCAATGCAAATTGGCAATTTATGTAATTTGGTGCAAATTAGGCCGCTCAATCTGGTCAAAGATTACAGGGAGATATTCATGGTGAGAGGTTGCAAATTCGAGTGCTTCAATTTCTCTATTTTCTTTAATTTATGAGATGAGATTTCATTATTTTGATATACATATGACATAAATTCTTTTTCACATCTATATATCTTACATAAACCGGATATATTCTCCCACCGTTTAAAAATATTTACTACTACTATTTATAATACTCCAATTTTAATTTAGAAAATCTATGAGATATTCGTGGTTTTAATGTTTAGTTTATATTCATTTTGAAAACGGGATGTGGGCCCAAAAGCGTGGAAGAATTAAAAAACAGAACAAAATGTGCATTTTAATGTGGCAAGAGCCAAGAGCTTATTTAAATTTTGGAGATAATTTTCATAAACTAGAGAGATTTGTTAATTTTAAAAATGATATTTTTAAAAGTTTTCCAACACATTCTTTATATTTGAATTTTATTCTCTCTATTCCCAATGTTAATTAATTGTACATATTTTCTATACATTTTCTTTATTTTTATTTTTATTATTAATGCAATATAAAATTTACTTTAAATCTTCATTCCATATTATTTACTAACAAAAGTATTGGAAATAATGAATCATTAATGCATTTAATTTTAAAGAACTTGATTTGGTTATTTAAATTTGAAGAATGAAACTTGTTATGTAAAATTAAAAATTAAAATAGATAACTTGTTGGAGTGATGTTTTAGTTGAATTTCTTTAAAATATATATAATTTTCTAGTTTAGAGAATCTCTAGGAGATACTCTAACTAGCATTAAGCTCTCGTAATACAAGATATCATTAAATTAAATTATTTTATACTCCCTCCATCACACAATAAGCTTCACATTTATTATTCTATGTTGTTTAAAAAAATTGCACTTTTTGATCAATTTTATTGACTTTAGATGGTATAGTAGTATTTTTAGGTAATAAAAAGTATAAAGTAATGGTATGTGTATAAAAAAGGAGTGACAATTTTAAAATTAAAGTAAATTTTGATGTTGTTGGATAAAGTGATATTTCCTTTTTTGGAATGTGAAGGGTATTGTGAGATAAACAAATGAGAAAAGTATGAAAGATTTTGTGGGACGGAAGGAGTATAATAATTTTAATTATTATTAAATTACGTTAATATATTTATTATATATTATCTTCATTTTATTATACTTCATATTATGTAATATAGAGATTTAAACCTAATATCTATAATTTTTATTTATTAGAAAATTAATTAACTGATTTAATATTTCATAATCAAATCATTCAAAGTAATCAAAATTTAACTTGTTAAAAATTTTAGTTGTATAAAAATTTATTAAAAATTGAATTAAATTGTCAAGATTTAACATTACATAAATAAAAAGAGTTGTTAAGAACAAAACTTATAAAATTACATGACAAATAATTAAAACACACACACACTATATTGAAGAATTAAAAATTAATTTTCAAGAGTATTCGAAAAGAAAATAAAAAATAAATTTAATATAATAATATGCTGAATTAATTTTAAATGTTATTTATATAAATTTCATTATATATTTTACTTAAAAGTATAATAGATAGATAGATACTACTCAATTCATAAAATTATTTAAGTGTATTAATTATGTAAATATTAATTTATCAGTGAGATTGTTGTATATCCGGGAACACCGTGCGTCTAGAATTTAGTATTATGGGTAAGGATACATATTTTATTCTAAAGGGTATACACTTTAATTAATAAAGGTACACCATTTTGTTCTAAATGCTATACACTTTTTATTAATATTTTTTATTTTTTTAGAAAATAAAGGGTACACATCTTTATACTAAAAGATATACAATTTAATACATAATTCTACAGGCGCACGGAGTGTGCCCGTGCGCCTAGATGCACACAAGTTTTTGCCTTAATTTATTGCTATTTTTCTTAAGATAAATACCAAACCGCTCATAATTAGTTACAACAAAATTATTATATTTCTAGTGGTTTTTATTTTTACAATTACAACAAATTATAATATATTTTTAAAAAAAAATGGATATTCCTATGATTATAAAGTGCATATTAGGTGCACCTAGTTTTATGATTTTACAAATGTGCATCGGGTCAACCCATTTTTAAATGGGTCATATAAAACCTAAAACTAAGTGTAAAAAATTTCATTATAAAATAGCTCCCTCTCTCGATCCAGCGCGATTCTCTCTCAATCCACGGCAATCCTCTCTCAGTCCACCGTCATATTTTGCCGATTTTGCTACCAGGATTCATCGCGCCACTGCCGATTTCATCGCGCCGACAGATTCCACCACTGGCTACGGTTTCTGTCGCCACCGTGTTCAGTCCTTACGATGTGTTCTATTTTCTTCTTCGCCGCTTTTTATCAGTGTTGAAGCCAATCAAGGATTCAATCGATTTCTCCTACTATGAGGTGTGATTTCATCTCTCTACTTCTTTTCCCCCGTTTCCATTAGCCATTTCTCCAGGTTATGTTTCTGAATTTCAATCGGTACTTTTTCTTTAATTTTTTACTGAGAACAACGTTGGTTTGATTTCTGAGTATTTGGTGGCTTTCGGTTTATCATCTATGGAAAAGAGTTACAATACAGCGTAATTTTGCTACATGATTTTGTGGTGTTATTAAAACTTGTTGATGATTTCTGTGCATTCATGCTATGCTTCCTTTGAGATTTTACCCTTCATCTTTAACTGGATAATTTGACAATGGCTTGTAAACTTGCTGATGTTTTAGTTCTGATTGTGCTTTAATACTCTTTGTGCTGGATCTGCGTATGTATAACTATGGTAGTAATTTCATTATACAGTGATTTGAGTAAATGGTGATATTCTATCTATACTTTTCCTTTATTGTAGAAATTTTTTTCTGGTATAATTTTTCATTAGAGTTGCTTCACAAGTAATTTGAAACGCTAAATTAAAGAAAAAAAGAGTAATTTGTCTTTTTAATTGTATATGTTTTCTCTATTAATTATATATAGATATGGTTTGAATTGTACATGGATATGATTTGTATGGTGGATTATTTTAATTGTATATGTTTTCTCTTGTGCCACTCCACCTGGTCGTATGAAACTGCCATTAATTGTACATAGGTATGTTCTGAATTGTATGTAGTCATGATGGGCATCTTGATAACATTGTGCATTCTTTGTGATGGATTTTTGTTTACTGTATATGTTTTCTCCGTTAATTGTACATAGGTATACTCTGAATTGTACATGGGCATGAGTATGATGGATTATTTTAATTGTATATATTTTCTCTGTTAATTGTACATAAATATGTTCTAAATTGTATGTGGTCATGATGAACATCTTGGTAGCATTGTGCATTCGATAAGATGGATTAGGTGAAAAGAAAAAATTCTAAACCCCTAAACCCTACACCCTAAACCACTAAACCCTAAAACCCTACACCCTAAACCCCTAAACCCTACACCCTGAACCCTAAATTGTATATCAATATGTTCTGAATTGTACATGGGCATGATGAGTGTGTTGGTAGGGTTGTGCATTCGAAGTGGTGAATTTTTCTTTATTGTATAAATTTAATCAGTTAATTGTATATAAATATCCTCTGAATTGTACATGGGCATGATGGTGTGACTGTTTATTTTAATTGTATGTATTTTTTTCGTTAATTGTATATAAATATGTTATGAATTGTACATGGGCACGATGAGTATGTTGGTAAGGCTGTGCATTAGAAGTGATGGATTTTCTTTATTGTATAAGTTTTCTCCGTTAATTGTATAGAAATAGTTTCTGAATTGTACATAGGTGTAATAATCAGTTCTATTTATTATATGCAGGTGTTGGAGTGCCAAAGTATGTGTTGGAGTTATTTGTGGAGGAGTTAGTTAGTAATGTAAAATAATGTGTTGTATATGATTTTAGTAATAAATGTATTACTTTTTATAGTTAATTGTATTTTTTATTACAAAAAATGTACTTAGTTATTTATGCACATTTGAAAAATAAGTGTATTAATTAGTTTTAATACGTTAGCGTATATATTTTTCTTATTGAATGTATTACTTTTTAATTTAATAATATATTTTCAATTGACAATTGTTTATCTAAAGTATTCACATAATTTCTGAAGTAATACCTCTGTAAATGGAAATTTGTATGAACTAATACTGTATACAACAAAAAAACTAATATACTATGGTTCAAAATTATACAACATAAACCAACATCTATACAAAATCAGAAACGTATACATTATATATCAAAACATATACAATATGAATCAATATAGTATATAAATCAGAAACTTATACACTATATTTCAAAACATATACTATATGATTTTCAGAAACGTATACAGTATATTTCAAAATATATACAATATGAATCAATATCTTATACAAATAAAAATGTATGTACTATATTTCAAAACATATACAATATGAATCAATATCGTATACAAATAAAAAATATGTACAGTATATTTCAAAACATATATAATATGAATCAATATCGTATACAAATCAGAAACTTATAAAATCCAAAACTTATTTTCACATCACCAACACCGCCGTTCACAAGCAAGCTACTCTATTTGCTTCTAAATTTTGTTGACAGCATCAAACTTTACACTTTTCCCACGTCATAAGAATTTGAGGGCGTTGAGATTGCCCCAAATAGAACTTATGCAGCATAAAACAATAACATTAACACTTAGGAAGAAGCATATACATTACTCAAGTCGGGTGATGTGTACATGATACCATTGAAATGCTTCAAATGGTGCATCACGTAAATACCACAATAATTATCAACTTTCGTAGTTTGCCATTTGAAAGCAACATTCTCAAAATCATACGACACAATTTCAGAAGATTTGGCATGACTATTTTTTCTTAAAAATCCAATCATATATAATTTCTACTTACATAGGATTACAAAAAACTGAATAAGTTTTATTTATAAAAAACTTATACAATTAAGTATAATAATTAATACACTTAATTGTAAAAATTTATACATTAAAAAATGATAATACAAGAGCTCAATACTTGGTAAAAAGTGGAGACCACAAAAAGAAGCTTCAAGAGATGTGAAATTTTCATCAACATCATATCACTATGCCAGGCATTTCTTTAAGTATCTCATTTGGTTCAATAATAGATGTCTTTTCTTATCTTTTTCCATAAAGTTAATAATCCAATCTAGAGCCATTAATAAAATAATAAATAAGTCAAGAAAATTGACAGATCAAAATAGCCTACTAGACAATTTCACTGAATAACTCCTAAAAAATCATAGTTGAACATAGACTGAATTTGAAATTCGTAGCAGTAAACAAAAAAGCACTTCTCAAAACACCCTATCATACTTCAGTGTTCATACTCTCAGTGTTGAAAGTATCAAGTGATCTTCAACTATAGAAAATGTCTCACTCACAATATTTACCTGAATTGTCATCGCAGGAAGCTGGGAAGGTCATACGGATTCAACAGTGGCAAACCAGGCAACACCAACTGTTGACCATCTGTCAACTCCACCGGCAACGTCAGCATGCCGCCGTGCACGTGAAAAACAACACTTCAAGGACACCGTGTTGCTTTGCCATGTCGAGGGCCTAGGGGACGAAGGAGTCGTTATACCGCGAGGAATGCACAAAACGAAAACATGAAAATAAAATCACAAAACAAAAACGTGAAAATCAAAAAGTAAAAATATAAAATTAAACATAAATAAACAAACATATACCGCAAGGAATCGAATGATGCCATGTGAATTGAACAGACGAGAACAGTTGGTAGAGATTCACAGAGTGAACATGAAAAATGAAGAGAGAAAGAGAGAGAATGATAGAAGAATGTGTGAGTTTCAGAGAGAGAGACGAAAGAAAGCTAGGATTTGAGAGGAAATGAGAATCTAAAAAATGAAATTTGGGTTAGGAATAATATTTATCCTCCAAGTTATAAAAATATAAAATTAAACATAAATAAACAAACATATACAATAAATTATCATGATTGTATATGCATTAGTTTAAATGTAGTTAGAGCATTAAACAAAAATGATATACTACGTATTATATTATGAAAATAAATAAGTGGAATATTGAACAACAAAAATAATGTGTAAATCTATTTTGCATAAATGTGCTATGAATTGAGACGTGCTAACATTCAATGGAATTGACATATATTGTCTTCTTTATACAACCAAAAATCTTGACAAAACATGATCCTCAATAGTCTTTAAGAAAAACAAAGCATTAATTCATAAAGAATTAACCATTTTAATGTGATTTTCAAATTTATCACAATTTTTTATTTTTGTCAATTCAATATACAATTTATTTAATATTTTCAATTCTATTATTGACCTTTTATTTTATCCAATTCAATACACGATCTATCTAACATTTTCAATTATATCACAAATTTTATTTTTACAATTTAATACACCACTTATTTCATATTTTCATTTTATTATTATTATTATTATTATTATTAAAAAAGTATAACTATGTGCTTATTAATTAATGGGATTAATACTCCATTCTTTTTTTTTTCTATTTTTAAATTCAAATTGGATAAAATTTTTATTTACAATGACTAATTTTATAATAATATCTGTATTTATTATTTAGTACGTAATAAAAAGAAAACTTAATAAAGATATTTAATTATTTGTTTAATTTATTTAAAATTTTTCAACACGACAGTCTAGTTATAGTAAATTTACAGTTGTAATAAAAAATTAAATAAATGGAAAATTTTAATACTGATTTATAAATAATATAATAAAAAAAATCTTAAAAAATTAGTGTTCAACCTATGTGTTTTAACTTTTAATAATAATAATAATAATAATAATAATAATAATAATAATAATAATAATAATAATAATAAGTTACGTATTTGAACTTTTTAAATATAATATTACATACATGTTACAAATATATATATATATATATATATATATATATATATATATATATATATATATATATATATATATATATATATTAGTATGGATCCCGTGTATTACACGGGTTTTTAAGTTATAGTTTTTAAAAAATAATTCAAGTTTAATATAACTATTTATTCAATTATAATCTAATATAATTTAAATTGAAAAATAAAATTCATATTATATACTTTCAAATGTGAATTTTCTTTTGTTGGTAAAAGTTTAATTTCGTTGTTAAATTGATTTATCAAATTTTGTTACATTGCAAAATTTAATTAATAAAAAAATTATAATGAAGTTAACTAATAAAAGATAAAAATAAATAAATTTAATATAAATCAATTCGATGAAATAAAAAAAATTAAACAAAATTAGTTTTAAAAATTATAATATTAACCTTGAAAAAAAATTAATAACATAAAAAATAAAAAGATTAAAATATAATAGAAAAATAAAGTAATAATAATAATAATGGGAGATAATCTCTTGTGAGACGAATTATTTATGAGATGTGCGTGAGACAGGTCGACCCATCACTAAAGTATGTCAATAATAAATCGTGTTATACCATGCTAAAAACATACTTTAATACATAATTTAGCATACTTTAGAAAACATACTTTAACAATTATTAATCATATTTTATCTAAATAATAAACATAAATAATAAACATACTTTAACACGTCTCACAAACTGTCTTATATAAATAATGTCTCACAAGAGATCTTGTCTACTAATGGATACCTTTTTTCAGAACTTTAATAGAACTTGATGAAAACGTATGTATAATGAATGAATAAAGAGTTTTAGTTATAGGTGTAGAGTATATTATTTGCACAAAAATTCACATGAAAAAATCAAATAAAAAAAAGATCAATAAAAAAGTTTAAATAAAAACAAAAAATAATTAAAAGAGAATTTAAAAAATATAAAAGGAACAACAAAATAATCAATAAAAAAATAAAAATAACAAAAGAAATAGAAAACTTATTTAGAAAATGAAGATAATTTTTGTTCGTCTTGATAAATAATTTATGCAAACTAACTAATAAAAAGTCTTATTTTAAAGGTGGAAAGAGATAATTTTTTTTTTATGTTTATAAATAAGATTTGATTTATTTTTATTTAATCTAACCATATAAATATTCGAATCTTAAGAAAAATTATGTATTTATCACTAAATATTAATTAGTAATTATTAAAATTAAAATTAATTGACGTGATTACACATCATTAGAATTTAAAGAGAAATCATAAAAAAAATTATTTAAAAAAATAATAACTAACTAAGAAAAAGTATATTAAAGTAAAAAATAAAAGAAAAATTTAAAACAAAATAATGTAATTAAAAAATAATAATAAAAAAACAAAAGTTATTAAAAACAAAATTAAATTAAATTAAAAAAAGGAAATATAAGTAAAAAAACTTTAGAAAAATATAAAAGAAAAATTATAGTAAAATAAGTATATATTTTTGAAAAATAAACTTATTATAAATAAATTCGAAGAAATAATAAAATAAAAAGAAATAAAAAAAAAATTAAATAAATAAATTTGCAAAAGCATGAAAAATGAAATTAATAACGTAAAAAAATTAAAAAATTACATACTAATAATAATAAAAAAACAAAATTAAAACAAAAAATAATTAAATAAAAAATATATTCTAGTATTGTAACTTACAATTAAAAAAACCGAACTAAAAAATAATAATAATAAAAAAAAATAATCAAAGGAATATAAAAAATATAAAAAAAACAATAAGTAAAATATAATCAAAAGTGAAATTATAAAAAAAAGGTCAATTATTGGTAGGTACAATTTATATATCTAAATTACTACTAAATACTCAAATAAATTATATTATTTATCAATACAAATTGAATACATAAAATATCATTTTTATCCCTATTTAAATTGTATTTAAATATTAATTTAAAAACGTGTGATGCAGAAAGATAATGTATCCCACTAATTTCTCCACAAAAATAGGTGGAGATAATGCATAGAGTGTTGTTAAATACACACCCTTTATTGAATACACACCCCTTTTAATTTTTTATTTTATTATATACACCCCCCTAAATTTTCAAAATTACCCTTTTTTAACAATAAAACTAAATAAACACCCTATAAGTTAAATAAATACTTTATCTTCTCCGTTTAACCTATCTACTTTCAATCCGGTTTCAATTTAGCTATTTTCATGTTCTTTAAATTTTATTTAAATTGATTCCTTCTCTAATCGCCTTTTTTTTTTCCTTTCTCTTCTTCACTCATGTTCTCGTGCCACTATTCTTCCTTGTCTTTTTTTTTTTTTAATTTTATTGGTATTCTTCTTTGTCTTATAAAAGAAGAAACGATATTCACTCTTCTTATCAATTCCAAGTTCCAACTAAATACAAATATATACACATTACTCTCCGTTTCTCCTCAACTTCTCATCATTCTACAATTCCAAATCCACGTAATGAAAATATGAAGGACCTTCTTTGAAAATTAAAGGTAAAGACTTCATCTTTCAATGATTAAAAAAAATCATGGAAAAAAATATTGAATGACAGTGGTGAAAACGAGAACCTGGATTAAACAATAAAAAATAATTATGAGAAAAGCTTCAACAACGAAATCACATTGGTTATATTTTTTTCTTAATTATGCACTATTTGCATAGAATAAATTGAAATTAAAAAAATGCATTAATTAAAATTGGAAAACGAAGTGTGCTTAACAAAGATTAAAACTGTTCAATGTTTAATTTTGAGTTTACAAGATATTGAGTTGCAGATATCGATAATAAGGAGGTAATTAAGGTAAGATTTTATCTAATTCAATCCTGAATTTTTAAGATATTGAGTTTTAGGTAATAAGGAGATAATTAAAGTAAGATTTTTTTCTTTTTTATTAGGTTTGTTTTTGTTAAATTAAGGGGTGTGAATCTAATAAATTAAAGGTAATTTAGACTTTTTAAAAATATATATTTTAATTATATTATAATAGGGTGTGTATTTAATAAAATGGGGTGTGCATTATTTAGTGTGACCCTAACAGATATTATATTAAAGTGTCGATCTGCATCAATGTCTGAAAACGTCTGAATACATTGCATACAAATATTTCTGAATACAGCCTACATTGCCTACAACTAATTCTGAATATATTGCATACAACTATTTTGGATTGTGATTATTAGTGGTTAATTAACTACCGTATAAAAAAATACTCTAAGAACACGTCGCCTCGGTAGCTCGGATTCGCCTTCTGATCACATTCACATTGTTTATCTATTTAGAAATGTTTGTGTTCAAATATATTTTTGTATATTTGAATTCAAATTTTATGTATTCAGAAATTTTATGTTCAAATTTTATTTATTAATATTTTTTAATATATTTATGTTAAAAAATTATATATTTTGTATTCAGAAGTTTACTTAATTTTTTTACGTTCATAATTTATGTATTTAAAAATATTTATTTTTAATATATTTGTGTTCAGAAATTATATATTTTATATTCAGAAATTAACTTACACATAATCTGTGGATGTATGGGATAACGTAAATATATACCTATTTTATCTATATATACTTGATGTATTTAGGAGTAATTAAGACTTTTTATAGAATAATTTTGTAGTAGTTAATAATAAAATATGTATTATGTATCTACTAGTAATATTATAGTATATCTTGTATTAGATACTAATAAATCAAAAAAAAATTAATTAAAAAAATTGTAATAATAATCATGAAAAAATAAGTTAATTACGAACAAAAAAATCAAAAGATTGTAAATATTATAAAATTACATGTTGAAAATAAAAAAAAAAGAAATACAACCAAAAAAAATTAAAAATATAAAAGAAACAACAAAAATAAATAATAATAATAATAATAATAATAATAATAATAATAATAATAATAAACTGATACCTTTCTTTAAAATTTGAAGAAAGCTTTTGTTCGTGGTGATGATTAAATTATATGTGTATAACGAATGAATAAAGAGTTGAGTGTATATTAGGTGCACCCTAGTGCAACCTTGCACCCAACATTTTATTCTATTTTGTATACATGTTATTCTCTTTTGTATACATATTTTATAATAATTGTATATTTTTTTCACAATAAGTTTTTCATTAAAAAAAACTAACATTCATATGTGTATAACTTTTTATTCAATAGTGTATACATGTATTTTAATAATTATATATTTTTTACACTCAATTTTTCATTAAAAAAATTAAGTGTTAAATTGTATACATTTTTACTCATAATTGTATATATTTTTGTTTATATTTGTATGTGGGTGCACACGAAACACCAAAGTGCACACTATATTTAGCCTAAAGAGTTTATTCATAGGTGGAAAGGGGATAAAATTTCTAAATCTTATAGTAAATATATGTATTTATCTATATTATTTTTAAATTAATATTGATTGATAATATCATATCAAATATTAAAATAAGGGTTAATTTCTAAAAAATTCACAATTTTATTGGGAATTTTCAAATCTATCACGACATTTTATTTTTGTCAATTCAATACACGATTTATTTAATATTTTTAATTCTATCACGACCTTTTATTTTTGCCAATTCAATATACGATCTATATAATATTTTCAATTATATCACGAATCTTTTTTTTACAATTTGATACACTATTTATTTATTATTATTTATTATTAAAAAAATAGAACTATATACTTATTAATTAATGGGATTAATACTCCATTTCTTTTTATTTTTAAATTCAAATTAGATAAAAAATTTATTTACTATGAATAATTTTATAATAATGTCTGTCTTTATTATTTAGTAAGTAATAAAAAAAATACTTAATAAATATATTTAAATATTTTTTAATTTATTTAAAAATTTTCAACACGATCGTCACAGTAAATAAAATATTAAATAAATGAAAAATTTTAATACTGATTTATAAATAATAAAAAATTTTTAAGAAATTAGTGTTAAACCTACGTGTTTTAAATTTTAATAATAATAATAATAATAACAATAATAATAATAATAATAATAATAATCTATACATATATAAAAGCAAACTCAAACTTCTACTTTTATTTTTATTTTTTTTAAATTTACTCTATTGATAAATAATTCAATTTTAATCTTAACCGTCCAATTAATATTTTAATTTTAATAATAAAATCTAATTATACTAATAATAAATTTCGTTATTTAAATTTTATTTTTTTATTTAACCATATAAATTTGGTAAATATAATAGATATTTTTGGCATATTTAACTAAATTTTAATCAATATATGCTTAATTTAAATTAATATATCAATCAATATTCATATATTATTATAATTTAATTTAATATACATAGGACATATAATTTATTACTATTTAAATTTTACTTTGTATTTATTTAATTTAACAATATAAATTTAATTAATTTTTTTAATTAATATATTCTTAATTTCAATTAATATATCAATTTTATTTTCACTAGAATCATCTATATAAATATTTGATTTCAATCACTGTCGTTTATTCTTTAAAATCATTCTATATAATTTTTTTTACCTAATCAAATTCTTACACTCTCCCACTTTTTATTTTTTGTAAGTTTTTCTTTCTAATGCTTTTTTTTAATTCTCTTTTACAAATTCTACTTTCATATTATTTATAATCTATTCTAATCTGTTTTGTTTTTTATACTTTTATTTAATCTCATATGGAGGTTCAATCATTCTCCTTAAAGGTATCATTATACTTTTTAATTTTATGTTATTTTATTTTTTTCTCTTCGATTTTGTGTTTTTTTTTTAGTTTTTCTCTTTAATGCTTTTCTTTTTATTCTCTTTTACAAATTATACTTTCATATTATTTATAATTTATTCTAATTTGTTTTGATTTTTATCCTTTTATTTGATGTTATACACAGGTTCAATCATTCTCCTTAAAGATACCATTATACTTTTTAGTTTGTTGTTATTTTATTTTATTCTCTTCGATTTTTGTGTTTTTTGGTAATATCCACTACATATATTTATTTATACACAATTGAATATATATAATATTATATATTAGAAGCTTATCTAGTTGGGTTGTCTGATATGGAGATAAACATGAAAGCAAGTTGATAGATATGATTAGATTGCACAGTAAATTTTATCTTATTAGTTAACAAATTATCTTCCATATATATATAACTATCTTATTCCACTGATAGTTACACATGATTTACGAGAAAGACATAAGAGGTGAGTTGAGTATATGTGTGCATCAGTATATATATAGATATATTAGTGTATATATATATATATATATATATATTCTCACATACTGCTTTTATATAACTTACTCTTTTTGTTAGTAGTTTTTATCATGTTATATGTAAATGATCATCTCGATGCGTATATTCTAAATATATAACTCTTTTGTGAAATGGATTTCGTATGGGTAAGAAAAACTCAGTCGAAGTATTCCACCCTTTAATGACATATTTTATTTCGTTGGGACATAACTTTGATATTATAGACCATTTTGAAACTCTCCTCACGAGGATCACATATATATAATTAGTTTTGAGTTTGGACGTGAAATGGAGAAGATGTGAATAGTCCCACTTCGTGTGAAAATTTCGTTCCCTTTTCATGAAAAATTGGTATGCATGTGATCCTCACCTTGCGAGAATTCCATACGTACTTTTGGATTTTCAAATGGAGTTGTATAACTCAAGTTGGATTATTTTGAAATAAAATTAAAGTATAGAGTAAGTTTAAATAAAAATTTAATATAATATATAGACTTGATTGCAATTTATAAAAAAATATATATAATAATAAATTTTAAATTTTAAAATTTACTATTCATTCAGTAAGTATGTATGCAGTACTTAGAAACTAACGTGTTGCGTGTGGGATATATATTAATATTATTATGTTATTTATTTATTATTTATCTTATTTTGGTTTATTATTTATTTAGCATATTTTATTATTCAACTTAACTTTTTATATTAAACATTAAAAATAAATTTGTCATTATTTTAAGTATAAAATATTTATTTAATATTCATTTTTAATAAAATTATTGTCATTTGTATTCATATTTTTAATATTACGATTTATTACTATTTTAAACTTTTAAAAGAATATGTAATTCTATTTATTATTTTAAGTATTAACATTTGATTTTAACTTATTTTATTTAATGATTAATTATTTATATTTTCTTAAGTTAATAATTAGTATATTATTAATTATATAATAATAATTAGTTTATTTTTAATATTAGAAATTGAGTAATATGAATTATTATTATAAGTAGAACTCAGTTTAGTATACCCTTGCAGGCATACCTGAGACAACCGACAAGTTTAGTCTGACCAACTATCTCTAAGAAGTTCAAGGTGGGGTAACTTTCTCTCTTTACCGAGTGTTACATTTTATGTCATAATTGCTATCTTAAGATGTGATATATGTTACTGATATGTCATGTTATGCGCCATGCGTGCTTTTAGTTCGATGACAAATATTTTCCTACTAATATCGTATTGGGTGACGACTCAGTGCGCACATACCAACTAACACAAGTTACTGGCTACGTCAATTCAGTACTAAAATGTATTTCAAAGTATGATATCATCGTATTGGGGTGACGACCCGGTGCGCACGGACCAACTAACAAAAGTTATTGGACGACGGTTCGGTGTAAAATATTTTCAATGAGTTATAGAACGACAACGTGAAAATTTATTTTATTAAAATGGCATGTGTTACATCTTATGCTATATTTGGCATACATATTTATTTTTAATTGTGCAATCATTTTAGTTAACTCATTGAGTGTATTTCAGATACTGACCCCTTATTGATTTTCAGAACAAGGTTTAGAAGATGGAGAGGCCTCTACAGATATCCTAAGCCCATAGAGGACTTTATATTATATCTTATATTTGGTATTTTGTTAGAACTTTATTTCAGATATATCATCTGAACTTACTTATTTTGAATGTTTCACTCTACTCGGGGGAGTAGATGCTTATATGTAATAATCTCTATGTTACTCTTACTTGATTATATTATCGCTGTGGAGATTTTATTATATTACTTTCGCTGTGTATTTTTGATCACTTTATTATTGGGAATTGTATATCTAATAGCGTCCCAACCCCATAGCGAAATCCAGGGGCGTTACATTTTTTTTCTCTCTAATGATTTTTTTTCTTTTCTTTTAAAAATTCCACTTTCATATATTATTTATAATCTATTTTAGTTAGTTTTGTTTTTTATACTTTTATTTGATCTTATATGCAGATTCAATCATTCTCCTTAAAGGTACCATTATACTTTTTATTTTATTTTATTTTATTCTTTCTTTTCGATTTTTGTGTTTTTTTTAATAATTCTATAAACCCTATTTTTATAATTTAATTTATTTTATCTTCTTATATAATTTTATTTGATATTATTTTTAGGTTTAATCATTCTCATATTTGATTTTATTTGTACGTCCAATCATTCTCATTTTGAGGTATCATTTTTTTTTCTTTTTTTTCTGCCTATATTTTTTTCTTCAATTTTTGTGTTTGCTTTATATTCTATGAACCCTATTTTTATATTTAAATATTTTATCTCTTGTTATTTTAATCCTCATTTGTTTTTTTTTCTCTAATACTTCTTATTTTTCTTCTCTTTTACAAATTTTACTTTAATATTATAAACAATTTACTTTAATTTGTTTTGTCTTTTAAACTTTTATTTATCTTATATGCAGGTTCTATCATTCTCTTAAAGGTATCATTATACATTTTAATTTTTTATTATCTTATTTTTTTCTCTTTGATTTTTGTGTTTTTTTAATAATTCTGTAAACCCTATTTTTATAATTTAATTTTTGTTATCTTCTTTTATACCTTTATTAGATATTATTTCTAAGTTCAATAATTTTCATATTTGATTTTATTTGTAGGTCCAATCATTTTCATTTGAGATATTATTCTTTTTTTTTCTTTTTTTTCTATCTTTTTTTTTCTTCAATTTTTGTGTTTGCTTTATAATAATTCTATGAACCCTATTTTTATGTATTAATATTATATCTTTTGTTCTCCTTTTTAATCTTATTATTAATCTTATTTTTTATATTCTTTTAATTTAATCATTAAGTTTAATTTATTAAACCTACCTTTTAAGTTTTTTAATGTATTTTAATTATTTATTCAATTTTATCTTAATATATATAAAAGCAGAATAAATACAATCCTGACCATCTATTTATAAAACAAATTTCAGCCACCCATTAAAATAATTAAATAATTATAATTATAACCTTTTCAAATTAAAAAATAAGATAAAAATCTATTTATAAAACAAATCTCAGCCACCCATTAAAATAATTAAATAATTATAGTTTAAATACAATCCTGGTCATTTATTTCTAAAACAAATCTCTGTCACTCATTAAATTAGCCATCTATTAAAATAATTATAATTATGACATTTTGAAATTATAAAATAAGATCAAATTGCAGGAATGGAAAGGCTCAAACCCGAAGAATTAGGTCAAATCATCCATTGACCAATCAAATTGCGAGTTATATATGGGGCTTTCTCACCATTCAACTATATAAGGAGCCCTCATCCATTCATTCTGACACATCGAGAGTGATTCTCTACGAAGATCAAAGACTTCAAAGTTGTCTGGATAGTTCTTCAAATTCTTCAACGAGAATTAACTCAAGAACAGAATACATTTGAGATTCAGGTTCTAAACCGCCCGGATTAAGCGTTCTACATTCATGTTTTTCAGTGAACTGCCTATAATCAGGAATTCAGGTGCTAAACTGCTCGAATTTAAGCCTACATAAGTCAAAGTTCTTCCAAAAACAACATATAATTTGGGATTCAGGTGCTAATTAATCGTCCGGATTAAGCATTTTAAACTCGAGTACCCATTAAAATAATTAAATAATTCTATTTCTAAAACAAATCTCATCCACCCATTAAATTAGCCACCTATTAAAATAATTAAATAATTATAATGATGACCTTTTCAAATTAGGAAATAAGATCAAATTGCAGGGATGGAAAGGCCCAAGCCCAAAGAATTAGGTCAAATCATCCATTGATCAATCAAATTACGAGTTATATATGGGGGCTTCCTCCCCCTTCAACTATATAAAGAGTCATCCTCCATTCATTCTAGACACACCGAGAGTGATTCTCTACGAAGATCAAAGACTTTAGAGTTGTCTGAATAGTTCTTCGAATTCTTCAACTAGAATCAACTCAAGAACGGAATACATCTGGAATTCAGGTTCTAAACCACCCGGATTAAGCATTCTACAGTCAAGTTTTTCAGTGAACGACCTATAATCTGGAATTCAAGTGCTAAATTGTTCGCATTTAAGCCTACTTAAGTCAAAGTTCTTCCAAGAACGACCTATAATTTGGGATTCAGGTGTTAATTAATCGCCCGGATTTAAGCATTTTTAAGTCGAGCACCCATTAAAATAATTAAATAATTATAATTAAGACTTTTTCAAATTAGAAAATAAGATATTATTTCCTAAAAAATTAATAATATTAAATATAAATTCAATCCTAACCATCTATTTTTCAAACAAATCTCAACCAAGAATAAATCCAATCATGACCATCTATTTCTCAAACAAATCTCAGCTACCCATTGAAATAATTAAATTAAATAATTGTAATTATAACTTTTTCAAATTAGAAAATAATTAAATAATTATAATAAATCCAATCTTGACCCTGACTATCTATTTTTCAAATAAATCTCAGTCACCAATTAAAATAATTAAGTTTAATAATTGTAATTATGATTTTTTCAGATTAGAAAATAATTAAATAATTATAATAAATCAAATCTTTGAGATCTATTTCTCAAACAAATCTCAGCCAACCATTAAAATAATGAAATAATTATAATATGATTTTTTAAATTAGGAAATAAGATATTATTTATTAAAAATTAATAATATTAAATATAAATCCAATCCTAACCATCTATAAATAATTGTAATTATGACTTTTTTCAAATAAGAAAATAATTTAGTCCAAATCCTAACAATCTATTTCTCAAACAAATTTCAGCTACATATTAAAATAATTAAATAATTATTATAAGGATTTAGGGTTTAAGGTTTATGGCATAATGTTTCCAGATGGTTTAGAGTTAAGGGTTTAGGGCCCATTAAAATAATTAAATAATTATAATTATGACTTTTTCAAATTAGAAAATAAAATATTAGTTATTAAAAAATTAATAATATTAAATATAAATCCAATCCTAACCATCAAAGGATTTGGGGGTTTAGGGTTTTAGGGTTTATGGCATAATATTTCAAGGACAAATTCTTACCATCTATTTCTAAAACAAATATCAGTCTTCCATTAAAATAATTAAATAATTGTAATTATTATTTTTTCAAATCAGGAAATAATTTAGTACAAATCCTGACCATCTATTTCTTTAATAAATCTCAGTCGCTCATTAAAATAATAAAATAATTATAATTAAGACTTTTTTCAAAATAGAAAATAAAACATTATTTATTAAAAAATTAATAATATTAAATATAAATCCAATCTTAACCATAAAAGGGTTTAGTGTTTTAGGGTTTGGGGTTTTAGGAATTAAAAATTAATAATATTAAATATAAATCCAATCATAACCATCAAAGGGTTTAGGTCCATCTATTTCTTAAACGAATCATAGTCACCCGTTAAAATAATTAAATTATTATAATTATGACTTTTTCAAATTAGAAAATAAGATATTATTATAAATCCAATCATGACCATCTATTTCTTAAACAAATTTCAGCCACCCATTAAAATAATTAAATAATTATAATTATTACTTTTTTCAAATTAGGAAATAAGATATTATTATAAATCCAATCCTGACCATCTATTTATTAAACAAATCTCAGCCACTCATTAATATAATTAAATAATTATAATTATGACTTTTTCAAATTAAGAAACAAAATATTATTATTTATTAAAAAATTAATAATATTAAATATAAATCCAAAAGCAGAATAAATCCAATCCTGACTATCTATTTCTTAAACAAATTATTAAAATAATTAAATAATTATAAATATAATTTTTTCAAATTAGGAGATAAGATATTATTATTTATTTCTTAAATAAATCTCACCCCTCATTAAAATAATTAAATAATTATAATTATGACTTTTTCAAATTAGGAAATAAGATATTATTATAAATCTATTTCTTCAACAAATTTCATTCACTCATTAAAATAATTAAATAATTATAATTATGACTTTTTTAAATTAGGAAATAAAATATTATATATTAAAAATTAATAAAATTAAATATAAATCCAATCCTATGGATTTAGAGTTTAGGGTTTAGGATTTAATAATTATTAACTATATGACAACAATATATACACATTATTTCGTGAAATTACATTACACTGAGATATTTAATTTACAAATAAATCTCATCCACCCATTAAAGTAATTAAATAATTATAATTATGAATTTAGGGTAGAATAATCCAATCATGACCATCTATTTCTTAAACAAGTCTCAGCCACCCATTAAAATAATTAAATAATTATAATTATGAATTTAGGGTTTAGGATTTTAGGATTTTGGGTTTTAGGGATTAAAAAATTAATAATTTTAAATATAAATCCAATCCTAACCATCAATACGTTTAGGCTTTAGGTCCATATATATTTATTAAACAAATCTCAGCCACCTATTAAAATTATTAAATAATTATAATTATGACTTTTTCAAATTAGGAAATAAGATATTATTATAAATCAAATCATGACCATCTATTTCTTAAACAAATCTCAGGCTCTCAGCCACCCATTAAAATAATTAAATAATTATAATTATGACTTTTTCAAATTAGAAAATAAAATATTATTTATTAAAAAATTAATAATATTAAATATAAATCCAATCCTAACCATCAAAGAGTTTAGGGTTTTTGAGTTTTATGGTTTTAATAAATCCAATCATGACAATTTATTTTTTAAATAAATCTAGCCACACATTAAAATAATTAAATAATTTAGGTTTTAGGATTTTTAATAAATCTAATCCTTAACATCTATTTCTTAAACAAATTTCAGCCACCCATTAAAATAATTAAATAATTATAATTATAACCTTTTCAAATTAGGAAATAGAATATTATTTATAAAATCCAATCCTAACCATCTATTTTTTAAACAAATCTCTGTCACTTATTAAAATAAATAAATAATTATAATTATGACTTTTTCAAATTAGGAAATATAATATTATTTATTAAAAAATTAATAATATTAAATATAAATCCAATCCTAACCATCAAAGAGTTTAGGGTTTTACGATTTTAGGGTTTAGGATTTAGAGGTTTAGGGTATTAGGGTTTAGGATTTTAGGGTTTATGGCATAATATTTCTAGAGGGCCAAATCCTGACCATCTATTTCTAAAATAAATCTCAGCCACCCATTAAAATAATTAATCATTTTAATTATGATTTTTTTAAATCAGGAAATAATTTAGTACAAATCCTGACCATCTATTTCTCAAACAAATCTTAACCACCTATTAAAATAATTAAATAATTATAGTTATGACTTTTTCAAATCAGAAAATAAGATATTATTTATTAAAATTTAAATAATATAAATATATTATTTGAATATATTCTAAAATTTCAATCAAATTTCAGCCACACATTAAAATAATTAAATAATTATAATTATAATTTTTTCAAATAAAGAAATAAGATAATATTTATTAAAAATTGAATAATACTAAATATATTATTTGAATATATTAAAAATTTTAAACAAATCTCAGCCACCTGTTAAAATAATTAAATAATTGTTTACACGAAACTTTAGATGAGTCTTTTAAATTATTTGCAATGGAAGTTTGGTTGAATTAATTAACTGTAAAATATTTCATTAATTGATTGATGTTTATAAATTAGTAATATAGAATCTGATCTTATAATTTTAAAAAAATAAAATTTTATTATTGCATTTTAAATTGCTAAAATTCTCCATTTTAACCTCATTACAAAATATATTAGTAAACTTATATGAATTGATCAACTTAATAGGCTCGTAAGGTTTTATAAGTGTTTTTTTCATAACAATATTATTATAATATAGTATTAAAACATTAGGTTAAATAAAATTCAAATAAATATTATTCTGTTCAAACATCATAAAATTAAATAAAGTTGTTGCCTTAAAAATAACACACCCCGTGTAACGCACGTGTTCAATTACTAGTAATAATAATAATAAGTTACGTATTTGAACTTTTTAAATAATATTAAATACGGGTAACAATTAATACATTATGTAGTTATATATTTAAAATATATACCAGAACCCGTGTAGTATATATTATATAATGATATATATGTTAATTATGATAATATGTCATATACGTACGTATAATATATAATTATTATAATATACCAGTTTGAAATATATAAAATAATAAATATGAAATGAATTAAAATTATGAAATAAGTGATGTATCAAATTGAAAAAATAAAAGTTGTGACACAATTGAAAGTATTAAATAGATCGCGTATTAAATTGACAAAAAATAAAAGGTGGTGATAGAATTAAAAATGTTAAATAGTTCGTGCATCGAATTGACAAAAATAAAAGGTCGTGATAGATTTGAAAACCCCCAATAAAGTTGCGTATTTTTTAGGAATTAGCCCTTAAAATAATAGTATATGTATTTATCTACCTTAAATTTTGATTAATAATTAAAATAATTGAAAATTTTAATTTTATTTTAAAATTAAAATAATTGAGATTAATTCCGGTGACGACATCTCATCAAAATTAAATTCTCCGTTAGTATATTAAATATAAAAATAAAACGTGGTAATAGAATTAAAAATGTTAAATAATTTGTGTATTGAATTGATAAAAATAAAAGATCGTGATAGATTTGAAAACCTCCAATAAAGTGGTGTATTTCTTATGAATTAACCCAAAAGCAAAATATGCTTAAAATGAATAGACAAATAGAACATATTTGCTAGGTAGCCTATGAGATGGGTAAAAAAGGGTTGATGGTTACAGACGGGAGGAATAAAATTATGAGTAAAACGGAAATTCAAAAAATCAATTCATACAATGCAAAATTGTTTAGCTTCAGACAAAGACATGGTTTAATCAAAATTGTTCCTCAAGATAATGTAGAATCAAAAGTAAATCAAAATATGTAACTAACAAAATTGACTGATACTACATATTAATTGGCCAAACTGGGATTCAATGTATTGATAGGCCAACTAAGAATACCTAGAATGTCTTAAATCTGAGGCATTAATTATATAATATACTTTCTATGGGAAATGCAAAGGTATTCATTTTATCATTTTAGGCGTCCAATCCAAAGATATCAATATTCCCTTTTTTAATAAAAAAAGTAAATCATATGGCCCACCACTTCTCCCTAGTACAAATGCTCACTAAACATGTCACACCCCAGTTTTAATAAATATAAAGAGAGATTTATTTGTACTTCTTATATAATATTAACCTTCAATTGAGGCGTGAACAATTCAACAAAATAATTAAATATAAAAAATCATTAAAATTTATATAAAAAGATTTCTAGCAACGCATTAATAAAAGACTTTCACGCAACGCATCCGACGCCATAGTAGCCTCTACCTGAAAAAGATTTAGAGTGGAAAGGGTGAGCAAACCACAACCCAGTAGGAGTGACTTCAGTGATTGCATTTGCTAATATATAAGTAAGAAAAATGTATACATAGTAAAATAATATAATGTGGCAGTCGATAATATATGTGTCAGCGATAGCTCAAAGTCCGCCAATATGTCAATTAGCGCTTGCTCCGGCTGCGTCCGACAATATATCAATTACTATCGAACTGTAATGTGAAAATATATTTCAATAGTATATACATATCCATTACGTAAACATATTAACAATAGCAATCATAAATATTGAATGAAATACTATTCGATAAAGAATAGAAGCTACCCTTATTTGCTAATGTCTCTGAAAAAGTAATATAGTTAAACTGTTCGTAGATAACACATAGCTCTTTCTTCTCCTTCTACTATCTCTCTATCAATTTCCGGTTATTAAGGTTGGTATGAATGGTTTAAGGAGTGAATATATATACATGTTTGATTATCTCACTCATGCTTATCCTTTATGGATTATTACACATGTCTATAATACTAACCACAACTTTACTTAATATAATAATATATACTAGTATACGTGTAGGTAAATTAGGGTAATAGTTTCATGTGGTTTCAATATTGTCACGTGTGTAATTTATTCTTATCTAATAATAATAATAATTTTTATTGTTATTGTTTTATTATTATTATTATTATAACTAAATTTTGGGATGCTACAATCTATCTTCCTAAAAATAATTTCGTCCTCAAAATTCAGACAAATTTATTATTTTTACAAAATTGGCGGTAAATAATAATAATATAAATACTTGTGTACCTAGAAGCTGACGTAGTGTACCAGGTGGATGCATAGCGAGTATCATTAGGAAATTATTTTATTTTAAAAATGAAAGTCTATCAAAATATAGAATCGTAAATAATTTGTCTAAAAATATGAGTTCAAAAAACGTAGATCCATAAATAATTGATTTTAAAAAAATACGAGTCCACACAGAAACGTAGACCCGCTCTGATACCATCAGTTATGCCCCAGTTTCAATAAATATAAAGAGAGATTTATTTGTACTTCTTATATAACTAGTATTTCGACTCGTGCGATGCACGGGAGTGTGTTTATCATCATTGATTTTTATTTTGTTATTTTTATTTTTTGAAGATGAATAATCATAAAGATATTCTGAATATGTTGTTAAATTTTGAATATTATAAATTTAAGTTTTCGTTTTTATCAAAATATTTTATTTATCTTAAAGCATGATATTTAAGTAATTTGGAACGAATTTATTGTTATGGTTTTGAGAACAAAGTTACTCTTATGTTTTAATTTGTTTATATTCAACGTATTTGTTATATTTCTTTTTAATTTCTAAATTATATTTTTTTGTATGTTTATATATATATTCTAAATGCTTATAAATGTTTAAAAGAAAATTACTTGTATGTCTCAAAACTTTGTAGTATGTTTTTCAAAGCATTAAAAAGATATTGTATATCAACTTTACATTAATTGTGCATTTTCTTTTTAATTTCTAAATTATATTTTTTATGTATGTTTATATATATATTCTAAATGCTTATAAATGTTTAAAAGAAAATTACTTGTATGTCTCAAAACTTTGTAATATGTTTTTCAAAGCATTAAAAAGATATTGTATATCAACTTTACATTAATTGTGCATTTTACAAATATAAATCTTTTATGATTAATATGCTAATAATATATGCTTCTGAGACATTTTAATTTTTTTAGATTATAAAGAATATTTTATTCCATAATCCATCTTGCATAATTCAGTTAAATATATGATAAATTTGTAAGTTTGAAAAGTTAATCTAAGTAATTATTATAATATATTAATATCTATATATATATATTAACGTGACGGATATCGCGTTCTTCTTTCTCTGAGAAGACCCACCCCACCCTCTCTTTCACCATACTCTTTCTTTCTCTGCTCCCTCACTCTAACAACCAATCATGGGTCTGTTGCTTCATATTCTTTCACTCCAAACACTAACGCCACCACCGCATCTTCGCCGCCTTCCCGACATCGATGCAGGTACATCGCTGACTCTCGACCATCTTCCTATATTCTCTCTATTTTAGTAGCGTGTTGTTTTGCTCTCTTTCATTTGGTTAATCCACCGCCGAATTACCGCACCTGACAAAGTTAGGCGACAGAATAGACTTTCCCCGTTTTTCCCAACCTTTAACGATGATTCACTATCTAAACAGAAAATTTTATTTATGAAATGGTCATTCTGCTTTCCTCTTCTTTCTGAATTAGTAAGAAGTTGGCTTCACCCCAGGTGAACGGCTGTCGCGTTTTGATTTCGGGCTACGATGGAATGTTCCACCGTTCTTTCTACAACTGCGCTCTTTTCTGAATCGCTTCAATTGCCCCCATTTAAGGTACACACTCAAATTTCAATAGAACCACTAATTTTGTTCCCTTCTTTTTGTCTTCGTACAACAAGTTTCTCCCCTTGTTTGCTTCGACTGTGGCTTTGAACATACCACGAGTCTTCTATACTTTATTTATGTACACGGAGATTGATTTGTTCTGCTTGAATTTTATCTGACTTATTTGTTTTAGTCTGAACAATAAATGGGTTCTTTGTTGAGCATGGACCTTAATTCATGAGCGTCTTCTGCTGTTCTTCGTAGCTAATGTTAGTTTCCTCTTCATTCCGGGGAGTGATTTATATTAGTTCATGATTCTTTTGATTGTTGTTGATTGCTTGAATTTTATTAGTATTATTATTATTTTTGGTCATTGTCCATTAAGTGTTCGACCAAATGCTCCATGATAATCGTTTCCATTGATGAAAAAATAAAACTTCTAAATATATTTTAAGAAGTTGTGTTGATCGAATTGGAAATTAATTTTTTTGGCTTGTGATAATGAATAGAGAACAGAGTTTTTGATTCTGTACTCAGTTCTTTGTTGCATAACTACAGTGGTATATATCATTTCTTTTATATATGAATAATTTTGGACAATGCTTTTCCAACCTTGTGGCTCTAAAATGATTGTTTAAAGTTATACTCAGTTTTTTAATTGAGTTTATTGCCTTTCTGTGAGGGTATCATGCATAGTTATTAAAAGCGCGCCTCCCCCAAGGCTATACCCCTGGCGCCTCGATATAGGTTTTCAAGGCACAAAGTTTCAAGGCACGCGCCTTTGTGCGTCTTTTTGCGCCTCAACGTGTGCGCCTTGGGCGCGCCTTAGGCGCGCCTTGAGAATGACCATGTTTTTGTGTTGATTTTCATTTTTGATAGTTGGAAGTAACATTAAATAGCACTTTTAATTAGGGTTTACCAGTTCATCCTCCTAAGTCAAGACCCATCAAGATGCCTTCGGTACAATATCCCAAATATAAATTAGGGATTTGAGAGTTAGAAATTAGGGTTGCACTCTTCACTCCACACACGCGACATACACATACCAACTGCTCCAGCCTCCAAGCCTTCAACTTCCGCCACATCCGCCGAGCCTCCGACCGCTGCCGGTCTGTCCGGCTTTCATCACCGGCTTACCGGAGCAAACTAGTATTAACCTTAAAATTAGAGAGATCATCGGGGGCAACTGCCACTAGTTCCAAAAGGAAAGGGAAAGAAGTAACGAAGGAAAAGGGAGCTACTTTAAGATTATTAGATGAAGAGGATGAAGAAGAAGATAATGTTGGATTTGAAGGGAAAAAGATTTTAATGAGGAAGAACAAATTGATGATGAGGACTTGGAGTTTGATGATAAAGAGATGATAATTAAAATATATTTGCTGGTAGATTTTTGTGTGATGCTTTGATTGACTAATTTTATTTCAAATATTATGAATTTTCATATGGGCATGTTTAATTTTGGCTTAAATGGCTTAGTTTTTATGTCATACTCGTATAAATTGTTATATTATATGCCTTTTAAACTTATTTTATTAGGTAAATATGTTGTAAATGGGTTATATTTAGTGTAGAATAAATAATGGTGTTATATTATACATTAATTTCGAGGCGCTCCTCAGGCACAAATATACCTCGGTGCGCCTTGGTGCGCCTTGCGCCCTTAATAACTCATGTGCAATGGCTGTGTCTTTATTTTCCCACCAGAGGGTTTGATATGCAAATTTCTTATAAAATTTATAATTGATAAATACTCCTATTTAACCAGATACATGTTCTTCATTCGTGGAATTTGCAGCCACATTTTGTCCGCAAAATGAAATGATAAAGCTTGATCAAACACGAACAGTGTTTTGAGAGATGCCAAATTATTCTATAGATTGTTTTACATTCACTGTGTTGTACGTCATCTTATGTAATTTGGACCTACGTCACATGTTACTTTTTCTTTATCTTTACACTTTTATTTCTAAAAATCCTTTAGTTTATTAATGATGTAGTAAGTGGGTGTCATCTATGCTCTCACCTCATGCATTAACTTTGTGGTGCTGCCTTGCAGACAACCTAAAATTGAAGATTTTTCATATGGAAAAAGCAGTTACTCTTGTTCGAGTATGTTTTAACCTGAACACTTTTACCTTCTTAATCCATAGAAAGACTGTCATGTTGGGTATCACATTACTGCCTTCTGATTTGAGCCCATCTATGTGTTCCATGAGAAATGATTATCGTAAAAATATGTGCATTCTTGTAATCTTCTTAGACAGGGTAGTTCGACAAACAAATTTTGTATCTTTGTTAACCCATCTTCTTTTGTTGGAAAAAGAAAAGAGTTTCCACTTTTCTTTCAGTGAATTAGACATAAGTGGCAATAATACTTGGTATTGTCATAGAATGTTTTTCTTGAATGATAAAGTACAACATCCTGCCAACTGGGAAAAGGTGCTTGATGGAATAAGCAAAATGAGGTCTTCTGAAGATGCACCAGTGGATTCAATGGGGTTTTGAAAAAGCTAGCTTCTCCCTTTTTCCAGAGGTGATTCTTGCTTGATGATTCTTAGTGTAAAAGCTTGAACGTTTGTGATGTGAATTCATATGACATGATTGAGCTTGAATTTCATGATGGTCATCTGTATCATTTTGCATGTGAATGTGATGTGCTCTAATCCATAGACAAGACAGCAACTCATTTAACCCATATGTTAATGATCTCTTTGTTGCATATCCGATCATGTATTATTGATTTATGTTTTATTGAATTTTCCCTTTGATTTTATACATCTTTTTTTGTTTTTATTTTTTTAATGGTGCAAGTTTAAGACAGCAATTTCACCATTCTATTGCACCTGGTGGGCTTGCTGGTAATAGGCGTAGGCTGGTGCCTGCTTTAGGATTTTCATTCAGTGCAAAGCAAACATGGAATGTTATTGAGAAGAATACATACATTGACCTGTCTGCTCACTAGGTTGTAAAGTGAACATCTTTTTAGTAGGTCTAAATATTCAAAAGTTTGTGTATCAATATGTTAGAATTAGAAGATAAACGTCTAAATTGCCTGTAATTTCTCAAAATTTTTATTGTTCAGTACATAAACTTTGATAAGGATTATGGTTTTTACCTTTTCCTTGTTTAACTAGCAAGTTAACTGACGGGCTCTACCTATTTCAGTTACATATAGTGCATGAAGACACCTGGAGTTCTTTGATATACCCCACCTTTCTGTCACAAGAATCATTAGTTCAGGCGAAGACTTGTGTTAAATAGGTATGGAATATCGTGAGACCATTCTTGCACCTCTGGCAAACTATTTGTGATCCATGCTCTTGAATTCATAGATAGAAAAAAGAAAGACTGCTTCTACTGAGAATACTCGGTAAAGTAAAAGGTTTCTTGATAATGCACAACATATTCTTGATGACGCAGTGAGATGTACCTAATTATGTCCTTTTGGGTTCTTAATGTGTGTAAAAATACAGTTACCCTTTTATGCAGGTGCCATGTGATTCCTTTGGTGCGTAGAAAGTGAGGTAAATTTCAAATGTCTTATTTTCAAGGTTCTTCAAACTTTCGATCCTCAAATTTAATTTATTGAATTTGGTGACTTAAATTTATGGCCTTTGATGTATGTATTGTTTTCTGAAGATTGAAGAACAATTACAAGATGAATTTCTATTTTAAATCTATTCTCTAACTTCGGGTAATTTGTTACTTTGCATGCATTGTGTTCGTATATTTTTTTCTCAAATGCTTAAATAGTCTGTTTAATGACTTCTTGAAGCTTATAAATATTGTTAAAAAAAGAAACTCTTATTGTCTTTCTACTGCATGAACCAACAATAACCATGCATAATAAGTGGTATTAATGCAAGTGAGACCTGCAACTGAAATCTACAATAATAGCAGTCTTGGAATTAATTTAGATCATATTATGTGCTTCAACTCGATTTTCTCATCACATGGATTCTATTTTCTCTTCTTATTATCCTTTTTCTATCGTAGGTTTTCTTCGATATTCATTGCAGGAATGACTTGAGAAAAATATCCGGCAAGAGCTGTGATGAAAAATATTTGGCACTCCGTACAAGTGCAGGTGTGTCTGCTTTAGTAATTAATTCTATTTAATTTATAGAAAAAACCTTTTGATATATGTTTATGTTTTTGTCTTTATCTGTAGAGTCACTAGAGTGGGATATTTCCAAAGCTTTGTTTTAGGTGGATGGCTGGGAATTGGTTATGTAGTCAGAAGGAATGATGTTAAGTTCATGTCGAGTATCTTATAAATTCATATTTTTCATTACAAGTAGTGTAATAGTCCGAGTTGTCTTCTGATGAATTTTGAATTTGGTTTAATAGATTCTTAAAAGAACTGTTGGTGCACTGTGAGTTATATACTAGATGGTTTTCTCGAGTATACTAATTCTTGGCGGATTTTTACCACTTCACAATGTTCTGGCCATGTAGGGTTTGCAATTTGCAGGGTTTGTTAATATCTAATCTCCATGTTCTTGCAGCTCCACCATTGAAATTTATTGATTTACCTGGAGTAGATAAAGGCATAGATGATTCAATGGTGAGTGTTTTCTGAACACATTTCATTTGTTCTGAATGAAGTCTGTGCTTGAGGTATAAGAAAATAGTGTGCCTAGGCTTCAAAATTACTGTTCTTGCTTATATAACTTTTAAACTGGTTTGTTTATGCTAGAATGCTTTATGAATTCATATATGTTACATTAGGTGACCAAATTAAGATGGAATTTGTTTCAGTACTACTAAATGATTGAATGTTTTGGATCATTAATCTTGCTAAATCAGTGATTTGTATGATTCAGCATGTCTCACCTATGTTCACATTAAAACGTAGATTGGACTTGGACTACGGTATGCCAATCATTGGATATGGCAGTCAAAATGAATTGGATGGTAAAATTGCCAGGATCCAAGTTGGGGAGAGAGTTGGATTTGTTAGGATGCAATGTGGCAACTAAATCACATCACCCAAGATGAAGGCCCCAATATTTTCTTGCACAGTAATGAAATAGAACTTCTAGGTGCATACACACGTTTTACCATACGTTTATTTTGAATGATTGAGAATTCTTTAATAATTGATGTACGTAAGACTTGGGTGCTTTATATTCTGGATCCTTGTCTGCATTTTATTATATATTAGGTGATACATATATATATAAAAGAGATCAATTAGTAGTATAATATGATAATAAATTTGTTAAATATATTGTGCAATCTATTTTTTTCAATATTTACATAATTTAAAAAAAAATATTGAATTATTAAAACATCTGAAAAAATCATATTAAACAAATCATGCTTATTCAATAGCTGAACTCAATATATTTCTTTATTCAAATTTAATTTTATTTAATTTATTCATACGATAATACATTAGAAATTGAAATGTTTTATTAGTGAAAACAACGCAACATGTAGCAAATTATTCTTAAGAGTTCTTGTCTGAATCATATCAATAATGGCGCTGAATCTTAGAAACTCGAAACGTAATAGAAGAGTGATCCAAAAGTTCAAAAAGGAATCTAGATCTAGGAAGAGTGATCCAAAAGTTCAAAAAGGAATCTAGATTTAACAGTAGCGTTGATTTCAATCCATAGCCTAAAAATATCCTGTGAAAATATGAATCCATTATCATTTTTTACAGACAGCAGATTCCACATATGATAATCATAGATGATACAGACCTCATGATGATCGAGTAATGAAATCTTCTTCAAGACATCACAAATGAAATCTGGAAGCACATGTGTGAATAAATATATCATTAAATCATTAGTTAAATTAAAAATTATAAAATATAAAGCATTTTAAATTGAGGGGTTAAATATTAACTTAGAACAAAATAAAGCAAATATTACCAGGATATCACTATATAAATCGTGTTGCATAAGTGTATATGTAAACGATAAATACGTTGAATTTTCCGGATAATCTTGCAAAAGTCTGAACTATCTGTCTCTGATAAACGAATGGAAGGTGCGCTAAGAGCTATCCGATTTAAAGAATATTAAATTTCAATGTTATTAAAACAGAATAATGTAATAAAGTGAATAAAATATTCTAAAAACACGCGTCTAATCTCACTTTCAAAGAGTAAGTAGAAACCACAAGAATTATAGAGCTTTATAATGAAACAATTTTTGTTTATATCACAGTATAGTGTAACAAATTTGCAGTCGAATTCTAAATAGTAATTCACAAAAGCAGACCAACCAAAACTGAATTTTGTGTTGTCACCACCGTGCTTAAGGAATACGTACACACTTTTATCATGAACATATTTAACCTGAAAAACATGTGTTGATTTTTCAAGAAGTTCGTCACCAACATACTGAGGAAGGATTTGCAATTATTAAGATGATATTTATTAAATTGGCCCATTAATATACAGAATTTATTGCGTCTAATAGGAGAGAAAAATATCTTCATAACAGATAAAAAACATCATTAAAATTTAGAACTAACAAATGTTATGGAATATTACCAAGCTTTGATGAAACTTAGATAAAAAAACAATGTCGAGTCAATTCCATTGAATTTGATTCATAACTTGCATTATTAAAAAATTAGATAAAATAATTTGATCTCACATTTCTAAATACTTCCCTAAAAACACAATTCCTGAAAAAAAACAAAATATACTTCCTGCAAATTTCCTCTGCTACACGTCATCTTTTTTAAATAAAGTTTACAGAACTGATTTGATATTGAAACTTCATAAAATGAAGTACAATTAATTATACAAATCATAAATAAATAATATGGAACAATATAAATGCCAATGAAATAATTCCAAGAACAAAACCACCTTATCATTCATTGAAATGAAAAAAATCATTACAAAGAAGCCTATTACCCATAAAAGAAAATGGGTAAGGTAATAATTAATACAACTATCACAATATTTCATAAACATATCATACTCACTCCAATTGTTATTATATTATTAGATACAAAATAATGTATTATCTCATCTTTAATCATAAATTTAGATGGTTTAAATTTACGAAGGAAAAAAAATTCACGGATAGACATTGCCAAAAAAAGGGGGCTAACCTATAAATCCTTGGCATATATTATGTGGAACAATTATTATAGAGTGGCTATGTCCACAACCATCTTCAATTCTTCTTGTATACCAATTTTGAATAGTCATGTTCCACATATTGTTCTGTACATAAGTTCTAAGTTCAACCTACACAAAAAGTAAGATGATAATTACATCTATGTATAAATATGCACAAAAATTTGCATGATATCATGACATCTTATGACAGGTATCGATTATCTTTTTCAGGGTACAATTGGTTATCACTTTTCATTTTTAGAGTACAACATGTGGATCATTTTCAAGCTTAACCACTAATATGGAATAAATTATGTATACGTACAAATATAGATTATGAATTTAACTTCATATAATAAATTTAACCACTACTAATTCGTCATCGACAATACAAAATAAAATATGATAAATATAATGATCATTAGAGATACATCTATGCATATAGAAATATTTAGTTTTTTATCAATAATCACCATATATGTATTCCATGAATATGCAGAGAAAAAGATCGCATCTAATAACTACACCAAAATACACAAAAAAAGATATAATTATACTACTTTGAAATTCAAACTCTCACTAATCACAATTCCATTGTAGAATAAGATGGAATGCTTATATCTAATAACTAAGACCAAAAACACGCGAGCTAATTGCATATTAAATTTGTGGCCTTGATAAAGATAATTTAAAACTGTGATGTGAAGGAATCCAATTAATGTCTATGAAATATGTTGAACCATGTTCTTAATGAAATCTAAACCTATGGATGCTAAGAGATATGTAAAAAAGTTCTCTTAATCAAAGAAAATTTTAATTTTTTTTAAAAAAATGACAAAAATGGGTATACAGAATTGTCGCTGCATTTTGCATATGAGAGACTGATCAGAACATTTGGAGTTGAAATCATTAATCATATACTCTAACAGATAAAGCACAACATACGATAACTAAAACAATATCAAAAGCACATTTTAAAAAGAGCAATTAAGAGAAAATAGATGAATGAATGTTTAGTATAATTCTCATAAAGTAGAAAGCAAATATCAGTAAGTGGGACCTAGAATAAACCCTAAAACACATGCTACTTTTTCAAATTGACCAATTGCCCAATATCTGCAGGAATTGGTCTAGAAATTGGTTCCCTTCAAGACTTGTGCATGTAGAATATATAAGGTCAATTTGAAAAAAAATTATCACAATTTTGTTATTAAAATATATAAGGTCAAAGTTCGTTTTCAAGTAAATTGAGATACATGCACACATATGTGTGTGTTTGAGTGTGTGTAGGTATACTTTGAAAAGTTCCACAAATCATGAAAAGATTTTAAAAACTAACTCTTACCAATGTAATTTTCGTACTGTTCACATGTTTTGATTTACTTTTTGCACCTTTGCATAGAAATAAGATAGGCAAAGATTATGTGGAAATTCATAGAGAACAGTAAGAGAGAAGCTAATAAATATTATTGTCTTTGCAAAATAAGCAAGGATTATTTTTTATATCTAACAAATTACAAAACATCTTTATAACTTGAATTTTTCAAAATTTTTAAATGTTTGTCCTTAATCATTTTAAAACTCAAATCATTAGCATAGTAAAACATGTCCTAGTACTTAAGAAATAAAGATAATACAATTTATAACAACATCCAAACTATAAGAGTTGATTGCCATTATCATAAAAAAGACATTCCATATACCCAAAGAATTGACATTGATACTTTGGAAGTAAAAAGCCTACACCATATATCAAGAGCTCGCATCATAATTTGGAAGCTAATACAAAATAGAAAGTTCCATACAAAATTTCAACATGAAACAACTACATCACCTACAGAATTCCTCTTGTTGTGAAGTCAAATTTTGTTGATAATTATCCAGTGCCATCAATCCAATCAATACTGGTTCAGTATTCATAATTATTTGTATAAATGGTTCATTATTACCAATACTACAAAATTCAAATGACAAACACATCTAAGTCTTGCTCAAATTTTGAGATGCATATCTTAAACATAGCATCTCTATACTTAAACTTGATTATTAATAAGAAGTTAACTTTCCCTACAAAGATGATGCAAGACACCACAAAAGTGATGTATAAGAAACATATATAGAATTGGAAGCATGCATAAAGGTATGTTATTTTAAGAATTCACCAAAGACACTATATAACCATTCAACTCAAAGAATTCACCAATCTATTTGCAAAACTGCATTTCTAAGCAAATATGAATTAATTTATTGTCACTAATTATATAATGAATTATGTCAACCTCAGCATATCACCTTTTGCTTCAGAATAGTCTAAAATTAATATTAAACTCTAAAATAAAAATAGAGACTCATGTTAAAAATAGTAATATGACTGTAGTTCCGTAGATTCATCTAAAAAAGTATCATATTGAAAGAAAAGGGGAATCAAATTTTCAAGAAAAAGTAAACACTAATGAACAATTAAGTCTCTTCAAAAAAACTTAAAAATGATCATATGACACTTAGAAGAACAAAAAAAATATTCACAAATAAGTTTGATGATGGACTTACTTTGCCTCCAATCAAGGAGACAGGGGATGTCATATTTTCTCTTTGTCATATTTCATAAATAAATGTCGCATCAGTATAAAATTTTAAAATATAGTGTAATTTTACTTCAAAAGAAAAGCAAAAGATATTAATTTCTTGCTTCAAATAGAAAATAAGTAGTGTAATTTTTATAACATTGAGCTTCAGCCTTTTCCTGCATCCATTGGAGAAATAAGTCATGTTATAGATGTTGGATTGTATACTAAAAGTCTAGCTTTTTGTATGAACAATGTTGTAACAATTAATTTGAAATGAGAATCATATGATCAAATGATTGCATCTTATAATTTATTTATATATTCGATGCAATAGTCCACTTACTTTATACTGTAGATAATATGTTGTGCGACAACACGCGGAAGATCATATTATCGGTTTCCTTATAAAGTATAAACTGATGCTCACAACCGAGATAGACGGGGACTCTCTATCGGGATGGTTGTAGTGTGGTTTGGTATTAGCTTGTCTTGGCTATAGAATCACATTAGTGCACTTGTGTGTATTGAGCAGGACCGCTTGAGATCGTTCGATTTATACTGACTTATAGGAGAACTTGATCTCAGTTATTATGGAAGTTCGTGCTCTTAATCCCTATACAATAACCTCGACACATAGGGCATTATGTATTTCTTTGATTCATCAATGGGTGAGATTTACATGCAATTAAATCAATAAACTCGGTGAGTTGGGAAGTAGTGCTGTCTCTATGGTGTGCTGTTGATTGTAGAAGGAATCAGTGTCCGTCATAGGTTGATGATGTCCCCTTGAGGAGCTCATAAGGATTATCATGTAAACTCTGCAGGTGGAATTTATTCCGGCATGATAATGAGGTTGAGTGGTACTACTCTTGGATGAGATATTAATTAATTGAGTTGTCAGTAACTTAAATTAATTAATGGACATTGTATATCTTAAACATGGGGAGACTAACGGGCTCATAATAAGAAGGAGCCCAAAACGTAATTTTGGGATTGGTATGGTAGTGCAGTAATAATATTTTAGTGGAATATATTATTATTATTGGACTTAAGTATAAGCTTTGGGCTAAGCTTGGATACTTAAGCCCAATGGAGGCCCAACCCAATTTCTCCTCCTGGTCCCTGCTGTAGCCCATGTATATAAGTCACCTCTACTTATCTGGAACCCTAATCTAATTCATTATTCACGTGTGATGAGGGTTGAGATCAGATTGAGTAGGTCTCGTAGATCGTCGCCCACACGACGTCGAGATCGGACTTGGGACATACAGCAGAAGACCGGAAGGTCGTTTGCTGCTGCAGTTCGTCATGTTACAAAATTCATATAAAATCGTACAATTCTTCGATTTTGATGTATTATATACTGATGGAAAGCCTTCGAAGAGAGGATCGTCTGAGCATAAAGATCACTCAATTCCGACATCAGAAGAGGAACTTATGGCTATTCTCGTGAGACTGCGCAGACTGCAAGCGAGAATTCAACCTCTACATCAACCCTTGGTGAAAGGTAATGCGTTTCATGTTTACTTGCTTCCGCTGCTTGTTAGAAATTCATGGAACCCTAACGGGTCACGTTAACCAAACGATCGAATGCCAACAATAGAGTAATGAAGACTGTCTATCACAAACTTTTCAGTAGCTCTCTCTAACACTTCTTGGCAACTATCATCTTCTTGTTATTACCTCTAAATTCTATATTAGATTAATGTCTTTTTGCCTCGTTATTATTGCCCATTAACTGGGAGGATTTCTATAAACTGGAGACTTCTCAAGTTGCGAAAAAAATTATAAACTATGCAGCATGTAAAATGATTTTAAACAAAACCCAACATAAATATTACGAAATTCAAACTCCAAACAAACACAAAAATTTAATGAGAAAATTATAGCAAAGATTATGCGTGCAGACGCGTAAGCGATCAAGTAGAGTAGATGTAACACAATTAATGAATGAAAAGCATCCAACATAATTCAGTGCAGGAAAACACAGATTTTAGCAAGGCCATATTTGAGTAGTGAGGATAGAGCTAAACACACATTAAACAATAGGATCAAATCTAAGCATGTATACTCCAATGAAACCTGATTGATTTTTTCGAGCATACTAAGCCTTAATTACTTACTTCAAAAAATACCAATCCTCGAGTATTTATAACGCATATATAACTCAAATAAAGAAATATGAAACAATACTGTGATTACTAAAAGATGTTAAAGCATAAGGTAGCGGTTCCCTTGTCAAAGCCAAAAAACAAAAGCACACTTAAAAATCACCAAAACTAACATCAATAAGAGAGCTAAGGGCCTAAAGCAATATCAATGATCAAGAAAAATCTATGTATATTTTTGTCTTCAAAAGCTAAGTTTCCCAGCATATAGGAAAAGTATTTTTTTTTTAAAGAAGGAATCATTTGGAGTCATAAGTTATATATGTGCATTTCTATAGAAGAGAAATAACTAACTTAGAATAAATAAAATTTAATTACCCCTCCCCTCCCCCACGCTAAGAACGAATGCTTTCTCTTACATACATTGATCATTGCTAAATCCTTGGCAACAATATCTATTTATAATGAACGACTCATAACATGAGAAACAAATTAATCATTATGAACTCCATAAATTCTCTTTATTTGCATCATTTAAAATTTGAGATGATTTTTTTTATCTCTTCTTATTCTACAACCTAATGAATGAGCAAACATGTGTATTTAAATAAAAAAGAGAAGATTTAGATTTTCATTTGCACACTCAAAGATAATGATATAAATATTTCTAAAAGTTGCTCAACTTTAAATGTATGCATGCTAGAATAATTCATCATCTAACTAAAGAGAGAGAGGTCTATGTAAAGATTTGAAAACAAATCATAGAATATTGAAAAATGAAATGCCAATATGGGATGATACTTACGTACTTGTACTCTGAAAAGAATGTTAGAAAACAACTCTATTGGGAATATTATTGTTGTATGGAAAGATCTTGTGGTAGTGGTGTACGTAATTTAACAGCTTTCGACCCAAGTTTCCCCCAACCACAAAGATTATCCCAATGTTCACTGGCATAAATCACCTATATATTTTTCAACAATTCTCAGCATAAAACTTATTTATTAGGTTAAAACATATTCACTGGCATAAACTCATCTATCTATGTGAATTACCATCCCTACTTTGTCAATAGAAATTTTAGAAATATACAGGTTATAAAAAATAAATCTTCCTTGAATCATAAGAAAACTAAAATCATTGAACAATCTAGATCACATTGCTAGAATTCAAAACACAAATTTGCACGGGAGAAATTATATTATTAAAAATATTATACTTCCACAAAATTGAATTTTAGTTCTTATATTACAAAATAGTAATGACTTCTTCGAGATTAGATCCAAGTGTATTTGTAAAGTCTCTCTTACTCACTCCTTCATTTGCTGTCATACAACATGTACCTAGCGGTTCAACCAGCTCGGTGGACATAGCTCTTGATAAATGGAGTTATGTGTTAGTTAATTACGTTGTTTACCCCTTCAACATTCATTCCTCTGAGTTATTTCATCTGAGTAAAAAAATTTATATATCTCCTGCTCAAAATGTCCTAAATGTCTTTCTACATTAACATTAAATTTGATCAAAATAAATATAATACTTGAGCTAGTAGTGAAAAAGAACCATAAAACAAATTGTAATAATATGATTTATTCATAAAGGTAATTTTTAACATAACACAAAACAGGTTATCGTGCCATAAACTAGTCTCTAAAAAAATATTAAAAAACAAACACACACACACACACATTTAGCCCCTTCACTATGGGTTACTTCCACATAACTGTATATTTGTTAAGATGACACATTTCCTCTAAATTTTACCGAAGAAAAACATGAACATTAAATTCGAATAACAATGTAATACACATTATACAATCAAAGAAAATAACATTTCTGCAATGACCAAGTTGCGCATTAGATTCTTGTAAAATTTGGATAATTCAAAGTTCTTCCTAATTTATAAGGATCAATGTTTAGTAACATATAATGAAAATATTAAAACTACTGATGGTTACAAAAACATAATTTCAGCTTCCTCCTACAAAGTACTGCTCAGTTCCAATATCTTATGGTTTTAGCTATATGCACGAATTAAATTATGTTAAACTAATGAAATCAGTTTTTGAGCGGAAAATCTAAAATGGGACAATTACTGTTATTATATAGATATATAGATAAATAAATTCTTCACAATTATTGCAAGTCAAGTTCAGATTGGCATAATCAAAGAAAAAAAGGCCCAAAAAATATCTTGCACTAAAGAAACAATAATTAATAAAGAATTTCTCTCATTCTGAAAAAATATTTTCATAGTTTATTACATGATCCTGCTTGTGAAGTGATGTGTTTATTATACATCATTGCAAGAACCATGTGAAATGTGTTATACCAAATATATCATGAAAGATTGATATAATAAAAAATTATTTATACCAAATAAAGAGTTGTTTATATCATATTAAAAAGGGAGCGGCTATTCGTACCCCATCTTATTAATTGCACCTCAATTACTAAATGAACCCAAAATAATATAATAGAATATATATTCATTAGTAAACGTACCCATTTATGATATTTCTATCATTTAATTTATCACTATCTAAAATTCATACAAAATTATAGAAAACACTCACACCGTTTCTCACCACGTCAAGATGATGAAGAACAGGGAAGAACAAAAATCTAATCAACTTCATGGCCTTTTAAAGCAGGCTAAACGATCTTGAAAATAACTACCAAGAACCCTAACAGTTGGTTAAAGCTTACTGCCATAATATCAACATCTAGCATCTCTCGATACAACCATAAAAGTAAAATCTGTTATCTCTTTCCTTTCTTCCTAAATAATTAACGGACCAAATAAAAAAGAAATATCATATGTCTTACCTCTGCCAGAAAATTTGACAAGAGAAGACCAATAATTAGATTCTGGAAATCCGGTTGCATCATAAGATTTTGGTTCTCCATACTCGTTCATAAATGGTACAAAATCCGTGTATACAGCAAAAGGTTCGTTGAAAATGGGAACCCCTATAATAAAAGCATTAATAAATCCCCAAATTTTATAACTAGAATTTCAGCAATCCTCAGCGGATCAGATAATCTCTCAATTGTTGGATTTCCCATCTCTTCCACTCGATCTCCTCTAAAGAATATGGTATTTCCTCCAACATCTGGTTAAATGTTCATCACTGAGAACAAGACCTGCATTCATCAGTGGAACCCAAACAATGGATGAACCGTTGGCCATCCCCAACTGCCGCTTCTGAAACTAGGAGAATACCATCCGGCTCATGATTGTCGACAAAAAACAACCAATCAATTGGATGTCAAGAAGAATGATGGTTACTGCATGTTGGAGCAACTCAAGTATTTCTGTAAACACACTAAGATTGAGTTTGTTCGGATATAGCAACCGAACAAAACTCATGTATTCCTGCAAACACACCAAGAATGAGTTTGTTCGGGTATAGCAACCGAACAGAATGAATTTGTTCGATTGTAACAAGCGAACATATATATTAGTCATAATAATTCTTATAAGGGTATATATGTCTTATTGAGTAAGGATATTTTTGTCTTATAAATTTATGGGTACAGTTAGTAAATCTGGGGGTGCGAATAGTCGCTCCCATTAAAGAACCATGCATTTATAAACCTTGAAGAATGATTACCTCGTCTCCCTGATCTTACTTATCATTATCGTCACCGTTCCCTACAATTCCTTTCTCTTCCCCTCTGTTGACTTCCAAACAATGAAGAACACCTTAATGGAAGGCAACAATATATTATAGCACAGTGAAGTAATTAAGATAACCACTCAAAATAAAAGGCTTTGAAAATTTGAAATGAGCAAAATCTAAATTATAAAAGAAAGTCATATAATTTAAAACATGTTAGAAACTGCCACCACTTGTGGCTACAAAATAAAAATACAAACTTTACTAAAATATCCTTTCCTCCACCCAAATTAAAAACAATCATTAGCAAAAATAAACACACAAATTAAAATGAAAATAGTATTATTATTGTGATAATCAGTAATCGTTAGTTCAACATAAAAGCGCCAATCTTTAACATGATTCAATTAACCATCATTTGGTATCAAAACTCTTGTTTGCCTATTTTTATAGCACTCACGAGCAAGAATACTCGATCGTTGTAGTAGTATATTCCAAGAAAAATTATCAATCCAATAAGGAGTTATGTTCGGACTAGCAAAATACGTGAGCTCATGTTCATGTTGTTTTTGTAAAGATGATCGGGGGTTTTGAGATTGATTAACAACTAAAACAAGTAAATAAGGATAGCAAATAAGAAAAATGACAAGTAAAGAAAATGGGTGCTAAAGTTCAAGTATGGAAAAACATGGGATTAGAAACATCCAAGCACACTCGATTCATATTATCATGCAAACGGAATTCAACTCAATTGATGTAGACTAAGGGTGATCACGATTGTATCCTAAGCTCCCTTTCGGGATACAAAGGTTGTTGATCCATTTTAGACTCCAAAAAGCACTTAAGATCAAAGCCCAACATTAACCCCTTCCATCTAGGTACTAGTTAGATTAAACTCTCCCTTTTTGTGTACTAAGGCCAACGAATGGATTGGTTCCCCTCATTGAATTCAAATATCCTTTCGGTCAAACCCAAACTCAATGTCTATTCATGCATTCCTAATACTATAGAGGGTCGTTTCCGTCTCACTCCAAGCAATACATACATGAACATCATGATAGCATTTAATTACCACAAATAATCCATTGATCAACAATCCATTAAACCAATAAACATTCATGAATAACAAACCATGCTATCATAACATCAAGACAATTAAATCCCATGAATAGAAATCAACATCAATTAAATAAAAAACCAATTTAATCCACATGATAATATAAATCTAATATGCTCTTCATATTCCTAATCCCACTAGAGGGATTAGCCTAACATGATTAGGGTAACAAAACACATAAATGATCTATTACACAAATCCATAGTTCTAAATCCAAAAGAGGTTCAAAAGAGATGTAAATCTTCCCCAACAATTTCTTGTAGGAAATCTTCAACACTCATGGATCTCCCACTCTAGCTCTTGAAATCTTGAGATCTCTCACACCCAATGGAAGAGATGAAGATTTGGTGGAGAATTGATGGAATGGATGAAGATGGATCAAAGTGGATGAAGATGGATCTAGATGGTGGTGGAAAATGGGAGGAAAGGTGTGTGATGTGTGTGTAGAATTGAGATCTGCTTTTTCCTACATCTTCCTTATCATGTTTAGCATCAAATAAAAAGTGAAAATCTTAAGTTTAAGCTCATTCACACACATTTCAATAAAAACACAAAACACAACCAAATAACACATAAAATACGGATGAAATAATACGAAAACACATATAAAAAGACACTAAAATGTAGGTGAAAATAGCTCTAATCAACCCCCCAAACTTAAGGTGTTGCTCGTCCACGAGCAACGAAAATGACAAACCAAAAGGAGAAATTTTCACCTAGAAAAAGACTAAACGAACATAAGCAATAACACATGATTAGCAATAATAACTACAAACTATGCTAAGTCATCCTACAACATTAAAATCATGACATGGGAAATTAACAAGTTCAATCAAAAGAGAATAAAATGTAATATAGTCCCCTTTTAAGTCCAAGCCTCACAATGGATATTGATGTCTCTCAACACTCTTTTGAAATAGGGTAGATCACACTCATTAATCGATTGGTTCGAATCACTATAAGCTTGCTCGCGGACTATATTCACAAACCACCAAAGTTTCAATCAATGATCAAAAAGGTCTTTAATTAGGATATAATGATAGACTCTTTGGTAGGGTAGGAAGTATATGGATAAGAGTGACTAATCATGTGTAAGTAATCAAAGAGATGGCCAATTTCCTCAACTTCTTCACTTTCTTTTCTTCCTTGCTTATCTTTACAATCTCAAGCACTATTCATTAACTTTCCTTGGATCGAGCTTCTTTTGATGCATGCTTCCTTTCTTTGAATTTTGTTTACTTGAGCATTTTGATGTTGATTTGCTCCTTTCTTACTTTTAAGGTTGCATGTGCCTTCTTGTTGTTGCTCTTTTCATCCTTTTTCTTGCTTGTTTACCATGTCCTTTTTCTTCTTGTGCTAATCAATCAATCCTTTCTAGCTACCATCTCCTCAATCACCCACACAAAGGTATATATAAGCTTGAATGGGTAATTAAGGCTTGTAATGTGCTAAATTCACAAGAAATAGGTTTATAGGCTCAAAGTGGTTGACTAAGGATGATGTTCATGGTAGGGAACATATATGGCAATGACTATAATAACAAGGATGACCTTAGATCATTTCACCAATCTCCACTAATCGGGCTCGTTCCTATAGTCCTTGAGCAAGTTCTAACTTATCAAACACAACCGATCCACTCATGAAGAAATACCATGTATGCATGGTTGAGGCTCAAATGCTCACAAGCTTGTGCTCGGACCTTAAGGAACTTATTACACCACATTCATCTCACAATTGAACAAGTTAAGTAAAACATGTCACAATTTGAAAGTGTAGAGATTCTTAATCATAATTTGTCATCACTTATCACCACAACATATCATCACTCACGTTCAAAAATGACTCACGACATCCCTAAACAAACCACCAAACAACCCAAGACAAAAATGAAAATACACACCAAACATAAAAATAAGGACTCAACAAACAAGACACAACAAAAACACAAAACATGCAAACACAAAATACCATCATCCATAAGAAAATTAAGCACACATTCATCCCAACCTTTATTTAAAAGGAAATCCTAAGTTACGAAAGTAAACCTCCCATAAACATAACAAATGAAGTATCATGCTAGTCACATCAATCCAAATCAAAATCAATTCATTTCAAGTAATAAAATGATAAGGTGTAGAGTACTCCCTCAATAGGCATTTGGTAAGGAAAGCGTTAGCTCCAAGCTCCATCTTGCTTCCAATACCTCTCATTCATGCTCAAACACTCAACAAACACCATTAGTTCAACAATTTCATTATGAATATGGACTATCATGCACTTCAACACCACCAATCATACCAAAATCAACCCAAACTCATGAGAAAAATTTTAAAATTTGTCCAATTTTACAAGAATCATACTCAAGTGGTGAGTCACACCACACAATCTCCCCCCAAACTTAAATCGAAACAAAAGTTGAGACTTAAGTTTGCAAAAAGTGGTGAGACTTACCATTGCAGTTTCCATTGATGATCTTCTTGTTGAGAAGTAACCGCATCCACACGACTCAAGCTATGTCCACCACGCACTAGCACCCCCCAAACTTAACTCGAGACAAGAGTCACGAATTAAGTTTGCAACAAGTGTTGGACATATCAACTTGAATCCATGAAGCATTTCTCTTTTCTTCAATGTGCATTTTTCTCCATGAGCACAATCAACCTACAAGGCCAAAACAAACAAGCAACAAAAACAAAGCAATAAAGATAGTGATGGGGTGCCTCCCATCGAGCGCTAAGTTTAACGTCTTCAAGCTAGACGAATGTTTAGCTCATCTTTCACATAAAGTATCCACAAAGAGGGTCTCCCTTTGTGATGGATCCACATAGTGCTTCACACGATGACCATTTACCAAGAACTCTCCCCCGTTCTCATCTATAACCTTTAGAGCTCCCCCATCAAGTACTTCCTTTACCACATAAGGTCCTCTCCATTTGGACTTCAACTTGCCCGGGAAAAGTCTTAGTCGAGAATTGAATACCAACACCTTCTCACCCTTTTTAAAGCTCTTCTTCCTCAAACGAGCATCATGCCACCTCTTGGTTTTCTCCTTAAAAATCCTTGAGTTTTCATAAGCATTTTCTCTAAATTCCTCAAGCTCATTCAATTGTAAGAATCTTACCTTCTTCGAAGCTTTCATGTCAAAATTCAACTTCTTAATGGCCCAATAAGCTTTATGCTCTAACTCCACTGGAAGATGGCAAGACTTGCCATAGACAATTTGAAAAGGAGACATACCAAGATTGGTCTTGAATGCGGTTCGAAAGGCCCACAATGCATCATCAAGTTTATTTGACCAATCCTTTCTACTCACACTCACCGTTTTCTCTAAGACTTGTTTGATTTGTCGATTAGAAATTTCAGCTTGACCATTCGTTTGAGGGTGATACGGAGTAGACACTCGATGTTTCACTCCATAAGTCTTGAGAATGTTCTCCATGAGCTTATTTATGAAGTGACTACCCCCATCACTTACCAACACTCTAGGTACTCCAAATCTTGTGAAGATATGCTTCTTTAGAAACCCCATGACTACTCTAGCATCACTTGTTCTTGAAGGTATGGCCTCAACCCATTTCGATACATAGTCAACCGCCAATAGGATGTATAGGAATCCATTAGATTGAGGAAATGGTCCCATGAAATCGATGCCCCACACATCAAATATCTCCACTTCTTGAAAGCTCTTAAGGGGCATCTCATCCCACTTGGAGATTCCTCCCATCCTTTGACATCGATCACAACCCTCTACAAATTTCTTACAACTCTTGAACAAAAATGGCCAATACAACCCCGATTGTAAGACTTTTGCAGCGGTCTTTTGAGCTCCAAAATGGCCTCCACTAGGTGAAGAGTGGCAAAACTCCAACACACTATTCCATTCTTCCTCGGGCACACATCTTCGCACAAGAAAATCATTACACATCTTGTATAAGAATGGATCATCCCATAAGTAACTTTTAACATCATGAAAGAACTTCTTGGATTGATACTTATTAAGCTCATAAGGCCTCCTTCCACTAGCCAAGTAATTCACATAGTCCGCATACCACGGGCTTCCTTCTTGCTCCACTAAAGCTTCAATTTGATAGCAATCACACTCCAAGATTTCTTCATCGGGAAAAACCTCCTTGATTAACTCATAAGTACTTTCACAATGCTCCCTTGACTCTAACCTTGAAAGATGGTCGGCTATCACATTCTCCGTGCCCTTCTTATCTCTCACTTCAATATCAAATTCTTGAAGTAGTACCCATCTTATCACCCTTGGCTTTACATCCTTCTTTGCCATGAGATACTTGATAGCGGCATGGTCGGTGTATACAATAGTTTTCGTTCCTACCAAATAAGGACGAAACTTATCAAATGCGTATACTACCGCCAAGAATTCTTTTTCGGTAGTAGTGTAGTTCCTTTGAGCCGCATCAAATGTCTTGCTTGCATAGTAAATAGCTCGGAATTTTTTTTCTCTTAATTGCCCCAAAACCACTCCAAGAGCTACGTCACTTGCATCACACATCAATATAAATGGCTCCTTCCAATCGGGGGTGATCAGGATGGGTGATGAAATCAAAGCTTCCTTTAGCACCTGAAAAGCATTTAAACAATTATCATCAAACTTAAATGGCACATCTTTTTCAAGGAGATGAGATAGAGGTTTAGAAAATGAAGAAAAATTCTTGATGAATCTACGATAGAACCCGGCATGACCAAGGAACGATCGTACTCCCTTCTCATTTGTTGGCGGTGGAAGCTTCTCTATAGCAACAACTTTGGCTCGGTCAACTTGCAATCCCTTTGAAGAGATGTGATGTCCAAGTACAATGCCATCATTTACCATGAAATGACACTTCTCCCAATTCAACACTAAATTAGTGTCTTGACATCGCTTCAAAACAATAGCAAGGTTAGACAAACAATTATCAAAAGAAGAACCAAACACCGAAAAGTCATCCATGAAAACTTCCATTATATTCTCAATTAATCCTTCAAAGATTGCCATCATACACCTTTGAAAGGTGGCCGGTGCATTGCAAAGTCCGAATGGCAATCTTCGAAAAGCAAATATTCCATAAGGACAAGTGAAAGCGGTCTTTTCTTGGTCTTCGGGTGCTATGAGAATTTGGTTATACCCGGAATACCCATCAAGAAAGCAATAAAACTCATATCCGGCCAACCTATCCAACATTTGATCCAAGAAAGGTAAGGGGAAGTGATCTTTACGTGTGTTTTCATTAAGCTTCCTATAATCAACACACACACGCCACCCCGTCACCGTCCTAGTGGCTATGGTCTCATCTTTATCGGTCTTCACTATAGTCATACCCCCTTTTTAGATACTACATGCAACGGGCTCACATAAGGGCTATCACTAATAGGAAAAATCATATCGGAGTCTAACCACTTAAGAACCTCTTTTTTTACCACTTCTTGCATGATAGGATTAAGTCTTCTTTGGTTTTGAACACAAGCTTTCCCTTCATCCTCAAGTCTTATCTTATGCATGCAAATTGTTGGACTAATTCCCTTCAAATCATCAATACACCAACCGATAGCCGACTTATGCTCTTTAAGGACATTAAGCAATTTATCAAGTTGACTAGAAGTTAGAGATGATGATACAATTACCGGATATGTCTCATTTTCACCAAGGTAGGCATAAGTAAGATGATCGGGTAGAGGCTTCAACTCCACCTTCTTTTCCTTTTTCTCTTCTTGCTCGAGTGGATCTCTAAGTGGTAAGAACTTTTCATTTCCCCTTGAGATGGCGGCTGCAACCTCTTGAGCTTCACTACAATCACCTAGATCAAGCAAACAATTAATCAATTCTTCATTTAAATCAAGAGAAGTAGTAGAAATATTAGAAAGAGATAAAGAATTGCTCAAGCAAAGTTCAAGTGGATCCTTGGTTACAATGGAAGGCCAACTCTCCTCGACACTTCCCTTTACAACATCTACACTTTTACATTCTTCATCATTCATTGGATATTGCATGGCCTTGTGTAGAGAGAATACCACTTCCTCATCATTAACCCTCAACTTCAATTCTCCTTTGTACACATCAATAAGAGCTCTCCCGGTAGCAAGAAACGGTCTCCCAAAAATTAATGGCACATTTTCATCCTCCTCCATATCTAGAACAACAAAATCGACCGGAAAGACGAACTTATCAACTTTCACCAACACATCTTCAACTACTCCTTTTGGATGTGTCATAGATCGATCCGCCAATTGAAGTGTGATGGAAGTTGGCTTTACTTCACCTAATCCAAGCTTCTTGAATATGGAGAGAGGCATTAGATTAATGCTTGCACCGAGGTCACAAAGAGCCTTGTTCTTCTTGTTCTTTCCAATTTCACATGGTATAATGAAACTACCCGGATCCTTCAATTTTTGTGGAAGTTTCCGTTGTAGAATGGCACTACACTCTTCGGTTAGATTAACCGTTTCATTATCCACAAGACTTCTTTTCTTTCCCATGATGTCCTTCAAGAAACGAGCATAATGAGGCATTTGATCCAAAGCATCGGCGAAAGGGATATTGATTTGAATCTTCTTGAAGATTTCAAGAAACTTTTTGAACCTCTCATCCAAACCCTTCTTCAAGAACCTTTGAGGAAAAGGAACCGGTACTTGAGTCTTGGGTATTCCCCAACTATCTCTTTCAACTTCAACTTCCTTTTCCCTTAACTTCTTTGCCTTTTTCCACTTTGGAATTCTCTCTATCTTCTCTTCATCTTTCTTTTGCTCAACAATTTCTTTTTCTTGCTTACTTCCTCCATTTCAATTTCTTCTTGCACCAACCCTTCTTCCACCTTGCTTTCCACTTCCCTTTCAATGACAATACTATCTTCTTTAGGCATAGGAGGTTCCTCATACTCTTTTCCACTTCTAAGAGTGATAGCTTTGCAATCTTCTTTAGGATTAGTTACCGTGGTAGATGGAAACTTTCCTTGTTGGTGTTGAGATCCCACGGAAGAAGCAATTTGACCCATTTGATACTCAAAAGCTCTCATCCTATTGTCGGATTTCTTCTCATTTTCCTCCATTCTAGCCTCCATCTTTTTCATGAATGTTAGCAATGTCTCTTCCACCGATGCTTTCCCCTCTCCATTTGGTGGTTTAGCACTCGGATCGAATCCCGGAGGATATGACACGGCGGCTTGAGGATTAGAGTAAGAAAGATTTTCATGCTTCCTCGGAGCTTGATAATTTCCACTTGATTGATTGAAATTGCTTCCCCGAGCTTGTCCTTGATATCCTCCTTGAAAATTACCTTGATTAGAAGGATAATTACCTTGGAAATTCCCTTGACGTTGAAAATTTCCTTGGTAATTTCTCCTATCTAAGTAGGCAACATCCTCTATACTTTGCATAACATGGCTCTCATCATTCACAATAGCACTTGTGCTTCCCCCTTGGCTTACTCCTTGAGTGATCAAATTCAATTGCTTTGTTAAAGCTTGAATGCTCTCATTGAATTCTTTCATTCCTTCATTTTGAAACACATCACTCTTCACTTTGTTCACACTCTCCACTTGAGCTACTTTTCCAAAGGCATAACCTCCCATTACTCGCTCGGAAGGCCATTGATAAGCATTCATCGCAATGTCTTCAAAAATATCCATGGCTTTCATAGCATCCACTCCAAATATAGACCCTCCGGATGAGGCATCTACATGCATCCGATTTTGTTGATTCAACCCTTGGTAAAAGAAAGCCACTTGTTGATTCTCATGAAAATCGTGTTGAGGACACTTTCGGAGCATCTCTTTGTAGCGTTCCCATGCTTCATAAAAATTTTCATCCGGAAGTTGCCTAAATTGAGTGATAAGGCTTTTCAATTGGAGCGTCTTTGAAGGAGGGAAATACTTGTATAGGAACCTTTGCTCAAGATCTTCCCATGTATTACAACTTCCCAAAGGAATTGTATTGTACCATGCTTTAGCCTTGTCTCTTAAAGAAAAAGAGAACAACCTCATTCGAATAGCATCCTCCGACACTCCCTTCATCTTGACGGTATTTGCAACCTCCAAGAAAATAGATAGATGAGTATTCGGGTCTTCAAGAGGACCTCCCCCAAACTGATTTGCTTTAACCATGTTGATCAATCCGGTCTTGATTTCATAATCATTAGCTTGAACCGGAGGAACCATATTGTGCACGGCCCTCGGTTGGAAGTAATCCCGAATTGCTCTAGGCCTTGGCAACTCTTGTTGTTGAAATATCCTTTGAGCTTCTTGATTTGCAAGCAATTGCATATACTCTTGATTTTGAGCAAAAAAATTCCTCATTATCTCCGCTTGATTCTCTTGCACTCCTTCTTGTACCCCCCTTTGATCTTGTAAAGGATCTTGGGGTGGGTCATAATTAACATTGTCTCCCCGTTGATTCTCCATATTTTTTTCTTTTCTAGCTTTACGCCTCTCTCGTTTCCTTTGTCGTGCGGTCCTTTCAATCTCCAAATTCAAATGAATGATCGATTGATTTTCCTTTGATCTTGTGATCATAAAACACCTACGAAAAGTCAAAGAATGAGACCACAAACACAAATAATAAATAAAAGAAAATAAAAAGAATCCTTATCAAGAACAACTAAAACAATAACACAGTACTCGACTAGTCCGTCAAACTCCCCTTTGGCAACGGCGCCATTTTCTTGTTTGCCTATTTTTATAGCACTCACGAGCAAGAATACTCGATCGTTGTAGTAGTATATTCCAAGAAAAATTATCAATCCAATAAGGAGTTATGTTCGGACTAGCAAAATACGTGAGCTCATGTTCATGTTGTTTTTGTAAAGATGATCGGGGGTTTTGAGATTGATTAACAACTAAAACAAGTAAATAAGGATAGCAAATAAGAAAAATGACAAGTAAAGAAAATGGTATGGAAAAACATGGGATTAGAAACATCCAAGCACACTCGATTCATATTATCATGCAAACGGAATTCAACTCAATTGATGTAGACTAAGGGTGATCACGATTGTATCCTAAGCTCCCTTTCGGGATACAAAGGTTGTTGATCCATTTTAGACTCCAAAAAGCACTTAAGATCAAAGCCCAACATTAACCCCTTCCATCTAGGTACTAGTTAGATTAAACTCTCCCTTTTTGTGTACTAAGGCCAACGAATGGATTGGTTCCCCTCATTGAATTCAAATATCCTTTCGGTCAAACCCAAACTCAATGTCTATTCATGCCTTCCTAATACTATAGAGGGTCGTTTCCGTCTCACTCCAAGCAATACATACATGAACATCATGATAGCATTTAATTACCACAAATAATCCATTGATCAACAATCCATTAAACCAATAAACATTCATGAATAACAAACCATGCCATCATAACATCAAGACAATTAAATCCCATGAATAGAAATCAACATCAATTAAATAAAAAACCAATTTAATCCACATGATAATATAAATCTAATATGCTCTTCATATTCCTAATCCCACTAGAGGGATTAGCCTAACATGATTAGGGTAACAAAACACATAAATGATCTATTACACAAATCCATAGTTCTAAATCCAAAAGAGGTTCAAAAGAGATGTAAATCTTCCCCAACAATTTCTTGTAGGAAATCTTCAACACTCATGGATCTCCCACTCTAGCTCTTGAAATCTTGAGATCTCTCACACCCAATGGAAGAGATGAAGATTTGGTGGAGAATTGATGGAATGGATGAAGATGGATCAAAGTGGATGAAGATGGATCTAGATGGTGGTGGAAAATGGGAGGAAAGGTGTGTGATGTGTGTGTAGAAGATGGATTTTCGGATCTGCCCTGAAAAATGTTGAAATGGGGTTTATTTATACCCCATGTGGGCCTTCTAGAAGATTCTGATTTTTTAGCAGGAATTACACCTACACGGCTCGAGCTCTGCACACGGCCGCAGGGGTGGCCGTGTTGTGTAATCTGGTGTCCGCACACGGCTTCTAGGACAGGGCCGTGCGCGGTACACGGCCCGTGTTCTGTGCTCGACCCGTGCTCTGCGCTCGGCCACAGGGGTGGCCGAGTTGGTGTTTCTGGCGACATCACACGGCCTCATGCACAGGCCCGTGTGCGGAACTCGAGGCGTGTTCAAGACACGACCCGTGTTCCTGCACACGGCCGGCCGTGTTGTGCAGCTTCTTCTCCTCTTTCACTCTTTCGGCTCGTTCTTCCTCGTTTCAACTCCGAATTGAGATCTGCTTTTTCCTACATCTTCCTTATCATGTTTAGCATCAAATAAAAAGTGAAAATCTTAAGTTTAAGCTCATTCACACACATTTCAATAAAAACACAAAACACAACCAAATAACACATAAAATACGGATGAAATAATACGAAAACACATATAAAAAGACACTAAAATGTAGGTGAAAATAGCTCTAATCATAAACCATGCCAGAGATACTGAATGAGCACTGAATTTCAACATTTGAGAAGAGGTAAATTAATTAGTCCATTAGTTCATTCTCCTTATTAAAGTGAATCAATCAAAAGAAGAAAAAAGATGAAAAACCTCAGTTTCGTAACTATATAATCACCATATCCATTGAGCTTATTCACCCTACTGCACAAAATATATAAACCTCTACATTTAAAAATACTGAAATTAAGTTGCTTTTAAGTGAAAATAACAGCTAGTTAACTAAAACACGAACACGATTTGGTCCTTGTCAAACCATAGAGATGGCAAAACCTAAAAATACAATACTAATCAAGCTTGACAAAAAAAAAGAAAAAAAATGTAGGCATAAATTCAATAACTGAGGTGTAAGTAATTATTCAAATTGGAGACCTCGATGTAATTTTGAGTTCTAAAGTTTGAAAAAAAACTGGAAAAATAATATTAAGGGAAACGTAACTCGGGTGAACCCAAAATAAAGAGGTATACTCATGGTACGACTATAACTCAAATAAAATTATCATAGAAGAATAAAAAATGAGAAAGTAACGGACCAAGGTTTCCTCTTGCCAAAAAGGATTGGAGATCAAATTTGAGTAGTGGATTGAGCACCAACAAAAAAGCTATTTTAATAATCTCCATCAACACATGCCAAACTCTAGTCGATTGCTGCTGCTGCTGTTACTGCTACATGTGCTTTCCAACGCTGCAATCACCGCCGCCTATTGTGGTCTGGATTAGCTTTGATACTCCACTACAGAAAACAATAAATATATTTGAGATGAAGATATACATTGTAAATAAATGTTTGTAGAAAGGCAACTATCTGTATCGTGATGGTTCTTCATGCTACTTACACCCGAGCTACCCTCGAAATCAGAGACTAACTCATCTTGCAAAAATCTCTGCAGTGTATTTTGTGCCATTTGCTGGATAATCTCATCCTAGATAGCTAGGCTACCTGAAATAAAACAGTTCCCACATAGAATTCATAAAGACACTCAAGAAATCCAAATGCAAGCTAAAACCATGCTACAATATAATCTAATTACCATATCAGATTCCAGCGACCTCAAGTATTCCATCAGATTGTTATTGCTCTTATATGCTCAATTTGTGAATTTTCTTGTTTTCATTCTTGAAGCTCATAAGAAGACATTAAGTCAGAAGCAATCAGATAAAGTGTTTTAGTTTGATTAAAGCAAGCAGGAAACCAAACAAATATGTTTCAAAGTGAATAAATTTTAATAATTAGGACTTTTCCCTCCGGACATAGAATTGGAACTCAACCATGACTTTGAAGTTATTTTTATCTTATTACAAACTTCAAAAAATCAGATTAACTTATAGAATAAGCAATGAGAATGGTCAATAATGAATAACTTTGTCAACAACAAAGGTATTCAATAAGCAGAACATGTTTTAAAATAAATTATCAGAAAAACATAATCTTAATAATAGTCAATAAAGTTGAATAATTGAAAATATGATGAATAATTTTATATATATTGATAATGAATAATTTTAGATGAATAATGTTAGAAATAACTGTATCAATGAACAAAAATATACTAATTTTATTCATAATGAAATTATAATGAACATCAATGGATGCATATGAAAAGAAAGCAACCATTTGGCAAAATTTGCACTAAAATAAGATCATAAGGCATGGAACACAAATAATCACTAATCTTTCCCGATTCCCATGCAGCATGCATTTCGACTTTCAGATAAAATCGACTTTTCCAAGAAATAAAATCATTAATCAATATTATTTGGATTCATAAAATAAAATTTAATAAATTAATTATCAAAAACCCAAGTACAGTACTCCACAACCTAAAAGAAACTTGACCATAATAATCATGCAAGAAATTCAAGTTTATAAAAGCACATGTAAAGGAACTAAAAAAATTATCATACCCATAAAACCGAAGACAATCTATATGTGGAGAATGGTTATAGCAAGCTACCTGCTAGCAGCTTCATGTTTTGAAAAATATAGCCCCAGATAATTCACAAATGACAATCCCTAGACAGCATCAGACATAGCGACCGTTCTAGTTGCAGGTGAATATACTTTAGCCCTTGGACGTACATGATGCAATTATAGGTGAATAAGGAATATTTTGCCTGGTCTTAGTAGACATCATAATTTTCCTAATATATTATTCTATGTTATTTTGCATTGGGAAGTATCAGGATTAGTATATATATACAATATAAGTCTTGATATATATATAAATGTAGAAATGAAGCATCCAGCTGGGAAGTCTCCAGTAACATAGACTCTTACAAATAGTGATATCACTGTTAAGCTCACCCTTCTCACCTGTCAAACCATTAATAATTAATAATTCACAGGTATTTCACAACTGTTAAAATATATTAGTAAAAAACTTTATTTACTTACTGAAATTAGTATTGTCATTAAAGAAATATTTTTCCATGATTCTCAAGTAATTTAACAATATCTCATGATTCTCATAAGTATTGTCATTGAAGAACCATGTACAGGATTTAACTAATGAAGTTCAAATAATTAATATTTGATAATAGCACTTATAGAATACACATTAAACTTGAAGTTCATCGGTCAAGATCAAATAAATAACTAAAAATATCTAATACTTCATAATTTCAAAAATTGACCTAATCAATCCTCGATGTATATTCGACTTTCTGAATAGAGGAAATAACTAATTGAAATGACGTATAGAAAAAGGAAATCACTTTGTTAAATATGAACTTAGAAATGCTTGGTATAAATTCTACAATGATAATGACAATTGGAATTATTGAATGGTTAATAAGTTTGATTGATGAATGTCATTGATGAGGTGGAAGTAGTTCGTGGAAGTAGTACATGAAAGTAAGGGAGTGATTAACTAAAGGGAAATCATTTTTTATTAACCAAACATCATCAATGGATATGAATACTGTTAAAACTAAAGAAGGCAATAATGGTTTGGTAAAAACTCAAAATGACACTCTTCTCTAAAATGGGATCATACATGTAGCCTAAAATAATTAGTTTAACATATATATATATATATATATATATATATATATATATATATATATATATATATATATATATATATATATATATAATCAACATATAATTCCAAAACCCCCTCGAGGTTTGTCCAAACTATCAAATAAACCCCGTGGTTTGAAAAATTATTAATTACCCTCTTTAACTTGTTTTTTATTTGAACATTAATAAAAATACATTTTTTCTTAAAATAAAGAATGATGGAAATGACATCAAGACCCATATATTTAACATTGTATTTTTAAATTTTACTATTTTAAAAAAAAATTAAAAGGAGTAATTGGTAATTTTTCAAACGGGGTTTATTTGGTAGTTTGGACAAACCTCGAGTGGGGTTTTGGTAATTTACCCTATTATATAATGACAAGTAATAAATTTTATAAGATAAATAATAAGTGCACCCAGGTGCATGTGTCATAAGTGCACCATATGTATATTACTTTTAATTCAATAGTGTACGTATTTCTTAATAGTTCTATAATTTGTTTACATTCAATTTTTTATTAAAAAATTAACAGAAAATTTGTTAACAATGTGTATAAATTTTTATTCATCTATTTATATTTTTTTATTATGTAATGTATATACTCCCTCCATCCCATGCATGCAGTGTATTTTTTCTTTTTGCACGTGGATTAATGAGTATTACTCCCACCGTCCCACATTTATGTTTACACTTTTCATTTTCATTCCTCCCACATTTATCTTCATCACCAAAAAAAAAGAAATTTCACATTAACCAACAACCTCAAAAGTTATCTTAATTTCAAAAATATCACCCCCATCTAACACACATATTATACTTTATAATATATTTATTACATTAAAATGCCACAATACCTCTAAAAAGTTAATAAAGTTGGTCAAAAAGTAATTTTTCTTAAACTTCGTATCTACAATAACGGCTAACATAAGTTCAGGACGGAGAGAGTATTATTTAATGTGTAGTGAGTAGTTGTATTAGTAGGTGTGTGGACCCTATATTTTAATTGTATTAGTGGGTGTGTGGATCTCATGTGTGTAAAAAATGAAAAGAGACTCTTTAGTTGGGCCGCCCAAAATGAAAAAAAAGAACCATTTTGAAGGGGACGGAGGGACTCTTTATTAAGATGAGTGCACGGTGCATCCGGGTGCACAGAATAATTTGTCAATAAGAAATGATAATATTTAAATAAAGAGTGATATCTATTGGTGAAAAATGATAATAGTGCTTGATGAAAATATCATTATAATAAAATATGATAATATTTTTTTATAAAAATTAATAATAATTTTAATAATAATAAAAAAAAGTGATAGGGCCCATCTAGCCCATAAATAATAGAGAAAACAAAACTGATGGAATGGATCTGGCCCAAAAAAAATAAAATAATTCTATTATGCAAGTATTGACAACAAAAGTCTTTGAACTGTAGATACATGAGCCTGTTTACAGACATTCAATTGAGCCCACTTAATTCAAAGCTGATCAAGTTGTGTGGCCCAACTCATAGCTAACAAACTGTAGGGTTTTGCAATATAAACTACTTATACGTACGTTTCACACTTTCCTCATTCGTCTATTTAACCGTACCTCTCACCTCAAAATAGAAAACAAACTTTATCCAATAATTTCAAAAATTATTTTAACCTTAAATTAGTTTACACTTTACCTATTACCTAAAAATATTAAAATATTCTCAAAAGTCAATAAAATTGATAAAAAAAAATCTCTTCTTAAATAATGTGGAACAATGAAGGCAAAGTGTATCATGGGATGGGTGGAGTATATAATTTGATCCCTATCTTGACCTTCGCGTACAAATAGTGTCATAATTATTTTGTGAAAATAACATCTGTTGCTCACATGGTATATAGGATTAAAAAGAGGATCATAGGGTTTACACTAAACCCAGTTTACATAAGTGTTTGTGTTGTTGTTCAACATGAGAAAAGGAACATTATTTTTGTCCACCCTTTTAAAATACATATTTTTTTTTCAATGATACCCTTAAAGATGGGCCTACTTTCATTTTTTTTGACAAAAACTTGTGTGCACTCGGGCGCACGGGCACATTCCGTGCGCCTTTAGAATTTTATGTTAAATTGTATATCCTTTAGTATAAAGATGTGTACCCTTTATTTTATGAAGAAAAATAAAAAATATAACTCTCTCCGTCCGCTCGAAAGAGTGTCTTTATTCTATTTTGGTAGTCTGCCTCAAGGAGGATCATTTTCTTTTTTACATATATGAGATCCACACACACCCACTAATACAATTAAAATATGGGATCCACAATCCCACTAATACAACTATCCACTACATATTAAATAACAATATTCGGTAATCAACGTGCACAAAAGCAAAATGCCCTCTTTCGGACGGACGGAGAAAGTAATAAAAAGTGTATATCCTTTAGAACAAAATAGTGTATCCTTATTAATTAAAGTGTATATCTTTTAAAATAAAACAATGTACCATTAATCATAATACTAAATTCTAAAGGTACACAGTGTGCTCTGAGTACACGCAAGCCTCACTTTTTTTTTCTAGGGTGAATTTTTTATTTTTAATTAAGGTGTTGTGAAGTTGGGGCGGACAATAGAAAAAAAAAATCCAACTCCGAATTCTCATACATCCATAAAGTAAGAATCATTCCTCATAATTTGGATACTATAACTATAATTCCTTACCAAAAAGGATGGTCAATTTTCTTTTACATATTTCTCTCTTATAATTTTTTTTTTAAATAATAGAAAATTAAAAAAAGATTTATTACAAAGAGATACAATATACTCCCTCCATCCATCCTCAATATATTCATTTGATTTTTACACGTGGATTAAGAAGTATTATTATTTTATGTGTAGTAGGTAGTTGTATTAGTGGAGGGTGTGAATCCTATATTTTATTTGTATTAGTGGAGGGTGTGGGTCCTATAGTCCAAAAAGGAAAATGGATAAATTAATGGTGGACGACCCAAAATGGTAAAATGGATAGATTGATAGTGGACGGAGGGAGTATTAGTTTAAGATACCCAATATATCCCTATATAAAATAAAATATAATTATAAATCATATATGTACAAGTATTCCATTCCGTTAAATCGGTAATCACCCCCCTCCCTGCCTACCATCATCATCTTCTTCGCTGACTACCATCATTATCTTTATACTGAATCACGTCTTTTGTCAAATTTCTTAGTATGCAATTTCTGGGTGTGCAGAATGGATATGCAGATTGGGTACTCATATTGGGTATTCAGATTGTGTATGTAGATTGAGTTCAGTGGGTATACGCTTATAGATCATAATATGTATGCAGATTGAATATTTAGATTGTGTGTGCAGATTAAGTATTCATATTGAGTTCAGTGAGTATGCGTGCACATATTAGTAAAATTGATATGCTAAGAAATGGATATGAAGAATAGGTATGTAAAATGAGTATTCAAATTGGGTACGCAGAGTGGGTATTCAAAATGGATATACCAAATGAGACTCTTTTTTCATGTGCGACTCTTTTTATGGGATTGACTAATCTCAACCTATTTCTTATTTTTTTCATGGAGAGAATAATAGTTAATTAACTTTTAATACAATTAAATTTATAATAATAGGATTAAAAGAGGTATTTGATAGGTTTAATTTGTAGTGGATAGTATTTTAATTTAAATATTGTATCTACTAGTAATATCGATAGATAAATTGTACCTATAAGGAATAGACCGTTGATTTAATCCAAAAGAAACTATGAGCAGACTAAACAAATCAACCAATGATTACATTATCCTCTATTATTAACCAAACAATAAAACAAAATCATAATATTTACTATTTCTCACCGTCATTATCATTACATCCTAATTCCTCATATTTAAACAAATTGCCTCTTACAATTAATACTAAAGTCTTAATAAATAAAAATTAAATTCTACATACATGCAAAAATAGAATATAAACAATAAAAATGCACAAAAAGTTTTATGTTCCGATTGCATGGAGAGGTGTCTTGCATTTATTTAGGAATGGAATTTAAAACATAAATCGTTTTGTATTTTATTGCATTATATGAAAAGATTCCAAAATCATTAAAATATTTATTTTCGTTCCAAATAATAATTTTTTTATCAATTCTGTCTTATAATTTTGTAAAAGTACCGATTCACTCTCATACAATAGAATTAAAAAAATTAAACATTTTAAAATAAAAAATATCATTTTGATAAGAATTTAAAGTTATAAGATTATTTTGAGATTTTTGTATAAAATAAATTTCTACATGATGATTTTGATTTTAAATTATTGAATGAGATAAGACTGAGTATGCAAAATGTTCAGATGGAAACATAGTTTATAGTGACTTAAAATCATAGAGTAAGTAGCTTTTCCTTTATCAATTTTTATTTTTTAATCATAAATTTAAGAATAACTCTTTAAATGTAGGAAACAACAAAATGTTTTTGACTAAATTATTAATTCAATTTGAAAATTCAATCGACCTACTTATATATCAATCATACTTACAACCGACCCACAAATCAAACTATAATTGAGTCGGGCATTATAATCGAGTCCGTATACTCCCTTCATCCTGAAAAGAGGGTTATTTATTTTTTTACGTGAATTAAGAAATATTTTTATTTAATATGTAGTGAATAGTTATATTAATAGGTGTGTGGGCCTTATATTTTAATTGAATTAGTGAGTGTGGATGAGTTTCATATGTGTGAAAAAAGAAATGAAACTCTTTGAATGAAAGCCTAAAATGAAAAAAAAAAACTAAAAACTCTTTAAATAGGACAGAAGAGTATTTATCATCAATTGAATTGTATATTTGTGTTCAATTGAGTCACTAGTATTTATAAGCAAGTTTATTGAGAAAAAAATCTGAGTCATATTTTTACAAGCCATTTTCTTCTACTTGGGTCGATATATTGAGTACATCAATGAAAACTCCTCTGTCCCGCGTTAACGTTTATTTTTTGTACGTAGATTAAGAGATATAATATTTTAATGTGTAGTAAAATGAGAGAAATAATATTTAATATGAATTAGGTAGTTGTATTAGTATTGTGTGTGCGTCCTATATAGAATAATTAATTATTTTATGTGGACCCAATTTAAAAAAAAAATATAAACCTCAACTTGGTACAAAGCAAAATAGAAAATGTAAACCTTAACACGGGATGGAGGGAATACATAATTGAGTCATCTATCTAATTAAAATCGTTTATGGAGTAATTTTTAGTATTTAAAAATTTAATCTTAAATTTGGGATATTAGAGTGTGTTTGGATGAAAGGATTTGAGGAGAGTTTTACAAATCACTTCCTCATGTTTGGATGCAACTTGAAATCAATGGATTTATAAATCCAAGATTTTAAATCAATGGATTTCAAATTATGGATTTGATTTTGAATATATTTAGTTGTTTTAGATGGATTTTCAAATCCTTACCCAAAACGTGTAATTTGAAATCATTCTGTTGTGTAATTGATATATTAATAGAAATAAAAATAGTATATAAAATTAATAAATTAAAAAATATATATTTATATATATATTTTTTTTTTTAATTTTAAACTATACAACCCACCCTACTCCATATTTACCTCCACCCAACCCCCTCCCGCCACCCACTCCACCACACCCCTCCCCCCAAACATTTTTTAATAAAATTTTAGATTTTAACATTTAAATAATAAAAATATTACCACCCAACCTTACCTTTATCCAACCACCCATCCCCAACCAACCCTTCCCCCGACCCCGACCACCCGCCAATTTTTTTTTAAATTTGTAATATTTAAATAATAAAAATATTATTACCCAACCCTACCCCCAACCCACTCACCCACCCTCTGACAACCCCACCCCAAAAAAAATTTAAATAAAATTTTAGATTTTATTATTTAAATAATAAAAATATTACCACCCAACCATACCCTCCTATACACTCACCCACCCCACACCCTGCCACCATCCACCCACTCCTAAATTTTTTTTGTAAAAAAAATTAGATTTTAATATTTAAATAATAAAAATATTACTATCCAGCCTACCTCATCCATCCGTAGGGGTGGTGGCAGGGGGTGGGTAGGGGGTAGGATGAGTGGTAATATTTTTATTATTTAAATATTAAAATCTAAAATTGGCATTGGCCGTGGTGCATGGGTGGATTGGGGGTAGGATTAAGTGGTAATATTTTTTATTATTTAAATATTAAAATCTAAATTTTTATTAAAAATAAATTTTGGGAGTGGACGTGGGGTGGGTGGCGGGACGGGGGGTGTTGGGTAGGTGGTAGAGTTCTCCCAAAAAATTTATTTTTAATAAAATTTTACATTTTAATATTTAATATACTAAAATTTTTTTATTTTTATTTATCATATACCCTCTACGTCCCACATTTATCTTCACACTTTCCGTTTTTGTCCGTCCTACACTTATCTTCACCACCCAAAAATAGAAATTTCACATTAACCAACAAACTCAAAAGTTATCCTAATTTTAAAAATATCACTCCCACCTAAAACACATAACATATTTTATAATTTATTTATTACCTAAAAATACCACAATACCCCTAAAAAGTCAATAAAGTTGGTCAAAAATTAATTTTTCTTAAACATCGTATCTACAGTAATGGTGCAGATAAGTATGGGACGGAGGGAGTATAAAATTATATTTTAAAAATATTTGTTAAATTATGAATTTGAAATCTTTTCATAAATTCATAATTCATCCAAATAGTGGGATTCAAATGAATTGATTTAAAATCCAACAAATATAAAATCTACTCATTTTCAAATCCATTGAATTTAAAATGACTCAATCAAAATACAACATTTTAAAGAATTTCATTAACAAAAATGAATACTTTGCATTTTATCCCAATTTTAAGTGAAATATTCAATTTACTAAAGACATTGAGAAAAACTACATAGAGTTTATGATGGGATTTAATTTTTTTTTGTGACTTGAGTAAATATTAAATGATTTATTTCTCTATTTTTAGGTGAGATGGTAATTTAACATAGTATCAACTATCAAAGCTATGGCCAACAAAGGTTCAAGATTCGAATCTCACCGCCACCCATTTGGGGGCGTAGCTTTTAGATGTAGTAATAGATGCACCCATATTTAATCGATTTACCTCTCTATTAACTCGAACTCTTAGATGAAGTGGTAATTTAACAAATTTCATGGGACAGATGAACTTAGAGATGGCAACAGATAGGATACCCGCTTATTTTGGGGTACCAGTATTTGTCCCATTTAAAATATTTATTATAATACTCGTACCCGTTCCATATTCATTTATCAATACCCGCGAGTACGCGTACCCGTTTAATATTTATTTATTTATATATATTTATATTTGTTTATTATTTAAATAAATATAATAATAAAAATTACATTATTATTAATTAAATATAATATATATATATATATATATATATATGTATATATTCGTACGTTGGATACCCGTATAACCATTTCAAAACTTTTGAAGTTTCGAATTCCTTTCATCCAACAAGAAATGTAGTAAGAGAAGAAACTTCAATTCATTCTTATTCTTAGAAAAACCAAGGTCAATCCCTTCTTTCCTTCCCTTTCGGCTGAAAAGTATCCTTTTTTTCTTTGGGGGAAACAGGAGTTGTCAGGATAGAAAAGAAGAATGAAAAATAAAGTTGTTCACTTTATAAAAAAAATAATATATATATATATTCCCGCATAGTATGCGGGTGCATTATATTTTATAAGAAAATTAATTAGATAATTTAATATTAAATGCATATTGTAATAATTTAATAATGAGGATATACTCAAAATTTTTGAAGATATATTTTATTAATTGATTTATTTATCATTTTAAGATTTACTTTTTTAATTCTAAATATAAAGATATACATTAGTAATTAGTAATATAATAATAATAAAATAAATAAGATTATATGTGATATTAAACATAAAAATAAAATATTTATTCCTTACCAATAAAAATATATGATTAAAGCTGGTGTTTAATTTGAAGATATACGTGAATAATAATAATAATAATAAGTTGGGATATATTTTTATTGATTGGTATAATTATCTATTCTTAACCAGTAAAAAAAATATATAATTAAAGGCGGTATTTAATTTATAGATATACATGAATAATAAAAAAATAAAAAATAAATAAATAAATATGAAATTAAAATAAAAAATACGAAAATTAACCATGTCGCGACACCTCATACTTTTAAAAAGTTATTTATAGTAGCGTATTCGCAATTAGTATATATATATATATATATATATATATATATATATATATATATATATATATATATATATATATATATATATATATATATATATATATATATATAAACGGAATATCCACGGGTATTGAGGCATTACTTGTATCCGTCCAAACTTTAATGATATTCTTTTACAATTACTCATGCTCGTCACAAACTCATATACAAACTATCCATATCCTTTTCATTAGGGTTTGGATAGATCGCGTATCCCAAAATATCCGTGTCATTATCATCCTAAAAAGAACCCATGCATGTGACGTCACGTGAGAAACAGTAGAGCGACTTCAATGATAATGATTTAGAACGTGTTGGAAACAATAACATGATCACATAAAAATGATCACATAAAGGGCATACCAAAATTACTGCATATGGTACTCCCCACCCGTTTCTATACCCAACCTTTTTTTCTTTTATTCCTTTTTTTTTCAAATATTAAGAAATGTGATTTCTTTCACCTATTTCATTGATTTTTTTAGAGTGGTTTCATTTTTTTTATATTTAAAAAAATCGATTATAAATTAAGTTAATTACTCCATAAGAAATGAAGATGACAAGTTTTTGTGTAACCCCATCAACATTGAAAAGATAGGATGTTTGGTTAAGGAATAAAATTGAGATTTTGGGATTTGAAAATCTAATGAATAGTGATATATGTTTGTTTTGAGTTTTTAATAGGGTAGGTTTCAAATTTATGTCAAATCAATGTGTAATAATGTATTAATTTATATTTAAAAAGAGGGGAGAGAGGAGAGATAAAGAGAGAATGAATATTAAATTAGGAGAGATAATATAGGTTGAGGATTATAGAATTTGTATGTTTATATAGGGATGGTTCTGTGTGGATTTTGAAGTCCATTCCCAGTTTTAAAAACTAGAAACAAACATCACCATGAGACGGGTTTCTTGTTAAACGGTTGTGAGATGGATCGACCAATTACTAAAATATGATTATTATATAGGTGAAGTACGTTTCTTTGTAACTAAAGTATGTCAATAATGAATCATGTTATAACACCCTAAAATCATACTTTAAAAAAATAGTTAATCATTAAACATATTTTATTTATATAATAGTTACTCTCTCCGTCCCATTTCAGATGACACATTTTCCATTTTGGGTTATTCCACAAAAATTTGCACATTCTTAAAAAGCAAAAACGTCAAACATAATCACCCTTCCTCATATACTTTATTACAAAAGAAACTACTCTTACCTAACACACATAACATACTTTATTATTTATTTATTACCAAAAAATATCATTATACACCTAAAAGTTATTACTTTTCTTAATTTACGTGTCGGGAAAGACATGCAAACTTTTGTGGGACGGAGGGAGTATACTTTAACATATCTCACATATGTAACATCTCACAAGAGAGTTTGTCAAACATATACATACATTAATAAAATATATATAATTGATATTTTTTAGGGTGATTTCATTTTTTATAAAAATAAATAGATTATAAATTAAGTTAATTATAATAAATGAAATGATAGGTTTTTGTGTGCACCCAACCTATAATAAAATATATATAATTGATTTTTTTAGGATGATTTCATTTTTTAAAAAATAAATAGAATACAAAGTAAGTTAATTATAATAAATGAAAATGACAAGTTTTTGTGTGCACCTAACCTACATTCAAAACATATACATACATAATATATATATATATATATATATATATATATATATATATATATATATATATATATATATATATATATATATATATATATATATATATATATATATATATATATATATATATTATAGAGTTTATTAACATGTTTTTAGTGAATTTTATGTTAGTATTTTAACAAAAATTTGAATATAAAAAAAAAACTTTCTCATACCGTCTAACTCTTTCCTTGTACATCTCTTAATTGAATAATCAATGAAAATCTTATATTCACCTTAACATGGTGATGGTACTTGCCTATCCATCACTCACACTGAACACCTTCTTTTTCCTAATATTCATCATCTTAAATTTCATAATTGTGTTGTTGTTCATGTTATGTCTACTAATCTTTTATCTGTTACTCAATTGTGCCAACGAAAAAATATTTGTTGTTGTGTTCTATTCTTCTCTTTTTCAGGTGAAGGATCAGCAAACCGAGGACATCATCCTACAGAGCCCACGCATTAACGGACTATATATTTGGCAACCCCTCTCCGCCACTCCATCTCATGCCTTCTCCACACTTCGTGAGTCTACATCATTGTGACACTCATGTCTATGTTATCCCTCCCTCAAAATTAATTTTAAGACATGTCTTGTCTAATCCTCATTTGCAGCTTTCAAATACTTCTACGTTTTATTGTGATTTTTGTAAATGTGTCCAGAGTCATAAGTTACCATTTAATGAGTCCATTTTGTCATCTACTAGACTTCTTATTATTTTCAGATGTTTGGACCTCTCCTATTATGTCTTTGAAGGATATAAATGTTATGTCATCTTTGTTGATCATTATACCAAGTATATATGGCTTTATCCCCTTAAAAGGAAATGTGATCTTTTACCCACGTTTGTGGCCTTTAAAACCCTAGTTGAAAATTATTACAATACACACATTTGCACATTGTACTCTGATAATGGTGAAGAATATCTTGCACTTCGCTCATTTCTCACAACAACTGACATAACTCATCTCATTACACCCCCACACACACCAAATATTTTTTTTTACTTTTGAGGGCAAAATAATATTTTTAAGTAATATATAAATGATAAAGTAAGTTATATGTGTTAGTGGGAGTGACATTTTTAAAAATATGATGTATTGAAAGATTATTTATTTTGAAACTTTAATTATTTTTGAGTTAGTAACTCTTAGGTACATAACTTAAAGTAAAATTACTGTGAGATACATGGTACTAAAATTAGTACTCCCAACTACACAATCTCAATATGGCATGACGAATATGCCCTCAATTATGCATTTCCTCAATTTTCTTTCAACGGCAAATCAACCTAATTATCTCCTTTTTTTTTCCTCATTTTTCGTTGTGCGTGGTTCTAGGATGGAGTTTCACAAGGTGAAGAAAATAAACTCAACTCCCACGTCTCTCCCATATCCCTCAATTATAAGGATCTTCCCTAAAATCCCGCTAGCAATTTCAGATATGATGGTACGATAGTGCAGAATTGAACCCATCTTCCTGTCAATTTCAAATCCGCCGACGAGGAAGAAGGTGGTATTGTCGCGAGCCCCCAATAGGAAACCCCAGTCTTCCCGTCAAATCTGGTCAATCGGAGCCTCCTTAGCCCCGAATCTGGCGTCAATCGGACCCCCCAATTCTGCACCTTCGCCATCAATCGCGAAGAATCAGAATCCCCCCATAGTAGACGTGGAAGAGTTCCCCCGAACCCGAAGTCATCTTGCGCATTCAGGTTCCCGTAAAAAATGAGGTGCGTAAATAAGAAGAGAGAAAATTACTTGTTAGGACGAAAGAGTTTATTTTATTGAATAAAATAAATATAAATATGGGTGCACGTGTGTATTCGGATACATATAATATCAACTTAATGAAAATTAATAATAAATTTAAAATTAAAATGTATTTTGAAATTATGATGTTAATTATATTTTCTTTCTTGTGATGACGTGAATATTGAAACCAAACAAACGAGACAAAAAGAAGTATTGAGTACTCGTCTAAAAAAAATTAAAATTTCAGATATTTATTCTTTCACATAAATTAAGAAAGAGTTGATATCAGGTTATGTACAATTTTTTATTTTATATTGTATATATATTCTTAATAATTGTATACTTTTTTCACACTAAATTTTTTCATTTTTAATGAAAAACTAGTTTTCATATGTGTATATTTTTTATTTAATAGTGTATACATATTTTTTAATAATTGTATATTTTTTTTAGTGAGGTTCTTGTGTCCCGAGGACACCGTGTCCCTTTGCAATTTAAACCCCTAACAATACATGGTTTAAATAGAATATGGAGGGGGAGAGTTGTGTTCCAATGGGGGCACTATATGTTCCGGGGGCACACAAGTTTTTGCCTATTTATTTACACAAAAAATTCACTAACAAAGTGTATAAATTATTTTTCATAATTGTATACTATGTTTTTCATAATTATATACTATGTTTTTGTTCATAATTGTATACGTTTCTGAAAGTGTGTTCACCATATCATATGGTGCATTTAGGGATGGCAATGGTACGGATATTTTCGGGTACCCGGTCTATCCAAATCCTAGTGGGTATGGTAAGAGTAGTTGTAAATGGGTTTGGGGCGGATACGAATAATTATAAAAAATATCATTAAGATTTGGGACTAGTATGGATAATGACTCAAAATCCGCGGGTATTCTGATTATATAGTATATATTTTTTTATAAAATTTAATATATTTTTATATATTTTTTTTATGACAGCAACCACCACCTCAATTTCTTGTGTTGCGCATCCTATCAGCATGATACGTGTCACTCATTAAAAAAAATACAAACCACCATTTTTTTTTATTCACCATTATTATCCAACTCACTTAGGGGAGTGATACTAAATCTTGAATTATCTGTTACACATTTCATATTTTATTGGTGTTTCATTAAATAAAAAAATTATACCCTATAAATGATCATTAAATTCTTGAGGCATGTATTGAATTTTGATCTTTGGTTATGACACATGGCAAATAATTAATTTGTGTAACGGTAAATAAAATATCATTGTGTAATAGGTGATCCATTTGAAATCATACACCTTTCTAACTCATCCACTGGAAAACTTTCGGAAAAAGAGATTACGAAATTATATTATATATACTCTCTCCCTCCTTCCCATTCAATTGACATTTTTTGGACACGGACATTCAAAAATACATTTTATTAATTTTTCATTTTACTTTTTAGAAATAATTACTGATAGGTACACACTTTGTACCCCTAATTACTACTACATACATTGATTTAAAATAATTATTATTTAATACAAAATATTAAAGTAAAATACCAAATATACCCCTAAACCCATATACCTTTAAAACACTAACCCCAACCTCCACCCACCACCGGACCACCGCTGCCGCTGCCGGACCGCCGCCGCCGGCGGAGCTCCGGCGGCCGGTCGCCGGAAAATCTGTTCGTCAGGAAAAAAAAAAAAAAAACTGGTCGCCGGAAAGCTGCCGCGCCGCCGGAGCTCCAGCAGCCGGTCGCCGGAAAAACTGTTCGTCCAAAAAAAAAAAGAAAAAAAAAAAACTGGTCGCCGGAAAAACTGCCGCCGCCGGAAAAGCTGCCGGACCGCCGCCGCCGGACCACCACATTTTTTTGTTGCACACACTTTTTTTTCCTGCACACACTTTTTTTGCTGCACACACTTTGCTGCACATGAACTTTTGCTGCACACAATATTTATGTGCAGCACATTAATAGGGGTAATATTGGAATATCACTATATATTTTTGTACCTAGTAGTAATACTTTTGTATGTTTGTATCTCATAGTAATTTAGGGTTTTTTTGTGTACCTAGTAGTAATCCTCCCTACTTTTTAATTGTATATTTTATTTCCTTTATCCGATTTAAAGAGTTTCATTTACTTTTTTAAGTGAATTAAGAAATATTATTATTTAATATATAGTGTATACTCCCTCCGTCCCATTAAAGTTGGTATAATTTTTTTGGGCACGGAGATTAAGAAATATAATAATTTAATGTAAAGTGAAGTGAGAGAAATAATATTTAATGTGTAGTGTGTAGTTGTATTAGATGTGATATGTAGGGCCCATGAGAGTAGATTAATTATTTTTATGTGGGTCACATGTATTAAAAAGGAAATGTGTCAACTTTAGTGGGACAAACCAAAACGAAAAGTGTGTCAACGTCTATGGGACGGAGGGAGTAGTTGTATTAGTGGATGTGCGAACTTCATATTTTAATTGGGTGTATATAGGTCTTATGTATGTAAAAAATTAATTGAGAACCTCTAGAACGGACATCCAGAATTAAAAAATAGAAATTTCAAAGCGGATGAAGGGAGTATTATTTAAGTATTGTAATCAACTTTATGTGTATAACAAGCTAGATCTTTCATACTTCGGTATCATTGTGAAGGACTTCCTCTCTCTCCGCCCTTCTTTCGAGCAAGTTTGGTTCAATTGAACTCGACGGGAAAGAAACTCTTTAGCATATAATTTAGCAACTATTGTTTTAAATGGTGTTTTGTCTTTCTTTTTATCATCTTTGCTGATTCTTGTGTAAACATTGATTCTATGTTGAGTTAAATAGAAATTTATTTATTTTATTAAAAAAAATTATTTGTCTAACATTTTAAGGGTAAAATTGTCACTAAAAACTTTTTGTTATTTTAGGCAATGTATCAACTTTTGTGGGACAATTCAATATAATAATAATAATAATAATGTGAACCTTTAAATAAAAACCTTTAAATAAAACACTTAATATAGTAAAATGGGGACCTTTCGGTGGGTTGGAGGGAGTAGAACATATGAAAATAAAAAGTATGTAAAAGTACAAGAGATGCAATGTAATTCCCCCCTCCGCTCCTAAGGATATCATTTTGTCATTTTAATGAAGGTAACTTTTAAAGGAGATATATCTCAACATTTTTAGCTACTTTCCTAGAATCATTCTTCCCAGTTTCATTATTTCTTTTTAGAATACACTATAATCTGATTTTCCTCTAAAGTTCGATGAAATGCTTGAACCAATCTAAACATTTTCCGCCACAATTTTGGACGCAAAAGTGAGACTTACCCATGATCCCAAATACCTTCCTCCGTCTTTCCAAACACAGTGGCGGAAGGAGGAAAATTATTTCTTCCTTCTATTTTCCTGATCAAGATATGGAATTGAAGAAATGCTTGATCAAAAAAATAAAGGAAAGAAGAAGGTCCTATAATTTCATTTATTCTCATTTGTTGATTCGAGGAACAAAATTCTGATGATCATCTATTACCACCCTATATTCGTCAATTATAGAAGAAATGATAGGCTTTCTTGAGACTGCCCAGAGAAGCGAAATCACATCTCTGAAATCTAAGGTATGATAAAATAGTATAGGATATATGTATTCATCTTCTTAAGGTATAGAAGCATTCTTTTAGCGTGCAATTTTATTTTTTATTTATTTATTTTTTGTTCAATGCGAAAATGATCTTGCAGAAGGGTATACAGCAGGAAAGTGTTCACATTAGTCGTTGATGTGCCATCTCTCTCTGTAAGTTTTTGGAGGGATGGCATGCCATCTCTTTCTGTTTATATCTTTATTGTTCCTTATTGCACCTTCATCCACGACTGTTATTTCCACAACCCAAGTAGTAGCAGCGAAATTCGAATTTGAACCCTTGACCTCTTGAGTATATCTGCATATCATCCACCAACTTAACTAATACTACTCCGTCCCGGAACAACGTACACGTTTTGCCATTTTCGTCCGTCCCAAAACTAAGTATCCATTTCCTATTTTAGTAAGGGGACCCCACACACCAAACAATTTATACCCTTAAATGTTGACTAAATTACTACTCATGCCATCACCCAATTTCAATAATCAACCTGTAAACTAGTCAAATTAATTGACCCACACATTGATTTGTATTCATTGAATTGAATAAAACAATGTTATCATCAGTAAACATCACGTGACTCATCCCATCTCTTTTTCTCTCTCATGAACTCTCTGGATCAATCTATCTTCATCTCTCTCAAGAACTCTCTTTCTCTCACGAACCCCAGGTTCTATCTCTCATGATTTTCTCTCACTTTCAGCTGCCATGAACTCGAAATTTTCACTCCATCTTTCGACGAAAGCCGATTCCGATTTGGAATCCTGTTTCCCCCACCACAATTTGTCGTCGGATCCTTTCCTTCTATCATTTGATTCTTCGATGAAATCCACTTTCTCGATGTTAGATCTAGATGGAACTGTAGTTTCGGAGTCCATAGATCCATACGATGGTGTTGTGATTCCAGATTCTGATGATGAAATTATTTCGAATTATGCATCTTGTATACGCCCTACTAAATCGAGAAGAAAGTCACCATCGGAGCCTAAATCCGGCATATATCGATCAAATTTTGAACATGTGACGATTCGTGAGTCAGATATACATTTTCTCCTACTGTGTTGTCCTGCTCTTTTGGTACTACCCGAATACAGAGAATACAGAGAGGTATAACTCCTTTTTTTATTTTCTGTACATGTACAGTTGAGATTTAGGGCTTTTGATGACTGATATGATGATTGTTTGGTGGCTTATAGAACCTGTAATGTCATCACATACTCATTTTAGGAGACACACATGCACACACTCTGTGATGAAAATATAATCTGAGAGAAAAGGTCTATTTCATAGTTTGTTGACTTGAGAAGTATGCTTGTGATGGATGGCCTCTGAAACCTTATGAATCTAAGTGGTTATGTTTGGCGACTTCTTACATGACATTGTCATCACATGGTCATTTAGATTTCACAAACATTCAGCAAGGATTATGTAATCCAAATATAAATAAAATCTCTAAAACTTTAGTAAGCTTATAAATGGTTTACTGCTTAAACATACTTTGTAATCAAAGTTGTTTTGTAGCTGTAAACCTACATTGTTCCTTCAAAAAAAGAGTATAAATCTCCACAAAAAGCAGTATAAACTACTTCTAAGTTTATATCTCCACAAAAAGGAGTATAATCTCCACAAAAATCCAACCTGAACATACTTACCTGCCCTGTTGCAGCTTCACACCTTTTTCTTGGAATATGTATTATTCCAATCCCTCTACAGCTGTTATGAAATCTTCCAACCCCTCTTCTTCATGTTCTTCAATCAAATATTCAAGAGATGACATGATCAATTCTTTCTCAACTTCTAAGTTTGTAGGAAGTTGTCCTACTCTCATTAATGCATCTTTGCTCATATGAGGGATCTTATAATTGTTGGCACCACGATAAATTATAATTTCTCTGAGGCATGATTGTAGTGTTAGGAACACTGCATTGAGCTTGATATGTGTTAGCTCATCAAATGATTTGTTCACTGCCCCAAGCAAATCATCAACTGATGTTGCTGATTTAGTCACTTGCAAAGATTGCAAGGCCCTAAACCATCCCAAATCATTTATATTTATGTCTGCACTATTTGGAGGTTGGTTTACAATATGAATGTTGAAACCATCAGAGCTTGCAGCATATCTAAAATCAGGATCATTATCATTTATATGTGGTGGAGCATTGTCTTGTTGAATAACAATGTTTCTACTTGCATCACTTGGCCATTTGGACTTTATAGCTGGTATAACCTATTATAATGTCACCAATAAGAATTAATTAATGAATTCTTATTTAGGAGACTTATATAGAAAAATAACTCAATGATGAATTCATTTTGAAAGTTATACACAAATATGCATAGTGGTGTCCATATAGAAACACATAAAATACTAACCTGATTGATGAACATGTCCTTTGTGACTTCCTTAGTGACTGAATCTAATGGTTTAGTTACCATTGTGCCTGCTGCTCTATTTTTTGAATTTCTTATTGCTGGTACAACTTCAGTAAATGGGAAAAGTCCTATTTTTCCATCAAATTTGCACTCCCCATTTGAGTCATAAATTGGCCTAGATACTGCACAGAGGAACATGACCTTTGTGATGAATCTTCGACTCTTACATGATCTGTATGGCTCTACCTCATCTTTTGACAAATAATATCTCTCTTTTGTCCTTGTAATATTGAACCACTTCTCATCCAAATGCACTATGTGGGACATGCTTTTAAACTTGATCACTTTTTGTACATGATCAACTTCCAATGCTTGTAAACTGAATTTTAATCTGCATAACATGTTTTCAGCCGTGACTGTTGGCTTGATTGCATTTGTATGAGGTCTGATCAGCCCTTCCTTTGCCCATCTCCCAACTGTACTTTTACTTGTTTCCATTTGAGTTGCTATATTTCGATAAGTACCTCTGAGTTTAACTGAAATACTTTCAAGTCTTTCCTTATCAAAAACTTGTCTTTTTTTTTAAACATCCCTGTTTTTTTGTTGCATAAAGAAATTGGATTACCTGACAATATTTGTTGTTTTGCTCTTGACCAAATTCTGCTAACAACTTTTCTTGTGACACCAAACTTGGTTGCTGCTTCTGCCATTCTACCATGTGCTGGCTTGCCATTAGAAGACCTTTCCAACAAAAACTGAGCAATGAGGTTTAGTTCACTTCTTGTTATGTTTTTCTTAACCATTTTGAGATATGTAGGGCCTTGTTTTTTGGAGATAAAACTGTAATGTGTTATGATGGAGGGAAAGGTGAATTATGTAGGCATTTGTGTAATGGTGGAACTTTTTCAATATCAGAGTAGTGTTGTGATTAGAGAAAGCATTGTAAATGTATTTATGGTGAAGATTAGGAGGGAAATGTGAATTATGTTTGGAGGGAATTTGTGTAATGGTGAAAATTTTTGAATTTTAGAAACAAGTTGATGTTGTTGTAATAGATCAGTTTATAGGTGAGTTTGGAGGGAATTATTTATGCATATACAAGAACTCGGTGATGGAATGATGTGATTGTGTTTGATGGAGCAGATGTCTTGTAATTTTAATTATATAATTTAAAATTTATTTTTTATTATATTAGGTGAAGCTTGTTATCTGTGGGACCATGTGTAATTAACTCTAATTATGTTTTAGAGAGGTGTACCTCTTCCAAGGGTAATATAGTAAAAGACCAACTAAAAAGTACACAATACAATTTAAATATTATATTTCTTAATCTACGTGTAAAAAGTAAATGGGTACGTTGTTCCGGGACGGAGGGAGTACATAATTTTTGTTATAAGTTGACTTTTAAATTTATTAAACCCTCTTTTCTCGATGGAATTTTTATTGGAATTTTTCAACAACTTAAGTTTAATTGGAATTTCTATTAAAAATTTCCAATGGTTTATCAAGCTATTGGAATTAGCATTTAAAATTTTTCAACGGTTTAAATTTATATGGGAATTTTCATTGGAACTTTCCAACAATTTAAGGTTTTATAGGAATTTTCATTGGAAATTTCCAATAGTTTATTAGTATTGAATTAGCATTGGAAATTTCCAGTGGTTTAAATTTTCATTGGAATTTTTGTTGGAATTTTCAACGATTTAAAGTTTCATTGAAAAATTCGTTGGAACTCTAAATTTCCAACGGATTTGCTTTTCGTTAGAATTTTTCTATTGAAATTTGGCAATTTTCTTGCAGTGTATTGAATGACATAAGTGTAGAGACAGTTTTAATATGTGCGCTTCGGCTATCCAACAAGACTAAAACACCCAATCTATGATGAATTTTCTCTGCTTACCCCAATGGCACAACTGTAGCTTTGGTTGGACAGAGTGCAAGTTGGAAGTCTACTTTTATTAGTTTAATAGAGAGATTCTATGGTCAAGTTTTAATCAAATCACTCATCAAACCCTTGAATTTAAAATGCATATATATATCAAAATTTTGGAATCAAGGCCTATTCATGAATGCAACATAAAAACATAAAATAAAAATAAAAAATAATTTACTTATCATTCTATTAGTGAATACTATATAAAAGATATATTTACATTATGCATTATTATGTTGAAAAAAATGTTTTCTGAAAGAATAAAAATACCAAAAAGAAAACAAAACAAAATTAAAATCACATTACAAATTATGACGCGTATACGACGTGCAAAGCACGTCTTGAAAACTAGTATAATAAAAATACTTAATAATAATTTTAAAATATATTTACTTAAAAAAATTATTTATTTTAATTAGTATATATATATATATATTTTTTTTTTCTTATCGTGTTGTGTCGTGTCAACCCGTTATTTTTTGTGTTGGTGTCGTCGTGTGAACCTATTATTTTTCGTGTTCATATTGTGTTGGAATGAATTTTTATTGTGTTGTATTTGAGTTTGTCCTTATTATGTCGTGTCGATACAAAACTCAATTAGCACAAATTGCCACCTCGAATTTCCGAGCCATTGCGCAATCGATTTTTGGCCCGATTCGGCTTCTACCGCAATGGCATTATAGTAATTTACAGAATTCTACCCCATTTCCATTGTTTTAATATTTATTTATAATAATAATTTGAAAAAATAATTCCACAGCTGATTTCCTATACGAATACTATACACTCCCATAATCCTAAATCCCCCATTCTCCGCTCTATATAACAGAATCACAGCAAACCTCACATCACATGTGCTCCACGTCCATTAGATGTCGTACAAGCTTCCTCCAACAAACCTCAATCCACCGTCCATGGCGGCCGGATTTCCCTTCGCCACCACTTCTACGACCGTCCTCCGTTTCAACCGCCTTCCGTTTCTCGTCCCCAAGCCTACTGCAGTACTCGCGACGCCAACTTTACCGATATACCCCTCCGCGAGGACGAAACCTAATCAGACGGCCAGCTGTGCGGTGGGGGAAGAGAAATCAAGCAGTGCTTTGGAATCGGAGGTTGAAGATTCATCAGAGACCTGGGAGGGGCGGATCACCGCGGCGGCGCGTGTGGCGAGGAAGAGATCGGAGAGGTTCACTTACCTAGTTGCGGCGGTTATGTCGAGTTTGGGGATTACTTCCATGGCGGTCTCGGCTGTTTATTGTAGATTCTCATGGCAAATGGAGGTAATGGATTGCTAATTGTTGAGTTTTCAAACGATTTGATATTAAAATTAATCAGTAGAAATTACATAGGTGTTAATCAAGTAGAATGATAAATCGAGAATTAGGAAAAACAGAAGAGAGTGTGATGGTGGTGATTGGTTTGTGGTGCAGGGTGGAGAAGTACCATATGCTGAAATGTTTGGCACTTTTGCCCTCTCTGTAGGGGCTGCCGTAAGTCTTTTTACGCCTTACTTTCATTTCAAATAAATTCAATTCCGCGAATTTCAAAATTAGCCATCGTTTCTTTGTACTCAGTCCGCTCGTAAAGATCCATTTTTTCATTTTCTACGTCCGTCGTCAAATATTTTATTTCTTCTTTTATACATGTGGGCTAATAATAATATTCCTTCATTCAAGTAAAAAAAAAAAAAGTTAAACTCTAAGGTGGATGAAGGGAGTTTAAGAAATAGGAGTAAATAATTAAGTTTCGATATTACCCTGCAAAGTGATACACTCAAAATATAAACACGAGTTAAACTCGAACTTTGTCTTTACTGTTTACACGGATATTAATAAAAATTACTCCAATCGTCTCATAAATTTTTTATACTTTTCTCATTTATTTATTACACAAAACTCTTCACACTAAAATATAAAAATCATTTTATCTAACAATTATTTTAATTTCAAAATTTTCACTCATTTTTTACACACATACCATTATTTTATATTTTTTTATTAATTAAAAATACACTCTAACGTCAACAAAGTTGGTAAAATAAGTGCAATTTTTTTTAAATAATATGGAACAATAAACATGAAGTGTTTTGTGGGGAGGGGGAAGGGAGTACTTTTTAATATATTTTTGAAAATATTTAGTTTTTTAAAGTAATAAATAATTTGAGAACATTTTTCGTACAAATAGATAAGTTAATTTAATAATATGACTATGTATACAAGACACATATTTTTGTTATATACTATTGAATGGGGATTTATTGGTTAGAATTTCTTGTTATATTTTGATATTGAATCTGCATTTATAAAATGGTTGGATATTTGATCTTCATAAAAATAAAATATTAAATCTAAAGGATTTCTCAATATACGTGCAGTATAATTAATGCATGTCAGTAATACTAAAATTAATTAATTAATAAGATAATGTGAAGATTTACTACTCATAAATATTGAGTTACTTTTATTTAGCCCATCCCAAAAAGTAATACTCCATCCGTCCCATAGGAGTTGACGCACTTTTCTTTTTGGTTTGTCCCATTAAAATTGACACATTTCCTTTTTAATACATGAGACCCACATAAAAACAATTAATCTACTCTCATGAGCCCTACATATCACCTCTAATACAAATACTCACTACACATTAAATATTATTTTTCTCACTTTACTTCACTTTACATTAAATTATTATATTTTTTAATTTCCGTGCCCAAAAAAATTATACAAACTTTAATGGGACGGAGGGAGTATACTATTTTGGTAGATGAATTTAGTCATTTGTTTGTGAAATTGATGGAAGCAATAAATGAAAAATGTAGGTAGGAATGGAATTGTGGGCAAGGTGGGCGCACAAAGCTCTGTGGCACGCTTCATTATGGCACATGCATGAGGTTCCTTTCCTCTCCTTTCCTAATTCTAATCAATAATTAACAACAAATAATAGTAATTTAATTATCTATTTAACATAACAGTCGCATCATAGAGTAAGAGAAGGGGCATTCGAGTTAAATGATGTATTCGCAATAACAAATGCAGTTCCCGCAATTGCCCTCATGTCCTATGGCTTTTTCCATAAAGGCCTCTTTCCTGGCCTCTGTTTTGGTGCTGTAAGTTCTTTTACTCATTACTTCTACTTTGCAAATTTTATTAAACAAATGTGCAAGTAATAACAAAAAAAAGGTAGGTCTTGCGTGAAACCGTCTCACATCAGACTATTTTACACTTTTTAAAAAAGTTATCACTTTCGCTATAAAACGTTATAACTTTCGCTATAAAATATTATTACTTTTCATTTATACTATAAATTGTTCATAAAATAATATTATTAATTTTCATTAATTTAGTATCACTTACGTGAGACGGTCTCACACAAGTATTTGCAAAAAAAGAGGGAGTAAGCTATAAATAATTATTTTACGCAAATTCAAATTTTATTTTTGATTGATAGTGTAAAAAAATTAACTTCTAATAATTAATTTTATGACATGCTAGATGCAACAATGCACACTAAACTGTATAGATTAATTTTAATGTGCAATACAAGGTTAGGTTAATATTTTAGTTTTTTTTTTTATTAATTGAACGGAGAGTATTTATAATAATTTAAGTGCACTAATTTAATCTAATGATTTAAACCATCCAAATACATATGTGCACTTCAATAGAATTTTTCCTCCACTTCAAAAAAGTTTTAATTTCAGTTTATGAAAAAAAGAAAAAATAAACAATATACTCCAGTATCCAAATGGTTTTACCGTAATTAAAAATCATAGCTAGCTAGCTTAGAGTAACGTAAACATTAGTTGTACTGGTGCATCTCCTCCAAATGAGACCTAATATTAAAGTATTATTACATTAAATTGGTACGAAATCTTACAAGATCTCATTCAGACATGGATGAGTGTTGGCTTATGTTTTGTAAATACTAAGCATTAGATATTTAATTGTTGGTCAAAGATTTGATGATGATACGAAATTACGGATGAACCCTCGTAGGGCCTTGGGATCACGGTATTTGGCATTGCCTACATGTTCGTCCACGATGGTCTTGTCCACAGGAGATTCCCAGTGGGACCCATTGCTAATGTACACTACTTCAGAAAAGTTGCCGCTGCCCATCAGGTTATATTTTTTCAACAATATCATTTTAACTAATTAATGCTATTAAAGAAAATTATTGTGTGTATCTGGGGCGCATGGACAACACTCCGTGCGCCTTTAAAATTTTGTGTTAAATTGTACTCCTTCCGTCCCGCACCAAGGGTGCATTTTATTTTTTTGTACGTAGATTAAGAAATATTATTATTAAATGTGTAGTGGGTAGTTGTATTAGTGAGAGTGTGGACCCCATGTTTTAATTGTATTAGTGGGTGGGTGTGGGACCCATGTATATAAAAAAGGAAAGGGAACCCTTTGGGTGGGACGATCAAAATGGAAAAAAGAGACCATTGGTGCGGGACGGAAGGAGTATACCCTTTAGTATAAAAATGTGTACATTTTATTTTCTAAAAAAAATAATATTAATAAAAAGTGTATACCCTTTAAAATAAAATGGTGTACCTTTTATTAATTAAAGTGTATAACCTTTATACCAAAGCAATGTACCCTTACTCATAATACTAAATTTCTAAAGGCGCACAAAATGTGTTCTCGTGTGCCCGGGCGCACGCAATCCTCACTCATTTTATTATGAGTTATTTTACAGTGTTATGCACTTGTAATTTTATTAATTATTATTGTATGTGGTGTTTCAGCTTCATCATTCGGAGAAATTTGATGGAGTTCCATATGGATTGTTCTTAGGACCTAAGGTTCGTATTTATGCTCATTAATATATTATTAGATGGAGTAATAAATTAGTTGTGTAAGAGCACTCAATATCTGATTCATATTCTTATGCAGGAACTCGAAAAAGTAGGAGGATTAGAAGAGTTGGATAAGGAAATCAACAGGAGAATTAAAATGTCAAAGAACTCCTGATGTTTTCTTTTATTTTCTTTTCTCTTTTTGTAAACCCACCAAATAGAGAACATTTTAGATTTAATTTTTTCATCTAAAATGATTCCTTTTCTGGTAAAATTTTTTTAGATTTCTTTTCTGAGGTGCACCGAATAATCTAAGCTATTAGATCAAATTCTTATTTAATCCTAATCATTAAATAAAATAAAATAATTAAATAATTAAAAATAAATACAATAACTACTCATTACAACTTAACATTTACTCTTTAAATCTTCAGGTGCACGTGCACCTGGACAATCTTAATCGTTAGATAAATTTTTAATATAATCTACATCATTAAATATAATAATATAATTAATTTTTTTTAAAAGAAAAACTATCCACTAACACATTTTAAACTATAAATATGGGTGCACTCCACGGTAACCCTTAAGTTAAACTGAATCAAAATTTATTTATGTAAAAAATTTGTTGCTCATTTGAATTAAATTGAACCAAAAATTTTTATGGTGTGTACTTGGATATCAACTGATAAATTATTTCGAAACCAAATTGAACCTTATATTAAACTGAACATGTTCGAATTTTCTGTTATATTTTGATGTTACATCTCCTGTTATAAATTGTTGGATGATTGACACATAAGATAAACTATTTTATACCCTAACAATCAATCCTAAGGGGAAAGGTTGAGATTTTCCCCCTAACAATCAATCCTAAGGGGAAAGGTTGAGATTTTCCTCTCCGCATGCGTATCACTCATCTAATGCGTATAACAGAAGATGTAACACCAAAATGTAACAGCACATCCAATATCAAACTGAACCTAGATAATTATACTCTAGTAATTAATTTAAGTTAGTCTAAAACTTATTTGTCTTCTGGACACCATGCCCCTAAATTCTATATTTTTCGAATGTTGACAATTTAATATTAAATATTATATCTTTTAGTGCAAGAAATTACACCCTTGATTTTCTGATAAAAATTTTAACTTTTTAAATCATACAAATTTTTTATATTTCAATTGACCTTTTCAATGAAAAAATTATACCCCTATTAATTAAAATGCATATCTTTTAAAATATAATGTTATACTCTATATACACCTTGTGCATCGGGACACGAGAGATTAACTCTTTAAAATATTGATATAAATAATAAATACTCCCTCTGTCCGCTGTCATTTGCTTTTTGCACGTGGATTAAGAAGTATTATTATTTAATGCGTAGTGGGTAGTTGTATTAGTGGAGGTGTGTATTTCATTTTTTAGTTCTATTAGTGGATGTGTGAGTTCCATATATATAAAAAATGAAATGAGACCCTTTGGGTAGACTTCCAAAATGAAAAAATAATACTATTGAAAGCGGACGAATGGAGTAAAATTTTAAACTTTATTGAGTGCACCCAAAAATTTAAAAAATCTTATATGAAATTACAATTTTAACCTCGTGTATTAAATATTAAAAAACTTACTAATACTTAAATTACTTGGTACACCCAATATTTAATCCCAAACCAACAACACACCAGTTATCATCCTTCAACTTATAAATCAAAACAAAGGAGAGAGAAATCTCATTGGAATGTATGGAAGTTCAAGAACCACCAACACTTTTGCTGTTATAAAAACTGCATCTTCTTAAGGAATCTTGATCATCAATATGTGTAGTACTATTCAACCGGAAACGGCTGTCCCGTTTCGTCATTCAATATACTTTTCCAGATGAATTCAAAATATCCACTGTATATCCCGGAATAATAATCAGTTCTAGAAGACAAACTCAATTTTTTGATAATTCCAAATCTGACTCGATCATATTCTGCATTTTTTTTTAATTTCAAATCTTTTTTTTTTTTTTTTTTAATTTCAAATCTGCAAAATTCGTTTCATATCTTCATTCCTAATTAGCATTAGAAAAGATCTTGCATACAGATTCATATTTCCGCGGTCTTTTTTATGGTGGTTGTACAAATTCATGTTTCCGACAATGGTTTTTATGACGGCAGCTTTAGCCTCCATTGATTCCGATGTGAATCTTCTCCACGTCTTCTAAATTAGTTTTATCCACAAGTTTTTAATTGGGGCGTGTGATGGGGGTGGCGTATTGGGTTTACTTAGTAATTTAATGGATTTATTACTACCGGGTAAAAAAATAAACTAATATTAATGATGGATACAAAGCATATATTTTATTATTATCCACTATAAATTTATTTAATGAAAAGTCACATTTATCCCTATCCCTATATACATTAATTATAATTGATAAATAAAATTATATTTTCATATTTTCTATCCACATAGCGACTAAAACTGAAAATGAGAAATTCACGTTTTAAAATTTAATGAAAATCCACATTATCAATGAACGTTTCAATATATATTCATGGATGTATAAATTCTCTTCATGTTAATTTATTTCTGAATACAATACAAATATAAAATTTTTATTTCTGAATACAATACAAATCTAAAATCTAAATACTTTTATGTGAAAATTTCTTATCTAGTTAATATTTTATCAATCCTAATAATATTTTAAATAATTTTTTTAATACCAAAATAATCTTATTCGTCACGTAATCTCTTAATTAATTTATTAACTAATTTATTTCTGAATACTATTAAACCTGAAAACCGAATACCAAAATATTTTTGAATACATTGTGGAATTTTCTTATCATGGTATTTCTAAATCTGAATACCAAAATATTTGATACATCCTGGTATTCTTAATTAATTATTAAGAATGGATGTATTTCTTAATTAATTTCTGAATACCGAAATATTCTGATCCATTCTTAATAAATTTTGAATACTAAAATTATTATCGTGGTAATATTTGATGCATCCCCATAATTTTTAATTAATTTCTGAATACCAAAATAATCTGAACTATTTTTAATTAATTTTTGAATACCAAAATTATGGAGTATATCTTGCGCTAGTAGAAATTGGTTATGATAATTTGAAATCCCATGAATATTTTAGAAGAATTAAATTTAATGAAATCTACTAATTTTTAGAAGAATTAAATATAATGAAATCTACTATTAGTTAGGATAATTAAATGGAAATCTGTTTTTTATTTTAAAATAAAATATCAGTATATTATTACTTATTATTAAATATAATCACATTAAGGATAAAAAAAGCATTTTAATCTTCCAAAATATATTGAATACTAATAAATTTAGGTTAACGTACATGTGAGTAATAATAGTACATAAATTGTATCTAATAGTAATGAACCCTAATTTAATTTAAGTGAGTGCTTTGGAACATTGTTAATAATTTAGAGTACTTAAAATATATTTAGAAAGGGTAGAAGTGTATTTTTATATGACATTTTCTAGAATTTTGGGTGCCCTTAGTAGAGTTTCGGGTGGCAATAATGCCGCCCTAAAATTTCATATAAAATAATATATTTATAAGTATTTGTTAAAATGAGCAATTAAACTAATATTTAGTCTATATAAAAAGATTTAGAAAACAATGATAATATGAGATAAATCAAAATAATTTTTCATTGTAATCATTAAAATAACATATAGGATCTTATAATTTTTCAGTGTAACACTTTCACCGAGACTGGAAGAAATATTTTATTTTTATAGAAACTCTGGATCATTATAGTGATTTATAAAATAAAAAATAAACAAATAAAGCAATCCAATAACGGAAACATATACTCCCTCCGTCCCGGAGAAATTGACACATTTTTTTTGGGCATGGAGATTAAGAAGTATAATAAATTAATGTAAAGTGAAGTGAGAGAAATAATATTTAATGTGTAGTAGGTAGTTGTATTAGTGGTGAGTGTGATGTTTGTGTGGACCCATGTAAATAAATAAATAGTTTTTGTGTGGGTCCCATATCCTTAAAAAGAAAATATGTCAATTTCTGTGGGACAACCCAAAAAGGAAAGTGTGTCAATATCTTTGGGATGGAGGGAGTATGTATTTTCATCAATCAATTCTAGGAAACAAATAAAAAGCGGAGAGTTATGCATGAATGAATGAAGACTACATTCAATTCAAGTAGCTCCTTGAATCAAGGAAGGGTAAGATGGTCAAACAATACAAATACAACGTCGTAACGTGATCATATACCTAACCTTACCAAAGAAGGAGTATTTGACTTTACAATTATCAGCTATAAATTCAAGAAGATTTTATTGATGGTAAATTAATTACAGTAATATATTTGTTGCTTTACATAACACAATCATCTCTCAAAAACTCATGAAAACTCGAAACCTGTTAAATCACTTTACTAGACTTTCAATCCAGAACAGAGGTAATAAAGTGGATCATCCACTTAATTTATAAAATTGGAATATGATAAAAACATGTAAAGGTGCAATGATATGTGGAGTTGATTAGTCATGAAACAACACGTACACGCTAACGTGGATAAAACAAACAAATCTTGTTAGGTCAATATTGACACACTAGATAGCACTAAGTGGGAGAAGGTTTTTTTTTTTTTTTGTGTAATAATAATAATAATATATTTATATGGATACTTTTTTTTGTGAGACGAAGAGATTTTTCAATCCATTGATTTTAAATGCCAAAATCTAAAATAAATAATTGTATCTTGTTTATTTATCTCAATTTTGGGTAAGAACTTGTTTAAATGCCATAATCTAAAATAAATAATTGTATCTTGTTTATTTATCTCAATTTTGGGTAAGAACTTCTTTTGATAAAGTAAGTAAAAGTTAGAGATGTTAAATGGGTCCATCCTAAATTTATTAGGGGCTTCAAATTAATAAGTGTGTTTAAACGAGCTATTATAAAGTGAATTTTATTATAATCCTAACTAGTTTCGGGTTAGATTAGGGTCAGTTTTACGAGCTTCGGGTTAATCAACTCTGTTTAAATAGACTACTATAAAGTGAACTTAAGCATAACCCTAACTAGCTTCGGGCTAAATATACCGAGCTTGCGGGCTATATGATAAATTAATATTTAAAAATTATAAATTAAAATTTGTTACAAATAATATAACAAATTCAAAATTAACTCATGTATATTATTTAGAATTTGAGAGAATTAAAATTAATACATATAAAAAATTGTTAAAACATATTCCCTCCGGTTACTTTTATTTTATCATTTTGGTCGGACACTTCAAAAATATTCATTTTATGTTCTCAGTAAAAGGAAGTCACATATCACCACATCTTTCTAATACAACTATCTATTACACATATAATAATAATATTATTTAACCCACGTGCAAATATAATAGAATTTAATAGCCGGAAGGAGTATAATTTAATAGAATTTGTGATAATTAAATTAATTTTAATATATTTATTTAATATTTTATTTATTAGAGAAAATGATGGATTAGAGTGAGTGAAAGAATGAGAATGAAATGAAAATTAAAGGATGATGGGAGTTTGTCCCACGGGGGGTAGGGGGTGGTTGATTAGGTGATGTGTGATGATAAATTAAACATAATAATATTAACTCTCAGACCTACAGATCGGCCAAGTTAGCCCGTGGGCCAAACCTATTAGTCAACGGGCTAATCGGTTCGAGTCAAAAAGCCCAATTATTAAATGGACCTAAATTTCTCGATTCTAACCCTAATTATTTTAGGATTAATTGGGTTGGGTCCACTATTTTCTAGCTTTAAAATAACTCTAGTAAAAATCATAATTTTTTTTTTGGGTTAAACTTATTAGGTAAAGAGCTTTCGGATTTTTAAAAACCTAACTACCTAAGAATGGAATTTGATAATTAAAATTTGATTTTATCCAAAATATAAATAGGCTTATTGACTTGCACCTAATTTAATTTTGCAACATCCACACCACTTATATGTACAAATAGTGGTTGGACTTTTTTCATGTTTAATGTTTTTTAATCAATGATTCAACACAAGGTCAACTATTTAGAAATGGTTAGATAATAAGGCTCATGATGAATATTTAATAAAATAGGCGGTGAAAGGATTACAATAATTCCACGTATTTTAATGGATATATGGTGAGTGAGTGATACATAATGCCATCATAACGGAATTCCGACCCAAATAAGAATTTTCACTAAGACAAGCCACCATCACAAAAGTAATTCAAAATTTTCAAAACAAAATATCTCCCACATTCATTAAAAGTATAGTTAATCTTCTAGTGTTTATGATTTTAGGGTTTTAGTCTTTATGAATTTTAAGATTTAGAATTTAAAATTTTAATGAAATGGTATAATAGTGTATATATATAAAATTAATGTTTTATTAGAATATGAATGTACATCTATATTGTGTGATGAATAAATATGAGACGGATTGTGAGATAAATCAATTCATTATTTAAGTATGTTTATTACATAGATAAAATGTATTTATTGATTAAAATATATTGATAGTGAATCATATAATAACACCATAAGATCACACTGCATTACATTATTCATTATATTTTATAAAAATATATTTTAACTAGTGATAGTTAAACAAGGCTCATAATTAAATATTGTCGTCCTTAAATGTTTATCAATGTCTAAAGTTCTCACCCGATTAGATTAACCATAACTGACGGACATTAATCAACACTTTTTACTTCTCATTTTATAAATAAGAGAGGGATCCGTTGAATTAAACTTACGACAAAATCAAAATGTTAACAAGATAAGAATTTAATGTGATTTTAGGGTGTAGCTAGTGCAACTTAAAGTTAACAAAATAAATATTGAGGAATAATGAGTAGTAATTAAATTTATTTATAATTATTTTATTTTATTTATTAATAATGATTAAATAATGCTTAAAATTGTCAAGATTCACTGGTGCCCAAATACCACAATAATTTATTACTTTTCTAAAACAAAAGTCCATTACTTATAGGTACAATTTATCTACCTATATTACTAGCAAATACAATATCAAAATTAAAATACTATCCACTACAAATTGAGCTCATCAAATACCCCTTTTAACCCTACTATTATAAGTTTTAATTGTATTAAAATTTTAATTAATCATTAATTACTCCATGAAAATAGAAAATGGGTTGAGATTAGTCATTAGTCAATATAAACTATTATAAGTTTTAATTGTATTAAAAATTTAATTAATCATTAATTACTCCATGAAAATAGAAAATGGGTTGAGATTAGTCATTAGTCAATATGTTACGGTTATAATTGTGTATGTTATTCAAAATTTATGTATTCAGAAATATTTATGTTTAATATATTTGTATTCAAACATTTATGTTATTGTGTATCTTATTCAAAATTTATGTATTTAGAAGTATCTTATTCAAAATTTATATATTCAGAAGTATTTATGTTTAATATAATATATTTTTATTCAAAATTTATATATTCAGAAGTATTTATGTTTAATATAATATATTTGTATTCAATCGTATATGTTATTCAAAATTTATATATTCAGAAGTATTTATGTTCAATATATTTTCAGAAGTATTTATGTTCAATATATTTGTATTCAATGGTATATGTTATTCAAAATTTATATATTCAAAAGTATTTATGTTCAATATATCTGTACTCAATCTACTAAAATTTATTACCTTATCATGTTATATTTGTTCAAAATTTATGTACTAAAAAATATTTATGTTTAATATATTCATATTCAGAAAGAGTTATCTTCCGTAATTTACTCCTTTAAAAATCACAAAAAATCTTCCTTATTCATATTATTACCCGTAATTTACTCCTTTACAAATCACAAGAAACCTCCCTTTTCATACTCTTAAAAGATACCAATTTCTGAATTATCAATTGTATTAAAAAATTCGTATACATGGTATTCAGATATTTGTGTTCAGAATTAATTTAAGGAAAAAAACAATCACTTGTATTCAAAATTTTCAATACATTATATGAGCACAAATAAGTTCTCTTGCACGGATTGTAGCCTAGTTCATAATGCTCCAAAGCGGTCATAATAGTCTTTCCTTTGAACTTATGTAACCAACTAACAAGTAGTATGCAGTATGCGGTAGGGAACCTACATGATATGTGGCATCAAAATCAGAATATAAATCAATACACATAATAATAAAACAAAAAAAAGGTATTATAACTTTTAAAAACACATTAGAAACAAATGATTGAGAGAAATCAACAAATCTGAATACATCAGTACACAATTCAATTAAAAAAACTTGAGTTCACAAAAAATTCCAACACATAAAACCTCAAAAAGAAAAGAAAACTAATAAATTGACATTTTTAGACCAAATCAACTATAGGAAAAAAAACAGAAGTAGTGGAAGAAAAACGAAAGCTCCATAAAAACAATAGAATGATGAAAAAAGAGAACCCACAAATCAGAAGATGATCTCAAGGACTGAAAACGCAAATAAAACCAAAAATTAAAAATGATTTCCTCAAAATTTCCATCAAAACAAGCTAACGCATAATAACTCAACAGACACATAACCAAGGGAGCGAGCAAAGAAGAAAGCCTACGATCTTTTGGGTTGTCAAGGGAGCGAGCATGACCGAAATGAAAGAGATTGTAGATCCCATCAGCTTACACACGAATTGGACGCTCAGATGACGAAGGATGGTCGGAAGGATGGCGACGAGCTGGCGCATCTTGACTTTACTGGTTTGCGTTGCGTGAACAACGAACAATGGCAATGGCAGGTCTGATTGGATCCGGTGGTGGAGCTCGCGATTTCAGCGGTTGGAGTGCGTCAGGATTTGATCGACATCGTGGTCAGTGGTTTATATCATAGGGCAGCGAAGTTTTTCTGAGAAAACAGAACCGAGCCAACGAGGGTTCGCGTTTGTAGTTGGCAGATTTGATCTGCCATCTGATCGGAGATCGTGGAGCACCAATTATATGGAAGAGAAAATGATTTTTTCTTTATCAGCCGATTTCTATATGAAATATTACGTAAATAATGGATATAGTAAAGTGGGAGATCAATGAGGAAGGGTATATTGAGAATTTCATTTCAATATTTTGTATCTATTAATAATATTTTTTATCCCGTGTATCTATTAGTAATATTAATATACATTTTGTACTAGGTAGTAATAAACCCCTAAAACAATAATAAATACTTACTCTTTCTTACAATAAATTGTAATTCTTATTCGACAATTAGGATGCCATAAATTTAAGGGACAGTGTTGCGCTATTGTAATAAGTTATCATTATTTATTTATTAAAAATGTTATCACTTTTCTTTTAAAATATTATTACTTTTCATTTTACTATACTATTTCCATTTTTTATTAATATCATTTTTCTATTGAAATATTATCACTTTAAATCCGTATCACTTCTCAATTGAGTCTTCGCCTAAATTTATTGATTACCCATTCCTTCCATCAATCTCTTTTTGTTATTATTATTGTCGTTCTAGAATTTAAATTCAACGGCTCCTTTAGACATGCACCGATTAACCGGAACCGTCGGTTCCAACTGGAGAACCGGCGGTTTTAACCAGAATCGGAACCGGCGGTTTCGGAACCGTGAAAAACTAAACCAAAACCGGTAGAACACGGTTCGGTTTCGGTTCCAGCCGAGCACGAACTGGAACCGCCGGTTCGCCGGTTCACGGTTAAAACCGGCGGTTCCTCTATTTTTTTATTTTTTATTTTATTTTTTTTTGAACGGCCAAGATCGACTGTCCGTTGGAGATCCGACGGCCCAAAAAAGTAATCATTGGGGCGGTGAACCGGCGGTTCAGGGGTGTAAACCGGCAGTTCCGGTTCGAATAGGCGGTTCAGAGGGCTGGGCGGGATTTTTTGAATTTTAAAAATTCAAACGTGCGACCGAGATCGTGTGACCGTTGAAGATCAATGGTTGAGATGGACGGCGGAACCGGCGGTTCCGGTCGATTTTTTTTTTTTTAAATCCAAGGGTTGAGATTTTTTTGTGTTTAAAATTTGAAATGGATGGATGAGATCACTTCCAATCCTCTATAAATATCCCCCAAGTGTGATCAATTTGGGCACACAACATTCACATTCAATCTACTACTTCTACTACTACTACTACACTCTCTTCTCTACACTACTTATTCTTCTATTCCACATTCTTGATTGATTCTACATTTATACTCAACTACTCAAGTTCTCAATCACATCTCATCTCAACTCTCAAGTGTCAACTTTCTTTTTTAAGTTCATATATATCAAACTAAAAAAAAAAGTTGTAGTCTTTTATTTCAATTCTCTTATTATCACTTTCATTTCAATTCTCTCATTATAATTTTCTATTCTTTCCCACACATATACTACTAATTAGTATACTTCTACTTCTAGTCTCTTAGTTTTAATTCATAAATCTTATATATTCATCCTTTTTTCAATCTAAAAAAAATGTCTAGAAGAGGTTCATCTTCATCCGGTGTCTCACCTTCTTCTTCTAGAGGAAAATCCATACCCAACACCTTAAATTGTCCTCCACCACCTCCACGCAGACCACGCCAACTTCCACCAACTCTAGAAGATATTGAACTTGAAAATATTCCTTCGGATGAAGAAATCTCCCCTCATTTGTTCAACTTGAATGTTAGGGAGACACTTGGAGATGATTTCCCCTCCGACGACGACAACGATAATACTCAAGGTCAATCACAACAAAGGGCGAGTGGAAGTCAACCAACCTCGGGTGGTACGGGTACGGGTACCGGAGACGGAGCCGGAGGCTCTAGCGGAGGTGGAGGATCGACTCGAAGTTCCCAACAAGTGTTACGTTCTGATATATTTTCCATTCATTTCAAGAAGGAGGCGATTGAGAATTCGATTGAATTCAAAGTTATTTGCAACTATTGTGGCACGAAGTATAAATTCAAGCATGGCGGAGGATATGGAACGTTCATCAAGCACATCAACTCGAAGTATCCGGACAAGATTGGCATCTCAACCGGTCAAACACAAATAGGACGAGGGTTCACGGCCTCTTCCGGAGGAGAAGGTTCATCGGCGTCGGGTAACACTCTTTTTAAATTTGATGAATCTAATTATTTGAGATTATACCTTAAACTTATGTGCACCAAACATTTGCCATTTAACTTTGCCGATAATGTTTTTTTTCAAGATTGGGTAAATCTCACTTTAAATCCTCAAGCCCCACCTTTGCATCGTAATAAATGTAAACTTGGTGTTGCTAAAGTTGTTAAAGAGTATGGTTTGATTTTAAAACAAATTTTACAACAATTACCTCATAAAATATCTATATGTTCGGATATTAATTTTTGGCAAAAAGCGGATTATATGGGTATTACTTGTCATTGGATTGATAGTTCATGTAATTTGCAAAAAAGATTAATTGCTTATAGATCATTTGATGTTCCTCATACCGCCGTTAATATTGCTCACAAAATTAGTACTATTTTACAAGAATATGGTTTAGTTACAAAGATTTTTACAATCTCATTTGATAATGCTAGTGCTAATACGGCTAGTTTAGAAAGTCTTATTGATATTTGCAAACCCTCAATTGGTGGTAGATTTTTTCATGTTAGATGTATTTGTCATATATTGAATTTATGTGTTCAAGATAGTATAAATGCTTTGAAAACACACATTCAACCTATTAAAAGTGCTATATGGTATATAATGAGAAACCCTTCTGTTACTAAAAGGTGGAAAAGATATTGTCAATCTGTGAACATTCACCCAAAAAAATTTCCTTTAGATGTTTCAACTCGTTGGAATTCGACGTATAAAATGTTGCATGACTCTTTTGATTATAAAGATCATATTTGTGCTTTTTACTCACAAGATGCGGGCGGTCAAATCTTGTTTGCTAATTAATGGGACACATGTTATACTCTATGTGATGTTTTGTAAATTTTTAATGATGCTACGGAAGAACTATCCGGTGTTTATTATCCTACTTCAAATTTAGTTGTTGATAATTGTGTTAAAATTGCTATGATTTTTAGTGCTAATGAAGCACACCCGTTGTTGTCAAATGCTATTCTTTCCATGAAATCTAAGTGGTTAAAATATTTTTTTCAAATCCCGGACTTGTGTTTAGTTGCTAAATTGTTGGACCCACGTATTAGAACGGATGATTTAGAAGAATTGTTAACGCTTTACTATGATTCATTGTATGCTAATTGTGATTCTCCTACTAGACAACAAGCTCCTAATCCTAAAGACATAGTTGCAAGTACTTATAATCTACTAAAGGAACTTTTTAAGGAGTATAAAGAACAAAATGGTACAAATGATGATCAATCTAGTGGTGATGATAGTAGTGATAGTGTTGATAATTCTAGGAAATATGATGCTCTTCAAAAATTTTATAGTTTTTATGATGCTAGATCTCAAAAACGTGCACGGGTTATATCTAATCATTTTCAAGAACTTGATTCTTATTTTACTAACACTTTTGAGTTTGAAACAAGCGGAACTAGTTTTGATATTTTGAAGTGGTGGTCAAGGAGAACAAAGTCATTCCCTATTTTATCATTGATTGTAAAAGAGGTTTTTGCATCTCCCGCCTCTACGGTTGCCGTCGAACAAGCATTTAGTCTTGGTAATCTCACTTTGGATCCGACACGATCCAATTTAAGTGTGACAAATTTAGAAAATTTGTGTTTGCATGATGATTGGTCAAATGCGGAAAGACGGATTCAAAATCAAATTGAAGAAGACCAGACCGATCGGATGATGAAATTACGGAATATGGAAGCGAGTTAGATTGGTAGAGTAAACAAAAAAAGCCATCACCATTCACCTCCACGGAGCCAAAGAGGTAAGTTGAGGTAAGTTAAGAGAACTACGTGGGCTTTGATTCCTTTCGAGGATACGTAGGCAACTTAAATTTAAGTTGAACTTAAATTTTCAAGTTTAACCCTAAATTTAAGCTCAAGTCCTTTTTTTTTTCCCCCTCTATTATATTGTTGTATTTTATCTTATAAAGTTTGTATTTTTAAAATTTTTGAAGTGTAACAATAAAGTAGTTGACATGGAAGTAAACTTGTAGTGTTCTCTACACTTCTACATTTGTAAATTGTAATGGTTTATTCTTTAATAATTAAATTTTTTATGTGATCACATTAATTAATATTGTATGATTATTATGAATTTAATATCAACTTTGAAATTTTTACTTGCATTATTGAATATTGCATAGTGCATACATCATGTTTTCAATTTTAAAGATATTATTATTACATTAATTCAAATTCAATATTTCAATTTTCAATTACACATGTTTCATTTATTTAATAAATAAATTACACATAATAACTGATAAATAACACATTGTATGATGTATAAATATAACATAAAGAAACAAAAAATACAAAAAAAAACCGAAAAATCGGCTGTTCCGAACCGGAACAGGAACCGCTGGTTCACGAACCGAACCCCCTATCCCCCGGTTCGGTTCCGGTTCCCCTCCGTTGGAACCGGAACCGCCGGTTCGGAACCGGGGTGCATGTCTAGGCTCCTTAGTTCATTTTAAATTAATCAATCAACAAAAAGTGTTTTTAGATAAAAAAAAGTGTTATCCTTATATCATCAAGGACACGTGTCGCGCAGATAATACCTCCAGATATGCAATTATTGATGCCCATCTTACTTTTTTCCATTAAATATGCCTATTATTATACCAAACTTTGCCTAATTATCGTATCCTGCTCAACCATATCATTATCGTGTTTCACTTCATTCCTTTATAAATGAAGTCTAATTCTTGGAAAATTCTTAGCCGACCTAGGTAAGAAGGTAATATGAGACCCAATTATAGCGTTTACTTAGATCAGCAGTCGAAACGCACAAAAGCCCAGAACAAGAGGCCCATCACGGGAAGGCCCAAAAGAAAGTCAATACTAAAATAGTAAATAATCCACAAGCTTGTGATCAAATGAGCGAAGGCCCGAAAGAAAATATTAGACGCAACCAGAAAATCAAAGGAAAGAATGGTTTAACCTCAGCAGAGTCGGACTTACAAAGGAAACCCTAATGGGGTCTACAGAACCCGACAGATCGAAGAAAGCCTGAACATCCGAGCATAAGGTCTGAACACCCGAGGATATGAAAGAGATCTACTCGACAAAGAAAGAGAAAAACAACGGATTCAAATAGCTAAAGGGCATGAACAAATGGCGGAAAACACTCTCAACATGCACAAAGTATTCACATATACCTCATACCTTAAATGCTCTCTCCACCAATCAAAATTGACTAGTGATTTTACACTTCGAGTGTAGAAAACTTGAGAGTGCACTTCAACATGTGTTTTGCTCTTCTTTTATCTCATCACTGCTCCTTCTATATCCATTCTCTGCACCGTCATTCCCCTTTTCACCAATACTCTTGTAGTATACTATACTATGCTCAATCCACCATGTAGTCTATCATACTTTCCATTATTTAATAAATATATTTTTCTTGATAAATATACACAAATTAAATGTAGGTAGACAGTATATACTATATAATACATTCAAATCGTGATTTTCTTTTCAAAATACCTCACTAATCTAACTCAATGAATAAAACATCGCAATAACTTATGTGCTTAGAAGTTCCAAGAGAAACTCCAGAGGAATCCAAAAGGTTGCTCTGCTCAACGAGGGATCTCGAGTAAGACTGACTTTTTAGAGGAGAAAAATCAAACCCATTCCCAAATTATGAAAAGTAGCCATAGATCACATCTTAACATTTCATTACCTAATATTAAGACCTCATGGTTCATTGTTTTCTGAATTGTGTTCAACATAGCTTGAAGAAGGAAAGAAATTTTTATACATATAGTTTTATGCCACTTGGGTGTGAGTCTACTCAAATCAATTTTAAAGAATTAGACATGGAACAGACAATAAAAATCCAAGGACAAGACATTAAACTATAGATTAAAGCTTAAATCCTATGAAATAATCATTAGATAACTACTGGATGTACACAAGACTTTACCGTAAATTAAAGTACAAGCAAACCTGTCCGCACCAGACTTTCATGTTCAGGCATATATTCAACTTATACTAGCAACGCAGCCTATGATGGAAGTTGAAGAACCAACATGAGTTAATGAAACGGATCCCACTCAACCCATATAACACATCTCAAATATACAAAAAAAATAAAAGTGATACTTACACTGGTTTTAGAAATAATAATAAAACAAAGGAACATAAAAGTAATACTTCAATTAATTTGATCATAATCTCAGAGCAACACTAATACAATCATGAAAGAGTTAGTCTCTTGTGATTCATCCTTATTTATGGATTGAAAAGACAATTATATTCTTGAATATACTAAACCTAAAGTAAACATTGAATTGTATAATAAGATATAAACCACTACGGCGCACATAATTAACTATGTGAACTCGTTGCAAGGAATACTTTGCATCATTAAATAGAATTCCAACTCCTTTTCTACACGCACAACTTGCTTTAAAGAGTGATACTGTGAATGAATTCACTTGCATGCATACAAATTGGGAAGGTAAAATATAACGTCTAACTAATAACACAACATTTTATAAGTGAAATATTCATGTAATAAGATAATAAGCATCATGTGATACATCGGGTCTGTAGAGTCAAACTTATCAAATAAATATGAAGAGTCATCAGGCACTATCATATAAGGGGGTTTGCAGCAATTTTTGTAAAGTAAGAATCATTGTTAATATCTAAAAAATAAGTGAGATTAAGAAAAATAAGTGATTATGACCTAAAAATTAAAATATTAGCTAGTTGCAAACACCCCAATAACATAAGCAGAATCAACAAGTCCTAAAAAATTATGCAATGCAATACAACACAATTCATCAATTTCATCATATGCAGTTTTTTTTATTGATTACTTGCCTGCATCAAGAAAATGGCACATAAAACAGATGAATATAGCAATCAAAATTTAACTCTCTCCCAACCCATATGATCCATACATTTAGACCACATTGATCACAACTAAATGCATCATGTTCTACTCAATAAACCTAGATCTCTAGCATTTGCACAAGAAAACCACGAAATAATCAAAAGAAGAGAACAATGGCAAACCTGCATTTCCTACTATACAAGTTACTCCTTGGAAAACAACCATTGCACATCATCACAAAACAGATCATTGTACTGCATCACTCTACCCTCCAAAGAAGGAAAAGAATCCACGTTTTTTGGGTTCCTCCTCCACCATCACCGCCTTCATACTATCCTGCTCCACCAACCTCCACGCCGCCTGTTCGAATGCCAATCCGGCCAATGCCGGTGGCTTATTAAGCACCAACGGATACCCTCTATTGGTGCTCCTGATCACCTCAGTATCCTCAGGAATCACCCCCAACAATGGCAGTCCCAGCATTTCTTGAACATCCAAAACCGACATCATATCCTCACCTTTAATCATATCCGTTCTCACCCTATTCACAATCATCTTGATATCCCTAATTCCATCGCATTCCAACAATCCCGTCACCCTATCCGCATCTCGAAGGCTCGTGATATCCGGCGTAGTCACCAGGACCGCCTCATTGGCCGGTGTGATGGCGGTGATGAATCCAGCGTCAATCCCAGCAGGGCAATCGATCAGGATGAAATCAGGGGCGCCCTCTTCGCGGTTCTTCAGGGCTTCAACAAGCCAAGTTAGGGCTTTGCCGCCAAACCCTAGAGGGAGCTTAGAGCGGGGTTTGGAAATGCAGAGGAGTTCAAAATTAGACCATCGCTTGTCGCGAACTAGGGCTTGATCGAGGCGGCAATCGCCGTTCAGCACTTCGACGACGGTGTAATTGACTCGGTTCTCGAGGCCGAGGAGGAGGTCGAGGTTGCGAAGTCCGACATCGGCGTCAATGGCGACGGCCGAGAAGCCAAGGCGGGCGAGGGAGAGGCCTATATTAGCGGTGGTGGTTGTTTTACCGACGCCGCCTTTCCCGGAAGTAATAACCACCACTCTCGGCGTTTCTCCGGAAAGCTGCGGCTTGCGGTTGTACTGGAGGACGGAATGGATTGGGATTATGGTTTTGGGTGGTTTTCTGAAGGGTTTATAGGGGCGGAAGAGGAGGGAAGGGGGTTTAGTGACTGTTTGCAGAGATATCATAGCTTAGTGTTGGCTTTCGCCGGAAATAATGGTGAGACGCCGCAATGTGTGTATGTGTGATCGGAATCCGAAAAGGAAATGGGAAACGGCGATTGAGGTGGGTAGAGTAGAATCTGCTAAAACAGAACAAAATTAAAAGTTCAGGAAATGATGAGCATAATATTCTAAATTCATAATTCATACCCCAATTTTCTATGATTCTCATTTTGGCCCTCAAATGTGTACAGTAATGCAATTTAGAGAATGTTAAAAAACAAAGTTTTTAAGAGCTTCGGGTTTTGGATTAATAAGGTTCGTTTAAATGGCCAAGTGAAACATGTAGGGATGTTAAATGAGTGAGCTCTTAAAGTTAATCAGATCTATTTAAACCGTCTATTAAAAATTGAATTTAATTATTATGATCTTAACAGACTTCGAGTTAAACGGGCTGGTCCCAAGGACAGGATGATAAAAAATATTTAAATAAAGTTTCTTGTAAGACGGATGTGAGACGGGTCGAAGCGTTGTTAAAGTATGATTATATATAGGTAATGTATGTCAATTAAAGTAATAATTAATTAAAATATATTTTTAAAATATTATAGTATGATTTATTGTACTTATACTTTAAGTATTAATAAGCATATTTTATCTAATAACAACAAGATTTTAACAATGGATTGACCCATCATGACACAACACACCTTACATAACTTATAATTCAAATACTAATTAACATAAACATCATCATCATAAAACTGCATATACTTTTTTTTTCCTCACATAATATTTATAATCAAAACCATCACTCCAGTTCAACATACGTAACTGGTTTCTGACAACACTTCAAATCACCCAAAACATCAGCGGAAACAAAATAAACCCACGACTAGCCCAACAGGTCGTCATTTATGTACATCCGCTCAAGAACCTGAAGGAGCTCTACAGCTTGCACAACACACCACATACTCAATCATCATCAGGCTCACCTACAATGCATAAACTAGTGAGACAAAAATCTCAGTAAATAGAAATCATGCATGTCAGTGCATTAAAATGCATTTAGTTCTCTATCGCATATTTCCTAGTCTTTCTAATTGGTCTCTTTTATTTTGAAAACTGTTCATGTTGCGGGATCCTCATGACACACTTATGATATGCATCCCAAATGAGCTCAATAGACACACTTAGTGTCGGATCGATTTTTCCGATCCCTGAATAAAGTATTGGGGATGATTTTTTCGAACCCCAAATAAAGATGAGCCAATAAACAACACGTTGAGTCAACACATGACTCGGGTCACTCCGTGATCCTTGAATAAAAGTGAGCCGACAAGCGACTCGTTGAGTCAACGTATGACTCGGATCGCTCTGCGATCCCTGAATGGGGCGAGTCAACTCATGACTCGGACCGATTTTCAGCAGTCCCTGAAAGAGTGCATATATAGTGGCCGCACACACCATTAATATCTTATTAATTTTGGAAAAACACTTTTAATGATTATGCATGGTATGCAACCAGGATAATTAAATATGCATCATAAATCATTTACGACATCAATATCAACATTTAATCATAATAAGGCAACAACTTAACTTCAATTCAGACAAATCCACTTCTGGAACAACAACTTCACCTCAATCACATAGATCCATTTATAGAATAACAACTTCATCTCGAATCACACAGATTTTATAAATAATATCTTCTCAGATCATACATATCTATATTCAACAGTTTCCGATCAGACAAATTTATATAGGACGATGATATTATCTCAAATCACATAGATCCACAACTTGTATCACAAATTAATCCCAAATAATTCATAGCATAATTAAACTAATAACAAATAGTTTATAACAGAATTATCATATATTAAACACAAATAATTCACACACAACATGTTTATACATTGTAGTTGGACTTCTACTTACATGGACTCTAAATAGTGATAATACCAAAAACCTCGTGAAGAACTAGAACTAATCTCCTATCTTCCCGTTCTGAAACGTTCTTCACTTCTCCTTTCTTCCTCTCTCTCTCCTCTCCTCTCTCTCTTTTTTTTTTAATTCTCGCAATCACTCATCTGATGGGGTTATCAACCCCCACCATCAGCCACTATATATATGTGAAGGTTGGGGTGAGTCGGTTTAATCCATCGCTCCGCCAACCAATTAAGTTATTATTATTATTATTATCCATTCTTGATTTACGTACAATACTTAATAACTAAGATATGATACATTTATAAATTAAAATAAATACATGTACATTTTCTTACCACTATTATTATAACGAGAACATGTGTGATACTTAATAATTAAGAAATAATATATTTATTTACATGAAATAATTTTATTATATATATATTCAAATTATTGCACGTAAATATTTATTCACATATTATCACTATTTTTATCACGGATGTCTCAAATAAAAGGTAAAGATAAATAAAGTGTAGAAATAATTATCACATAATTATCACATTATTATCACATAATTGCCACATAATTATCACATAATTATAAAATGCACATAACACAAATTAAATTATATTAGCACATAAGTAGTGAGAAGCTCGGGTATCACACATCATACATTTCGTCTTACGTATATTTATCTCATAAAAGAGTATCTCAAATATTAATCATTAAAAATTATAAATTTAAATTTGTTATAAATAATAAAGCAAATTCAAAATTAACTCATACATTTATATACTATACTGTTATTGTAAAATTTGGGTCATTACATTACCTAGTCATCATATGATAGTTTTCATTTCTTTCTCATTCTTTTATTCATTCACCTTTTATTATATAAATAAATGAAATAATACACTCATCATTATTTTTCAAAAAAATGTCCTTTAGTAATAACCTTATTACTATGCAAGTGTGTAGAGTTAATTCACTGAAAAGTAGAAATATAATACCACATGCACACATTAGTTTTTTTTTTTCACTGATAATACCAGCTAAATTGGGCTATCTTAGCTAGAGATAAAATATAAGTTTAGGTTTGTATAATTAATGGTCCGTTTAAATCAGGTCCTTTTTGGCCCGAACTGATTAGCCCGTTACCCTATAGGGCTAGCCCGTAGGTTAATAGGGCTGGCCCAGTTAGCCCGATTAAATTTTTTATAATAAAAAATTAATTAATAATATACTTAAATTATTAAAATTAATAATAATTTTTTATGTTAACAAATAATTTCTATTGATAATTATATCTAATAGTAATTTAATACCCTCTAACTTACTACATTTTTGTTGGTTTGTCATTTTAAAATAAAATAATTTAAGAATAAGGTATGTGAGACATTTTAAAAAGTAATATTGAAAATAAACTATCTTAATTCACAAATAATATTAACGTATTTGGAATTCTAATTTTTTTTTTATTTTTTACGTATAAACTTATAAATTTATAGTTCATTATTAATGTTAAAACAACATTTAATGTATTTTTAATGTTTAATTATGTTTCAAATTAAATTAATATTTATTTATTTTTTTAATTCAACGACCCGTTAGTGGCCCGTTTAGCCCCGCCTGCTAGGGTTAGGGTTAGGTTCGCATAAATGACGACCCGTTTAACATAGACTGCTTAACCGTGGCCCGTTTAGCCCGTATCGATCTGGCCCTGTAGGTTCAGGTCCAGCCCGTTTAACATCCATACTTAGCCATGGCAAAAAGGAGCATGCCATTCAATTTCTCATGAGAAAGTAACTCAAGTCTCGACAATTTTCTTGCAATGATCAAGAATTCGAATGATTTCCGGACAACTGATTCAAATTGCATAAAAATGTAAAGACATTGTTTTTTAGTCTAACATAAAAAAAATTGTAAGTTCTTGTTCGAACATTGAAATGATATAAAAATAAAAATGAAAAGTCTAGAATTGTGCATTAAGAAATAGAGACAAAGAAGATGATGGTCACGTTCTTTTGACATAGTTATGAATTAGAATCTCATAAGTTGGCAATGACAATTGGCACCTAAGTATTCACACTGTTATATAATTCCAACTTGCTTAAACAGAAAATGAAGTTAAATAGCCATCTTCATTACCATCAAATGCATCCAACTTCAACCCTAAAAAACAATTGGAAGTAAAAGATGGATGAGTTGAAGCATTTCAGCCACAATATGGCCTGGTTAGTCAACAAGTGCCTCAAAGTTCACAACTCCAGTGCTCCGGCTGCAAACACCCCTCTCACCCCCTTCATCCTTTGACTTTGATGGCTTTTCCTACTTACCCTTCAGCTTCTTTTGTATGCAATGGCTGCAATCAGAGTGGACATGGATTCTCCTATTCTTGTTCTGCTTGTGAGTTTGATATCCATCTCCATTGTGCACTTATGCCTAATCCAAATTCTATTTCTCACACTCTAAATTACCCCATCTATCCTTCTTCTATCCAAACTAGTGCATTTCCAGCTTATCCTCAAACTCCAACAATCCCACAACATTATCCCCCTCAACCCATAAGCTATCAATATAGCCCCTCTCCAAATGTCAACACTACACATCCACCAAATCAGCACAACCCATCTCCATTTGGTTATCCCCAACAAAATCCAACACCATCACCACCACCCTCACAACCCAATGCATCTTCCATGAAGAGGCATTTCAGCCACCCCCACCTCCTAACACGGATGGAAATCAATCGAAACAAGAGAAAAAACTGCTCTGCTTGCGAGTGAGACTTATCAGGCCCAGCATACTGCTGCACCGAATCCTACTGCACTTTCAGCATCCACGGATCGTGCTTCGACTCACCTCGCGACATCCGCCACAAGTCCCACCCCCTCACCCTGCTCACCGCCCGCGGATTCACGTGCCACGGGTGTTTGAATGAGGGGAAGGGGTTCGAGTACAACTGCTCGTACGATCTCCACTTAAACTGCAGCAAGCGGCCCGAAACGGCGACCCGAGGCGATCACAAGCATCCCCTGACTCTGCTGTACTCGGCGATGATGCCGGGCATGATTTTCACGTGCGATGTTTGCAAAAGCGTGGTTGATGAGAAGGCGTGGGTGTACTGTTGTCGCGAGTGCGACTTTGGGACACACGTGGAGTGTGTGAGCTCAAAGATGAAGCAGGGGAATGCGGAAAAAAGGAAGCTGTATGTATTCAAGACATGAAGAAGATGGAGATGGAGGCGGAGCTGTCGCGGAGAAGGGCCCAATTGATCATGCAGCAGATCGAAAGAGCATCCGAGTCAATTGATTTCATGGGCCAGATTAGATGATCTTCCTTCTGTTTGGATTTTTTATGCAAATTTGGTATATCATTTTCTGTGTCACCCTCTTATGGATGAAGAGAAATTATATTCTAAAAAGAAAAGCTTGAACTATATGGAAATAGTTGAATTTCTTTCCGTAGAATTAGAAGATATTTTCCAATTGTATTGCCACTTGGCATATTTCGATAGGCTATCTTTCTCATAGTTTGTATATATACCACTCTGACTTCTCATTAGAACTTTGAATAATGAAAATACGGTTTTCTATCTATCAGTTTTCTCTCTTCTTCTACATTGTGTAATTCCAACTGCTACGAATGAATATTCTTTCTTCTTCTATGATTTCCATCCTTTGATTTCTACATGGTATCAGTTACGACGGTGGTTCATGCTTCTCCGCTGGTATCGAGCGCTCTGACGGTTACCGACCCGGTGAGCCGTATCTCTCCGGCGATTTCTATCAACGATCCAGCGGCAGTCACGGCTTCTGCCTCTGCTCCGGCAACAAGCGGTTCGTCCGTTGTTGGTGGGTTTCTTTCTACTCCTGAATCCAATACTACTTACAGATATTGGAATAGCATAGTTCGTTTGGTGATTACTTGGATTTTGACATGTCTTTCTAAAGAGATTTTCGATTGTATTATTTTTGTTGATTCTGCGACGGAGTTATGGTATGCTTTGGCTCGACGGTTTGGTGAGAGTAATGGTACACTCGTTTATCAGTTCCATCGTGAGATTAGCAGCCAGTTGCATCGTGATAGCAGCAATAAGCACGGCAATGATTCTGTTTCTCGTTATTATACTCATATTCATGGCTTTGGGTTCTTGGTAGTCTACTGATATGATGAGTTTTTGTTACTGTTATGACTTCTATTATTCAATTTCTACATGATTGCTACTTCTATTTTGATGTTGCTGTTTAGTTATGGCTTATTACCATGCTTATGATTTGCTGCTATTGGTTCATTGATGCTCTTGGTTTGAGGCTTAGCTGGTTTGCTTTTGGTTTTCTAACTCATCTCGGTTCATATTTGCTACTCTCCTACTGATATTGATTTGCTGCTACCCTTATGATTCTGCTATGCTTTGCTGGTGATGGTGTTGATGGCTTAATATGGTGATGCTGCTAGTTGGATATCGCCTGCTATCTCATATCTTTCGGCAATTATTGTTCATCCTTATGGTCGGATTTGCTCCTGCTAATGCTACTGATTTGCTACTGCTAATTCTACCTGATTTGCTGCTGCTGCTGTTGGGTTTTCTTTTGCTACAATGCTGATTTTCTCCTACTGCTACTTCTATTGCTATTGCTACTTGGACTGCTACTTCTATTGCTATTGCTACTTCTATTTCTATTGCTATTGATATTGGATTTCTATTGCTACCCTCTTCCTTTGATGCTGCTACTTCTATTTGGTTTTGCTGCTAAATAATTCTTCTATTGCTAATGGTTTATTACTAATGATTGCTACACTGCTGTTCCACCTGATTCCTTTGAAGACTTGGCTATGAAGATCTTGCTTGTAGTTTTCTATCTTGCTTAGTTTCTGGATTGTTATTTCTGTCTTGCTAGGGATGGATTTATACTCCTAGTGCTCATGTTTTTTGGCTCATTGTTGTCCAAGTTGGATGTCCAACTTCTTGAGGAGGGGGTGTAGAATTAGAAGATATTTTCCAATTGTGTTGCCACTTGGCATATTTCGATAGGCTATTTTTCTCAATAGTTTGTATGTATACCACTCTTGTAACTTCTCATTAGAACTTTGAATAATGAAAATACGTTTTCTATCTATCAGTTTTCTCTCGTCTTCTACATTGTGTAATTCCAACTGCTACGAATGAATATTCTTTCTTCTTTTATGATTTCCATCCTTTGATTTCTACACTTTCCCTCCTACTACCTACAAGGCTACACCTACCGTTTCTACTAATTCCATTTCCGGCCTACTACTGCCTATTCATTTGGCTGTTTTCTTGAATTTACTGCCTTCTTGATTGCGTGCATGCATTTACTTCCCTTCCAATTTGGTGCTTTGTGTATTAATATTTTTAAATAAATGCGTATTAAAAATATACTTCCTCCATTCATTGTCAATATATTCATTTGCTTTTTGCATGTGAATTAAAAGTACTCCCTCCGTTCCGTTCTTATTTTTTTTTTTGAAAATGAAAAGTATATTTCCGAGCAAGAGTTTTACCCGAAGGAATACATAATCGTGAAACTTACTAGAAGTCTCACATCTCTTAGTAGGAGGGGAACACAATTAAATGATACAATAACAAGGGTTATTCGACCAATATGAGAAGTCGATATCACTTCTTAAACATTTCCTCTTCCAAGCCCACCAGCTCCAAATTTGTGATTTTATTTCGTTCAACATCTTGTCGCTGTCCCATGATTTACCTTGAAACACTATTTTGTTGCGGTTGCTCCAAATGGTCCAGGTGGTGCATAACCAAACATCGCAAGCTAGTCTGTTCTTGATTTTGTTTTGGAACAGATTGGTAAACTGTAAGAATGTACCTGTTGGATTATTTGATAGCACAGTTTGGACTCCAAGCCAACCAAGGCACCTACTCCACAACTCTTGAACAATATTGCAGCAGCAAATTAGATGGCTTACTGTCTCTTCCTCCTTTTTGCAAAGATTACAAGCGGTAGGAGTGTTAGGTGGTAAGGTCTTCCTTCTCTTTAACTCGACAGATGTTGGAATTTTTCTTTGCAGAATCCTCCATGCTAGAATCCTCTGTTCCGTTCTTATGGTTACGTTTGTTTTTTGCACGTGAATTAATGAATATATTATTTTGATGTGTATTGAAGTGAGAGAAATAATATTTTAATGTAAAGTGAGTAGGTGTATTAGTGTGATGTGTGGACCCATGGAGAGAGAAGTAATTAATTTGTGTGGATCACATATGCTAAAAAGGGAAATATAATCATTAGGATGGGACGCCCAAAAAGTAAATATGTAACCATTAGGATGAGACGAAGGGAGTATTATTATTTTATGTATGTATGTATGTATGTATAGTGGATAATTGTATTAGCTAATGGAGTATGTGGGTCCCATATTTTAATTGTGTTAGTGATGTGTGCGGGTCTCATATGTTTAAAAGGGGAAATAGATAAATTAAAAGTGAACGACTCAAAATAGTAAAATTGATATACTAAGGATGTATAGAGGGAATTTTAAAAGCAAGATATTCAAAATCAGATTGGGATGGCCAATCAATTTTTCTTAATTGTTGTTGCTTATATCTTGTGTGATACTCCGTCCCATAGTAAAAAGGGCTTTTGCTTTTTTCACAAGAATTATTGAGTATTATTATTTAATGTATAGTGGATAGTTGTATTAGTGAGAGTGTAGACCCCATATTTAATTATATTAGTGGTTGTGTATGAGTCTCATGTATATAAAAAGAAAATGAAACTCTTTGGGTGGACGTCCAAAATGAAAAAAAGACCATCTTTAAAGGGGACGTATATGTATATTTGCTTCTTATGAGTGACGTTTGTGTGCTTTCGCCTTGTTTATTGAAACTAGTATGTATAGTAATAATAACTCTCACCCCTATGAGCTGGCCCGATTAGTCTACGGGCTAATCAATTTAGGCTAAAAAATTCATTTTAAACATGCTGTAAAATTGAAGACCAAAATTATATATATATATATACAGGTCCACCCTAAGGGGATGCTTGTTTCCGGGTTTGAAATCTTAAAATTCATTTTAAACATACTGTAAAATTGAAGACCTAAATTCTAGTTGCGGGATGAAACCCGACAGCCAATTGCTGGCTCTGAATAACCAGCTCAGATAATGGGGCGGGCTTGCGCGCGAGTCGAATGACGTAGGTGCACAAGAGTACTTCGCGCCACAACCATCTCCTTTTTATAGGTTCTATGGACCGATGCCTGCTGCTTCATTTGGGAGAAAGAATCATAGATATGCCGGTCATTAGAAGGAAGAACGGCCATAAAAAGATCCCTCGTGTATCATCTGTAGCAAAACTATGAACAGGAGCTAGCAATCCGGACTGTATTGAAAAGGTTCCTAAGACACAGCATGGAAAAGTCACAATATTAAGAAATGAGATACAAGAATGAAGAAGGGTAGAATTACTGAATGAATACAAGCTATGGCTAATACCCGAGGCATAAAAGAAGCATTTTCTACGAGATCCCGAAACCACCAGTCACTCCGACCTAATTCATGATGAAATCCACACTTTGACACCTAAAATTCCGTAACGAGTAGGAGCCATTCTCAAATGGAGTCAAGGCCCCCTCTGGCAGACGATCGTGTTTTTCACAGGATTTTTCGTTAGTCATGTCAGCGCGGGCACACACATACATATATATATATATATATATATATATATATATATATATATATATATATATATATATATATATATATATATATATATATATATATATATATATATATTTATTTATTTATTTATTTATTTTTAATTTTTTAAACAGGTCCAGATTTTTTTAACAACAACAACTCTAGTTTATTTATATAAGGTGTTCGTTTTGGTTTAAATAAGAATAAAAAAAATATATATATTTTAAGTATAAAAAAGTAAATTTTTTTTTTTAAGAACTAATAAAAGCCCATAAATGTGGAGTAATAAAATTGCCTATAACTCGTTCCTTTAGCACACCAGAAAAGTTAATAAATTTACTAATAACTCATTCATTTAGCACACAGGGCAGCCACGCATCAAAACAATCTATTCCTACCTTCGACCTCGATTACTAAGGCAAATGTGTAAAGAGAAATGGTGAAAAAATTAATTTTAAAAAATGTCACACAATATACTTTTTTTTTCCTTTATTATATAATAATATATAATAATAATATATAATCATCGTCACACAAAATGTCACATATATATGTATATAATTACACATATAGTCAAACGCAACATCATATATATTATATAAATAAAACAATGTGCCCCAGGGCATAGCTCAAGTGGTAGAGGGGAGGGTGGAAAGACCTTCCAATTGAGCTTGGTTGCTGCAGGGTGGGGTTCGAATTCTGCCTTTGGCACGAATTTGCCCCCTTGCAAGCACAAGTTAAACAGTGAGCCCTCTCTATAAGCCCACTTGAGCGATTTACTTCCTCCACCAATCTCCGGTGCGGTGGGTGAGCCCTCTCTATCGGTGCGGTGCCGGTGCGATGGGTGAGCCCTCTCTATCGGTGCGGTGGGTGAGCCCTCTCTATAAGCCCACTTGAGCGATTTACTTCCTCCACCAATCTCCGGTGCGATGGGTGAGCCCTCTCTATCGGTGCGGTGGGTGAGCCCTCTCTATAAGCCACTTGAGCGATTTACTTCCTCTACCAATCTTCGGTGCGGTGGGGGTTAAACAGTGAGCCCTCTCTATATGCCCACTTGAGCGATTTACTTCCTCCACCAATCTCCGGTGCGGTGGGTGAGCCCTCTCTATAAGCCACTTGAGCGATTTACTTCCTCTACCAATCTCCGGTGCGGTGAGGGCCCCTAATGGTGGGGTATACTATTTTTTTTATAAATAAAACAATGTATATGATTGTATATATAATCACGAGTAAAGTCGCATATATAGTTGTTATAGAAGGTTGCGTAGTTGCAGAAAATATCACAAGGGTTAATTATATTCAATTTTTTTTAAAAAAATTACTCCTCACATCTCGTAGAAGTTATCACTTTTTTTACACGGAGATTAAGGAATATAATAATTTAATGTAAAGTGAAGTGAACGAAATAATATTTAATGTATAATGAATAGTTGTATTTGAGGTGTATATAGACTAATGAGAATAAAATAATTATTTTTGTATGGGTCTCATGTATTAAAAATGAAATGGGTTCGTGAGATCATTTTACACTTTTTAAAATAGTTATCACTTTTCTATAAAATGTTGTCACTTTTTGCTTATACTATAAATTATTCATAAAATAATAATATCACTTTTTATTAATTTAGTATATCAATTACTCAGTATAAAAGTTACTTCCTCCGTTCCGGAGAAGTTGGTATATTTTTTTGGGCACGGAGATTAAGGAGTATAATAATTTAATATAAAGTGAAGTAAAGTGGAGTAAGAAAAATAATATTTAATGTGTAGTGGGTAGTTGTATTAGAGGGGATATGTGGAGCCATGATAATAGATTAATTATTTTTGTGTGGGTCTCATGTATTAAAAATAAAATATATCAACTTTAGTGAAACAAAAAAAAAGTATGTCAACTTCTATGGGATGGAGGGTATTATTTTTTGATAGTTTCATATAAGCCTACATGATGGTGTCACACGCCTTTGCTTGAAAGTGTGCATTATTGCGGTGTCACGTGTGTAAATGGTGGTCTGGCCCTTTCAGTCTTTCACCGGCTTCTGTACCCTTATTTTCTTTCACGGCAGCCTCACTGGACTCTGATCCTCTAATACCGGCGGCAACTCCTGCTACCGCCTTCTGATTCCTACATCGTTGGCGCTGAATTTTCCCGCAGCTTGCGTCACGGCTTTCACCTCTCCAGCGACGGCGGCCGGTACCCAACCATACCTTTTCTTAATCAAAGCACAGCTGCTTGTTAATTGCTTTTATATTCAGTTGCTACATCCTATTCCTATTACTTTTTAATTTTATTCGATGTCCCCTGACCCAAAAGAGCTCGGTTTGTTTTGATTGTGTGAGGATGCCTATTAACTGTTCGGGTAATTGCTTATGCCAAATTCACACATGTTTGACAGAGTAAATAGATTTACGCACAACCAATATTTCCATATCCATTCTCATGATCTTCCTTTATTCTTTATTTTTCATCGCAGATTGCGCGATTGCCAGCTGAACACCCGATGCCTTCTGAAACTGAGGTAGATTATTTTCCAGTTGTATCTACATTTTTCACCTGTAAATTAATTTCTGATTAATAATATGGAGAAGAACATACTAGACATGCACCCCGGTTCGGAACCGGCGGTTCCGGTTCCGAAACGGCGGTTCCGGTTCCAAGATAGGGGAACCGGAACCGAACCGGGGTACGAAGCTTTCGGTTCCGGAACCGACGGTTTCGGTTCCGGAACCGACGGTTTCGGTTCCGGTTTTATTTTTATTTTTTTTTTTGGATTTTAAGCGTAAAAAATAAAAATAAAAAATAAAAAACCGGCGGTTCGAACCGGAACCGCCGGTTTTTTTCCCAAATATGAGGAACCGGAACCGAACCTTCCTTAGCCGGTTCCGGTTTTTTTTTTGCCGGTTCCGGAACCGGCAGTTCCGGTTCCGGTTAAAAACCGGCAGTTCCCCGGTTCGAACCGCCGGTTCCGGTTCATTTGTGCATGTCTAGAACATACAAAGAACAATGTGAACTTTTGAGTAATTATTTGGCTATTGCAATGTATCTGACCATGAGCCTTATATAGATATCACAAAGAGCTCTTACTTTGTGACGGATTGTATGGTTTCTTCCTAATTATTACTCCATGATCCATACAGATACCCATTAACATAGTACTTATTTCTTAACTTAAAAAATATTATTTCTTCCAATCTATAATGCTTGACACTCAGTGCATTTTTAAACACATTATGAGAAATTATATAGTTTTACACTTGGTTTTAATAATTAACCAGGTATATGCATCATCATGCTTTAATTCAAGCATTTACTTTAATTATTTAGGGTATGTGGGACAATTTGTTGCCATACGGAATCTCTGTCGAGTATCTTTACATGATCCCCTAAAATCATATTAAACATTTAGTGCTCAGTAAAATATTTTACCCAACAGAAACATCAATTGTATTTGTTGTGCACTACAAGGAGTGTGAAATTTCACTCATATGTCCATGAAGATGCATGGAATTCCAAGGTTTCATTTTGAATGGTGGATGAGTGAAAGATCACGCACATAATTGAATTCCTCACAAACAAAAACACCACAAGGCCAAGCTCCACTAGCATGCCACACATTCACTACCTGCCAACGAAAATTTTACACATTCCCGTGAGTTGCTAGAATTCGTACTTATAAGCACCACAAAGCTAACATGTGCATATGCTTGCCTTCTCTTAAGTTATTCATCTCTCCTGTTCTAATTTAAGCCAAACACACGCATTTTGCTAGACCTTCTTAGTATGACATTATGTATTACTAGCGTGACACTAGGCATTTTCATTGGCATTAGATGTGGGGTGTGGTTATTACTGGTAGTAGGCATACCATTTGCTTCTCCGCAGAGCACTGCACTATCTCTGTCATTCACGCCATTTTCCATTATTTTTCCATATATGATGGTTTATTCAAATTTCTCACTCCCTTCTTTGTTTGTCCTTTCTTCTTTTATAACCTTCAGTTTCTCTGCTCCAGATGTGCTAATATTATGATCTCTATAGGTCATTCTCTGCCATTGTTCGCCTGTTTTGCTACGCCCTTGAGGTCTTGAAGAGTAGCCGACTGCATTAAGGTAGTTCCCACTCCTCCAGTTTTCTGTTAGTGTTTGAGAAATTGTTTAATGTGTTTTTAAGTAAGTGATGACTGCTGGTAAGTGTCTATTGAATTTCCCTGTTATGTGTAGTATGCATAACTTGAATTTTTCCTGTCAATTAGAACATTCGATTAGTATGCATAACTTGCATCTATGAACATGATTTGTTTATTGATACTATTTTATATGTTTCTTTGTTTAGTTTTCCCGAATCTTCAATCTTCTTTGATTCTATCTATAACTATATTTCTTGCTAATATATAATCCATTTTTTCCACCTTTTTTTTTTTTATTATTATTATTTTTTTTATCTCAAATCATTAATGCAAGTGTTTTCCTTGCATTGCACTTTTTTCCTTGTTGCAGGGACATGTATCCAACATATATGCTTCCACTCCAAACCTATTAGGATTTGAGACAAAGGTCTGTCCTTGCTTTATATTTTTCTTATTCTTCTGATACTTATTTCAATTTTAGGTTACAATTTCCAATAATTCAGTGCCTGTTTGGTGGCTGAACTAGTTTATGCAGTATTAATTATTTCTGTCCTTGCTTTATGTTTTTCTTATTCTTCTGATACTTATTTCAATTTTAGGTTACATTTTCCAATAATTCAGTGCCTGTTTGGTGGCTGAACTAGTTTATGCAGTATTAATTATTTTATGGTGGATCAGGATTATAGGCCCACTTAAGTTTGTATAAAAATATTTTAATTTTAATTACATTTTTTTACTTGATATTTAACTTGAAAAAAGAGGCAGTTTGAGCCAAAAGTTTGTCGTGGTTAAGAATTTAACTTAACCAAAAAAAAGTTGAAATTCAACAAATAATAGGGTAGCAGCTGATATGTAAATATGGGACAGGTATTATTACCGTATCAAGAGTTAAAAAACGTAGTGGTCTAAAAAATTTATGGCTTAATAAAAAAAAAAGTATTGTGTTGAATGCAACACAAAACGTTGTTTATAGATTTTTTTATGTTTAGTACTATTGTGTAATTGTTTTTGAATATGCTTATTATGATTAACGTCTAAAATTAGAATCAAACTACACTGCGTTGGTGCATCTGGACGATCATAATAGATAAATTAAGTTTTAATTTATTCTTCACCATTAAATAAAATAAAATAATTAAAAATAACTACCCACTATACCCTAATTTCAACCTATCGACCCCAAGTACATCAGCACCAAGTGCACTAAAGAATCACCATCAAAATTTATTAGTATTTTGTTTTAATTTGAATTTCATACCCCCTTTTTAATGCTTCATAGTGAAAATTTATTCTCTTATTGTTAAGTTTTAGTAAAAATAAAATAAAGTAATAGAAAGCATTAATTAAAAAACAATACTATCTCTAGCCTAAAGAATCCATTACACTTTCTTCATTTGTCCTATAAAACTCTTCACGCCCAAAAAAACAACGCTCTATCCAGTAACCTCAAAAATAAATTTAATTTCTGTCAGTCTTTTCTCACACTTACATTACTTTACACTTTATTTATTATCTAAAAATACTAAAATACCCCCAAAAGTCAAATAGACATATTATTTGTTATGAAAGAGAAAGAAATGATGAATAATTAGCACTAGCAGGGAGTGTACCAGAGGGGAGTCGGATGAAGTATTGAACTAAGCCAGCCCACCATTCCTCTCTACTTCAAAACTGTGTCGTTTAATAAGTTGTCATTCTCTCCGGCGAGAAATTATTCCAGTCCCTGCCTCCCTCTCTCGATTGTAATTTTTGAAACCATTCTTCGATTCAACGTCATTTATGTTTGTATATATCTTCGTCTTAAGGTATTTAATTTTGTTTTGTATTTTTGATTCACATGAAAATTGAAAAAATGTTTTTTGGTTTATTTAGCTTTTTTCTCCTTGTTGAATTTGATTTAGCTTTGGTTTAGGGATGAATTGTTTGTTGTAAGTTAATTTGTTGATTAAGGAAGTATGGTTGTTGCAGCGTGCTGGCATTATTGGGTAAAATTTGACTAGATACTTTCTCCCAATGCAATTTTGCTCTGATTTAGACACGCCATATATTTATGGAGTTATCCGGTGTCCATTTGCAGACTACTCCTAGCTTATTCATGCCCTCCACATGTCTATGAAGTGCCTCAATGATATGGAATAGTGACAGTTAACTTCACTGGACTATAATAATTATACCGTCATTTATAATCAAGATACTTCAGCAACAAGTTTGTAAATTTATGTTCTCTTTACCTTCTTTTGTTAATGCAGAGTGGTGTTTTCAGCAAAATGAAGGTGAGAGTGGTGTGCAGGAAAGTTTACGACTATGTCCGGTACGATCTTAAGGAGATTGCATTTCCTTCCTCGTTGCCTGATCCTCCCCACATCAAAACGCGTGGTAAACTTACATGGAAAGAACGATACCTTGTAAGTTCTCTTTATTATATCTTGCTTTATAATATTGAGTGTCTACTTCTATTGTTGAGAATGAAATCCTAATTAATATTCTTTCTTTTATAACCATTAAGTAGGTGTTGAAAGAAGCATCTAGACTCTATGCTGCTAGCTGGGTTAGGGATATTGGTCCAGAGCTCAGACCACATGCTTACAAGAGCAAGGAAGAAGATAGTAAAGACGAAACCAATGAGGTTAATGGTGTGAAGGAGCCATCAACTCTTGCTGATCTCGGTGAGGAATCTTATATTTTGTTCGCAACAAGATGTTTAACAACAATCTGAATGGCATGTGTGCGACCTATACTCTTTCCTGTTTTAATTGTTCAATGTATATTTTGTTTGTTTAGTATATTGTGGTTGAACTTTTGTGGATAGAAAAGAACATAAATTTGCAAACAAAATAACTGAAGAGATAAATTCCCCATCTTGTGTTCAGCTAAATACAGGCGAGTGGTTGGATTTAGATAAACTGACAACCAATTTGTATAAATATTTCATTTCGCATTTCATATTCTGATTACCATTGCAGTTGATGCTTTCTATCTTGTGTTCTAGCTGTGGCTGCAAGAGGAGGAATGGAGGCGCTGAGGCCTGCTCTGCAACGAGTTTACATGACTCGAGCTTCGGCTTACAGAGACGCTCTAAGAAGTTTCATTGAAGGTTATCAACAAGGTATACATCAAGTTATGGAGAAGAAGGAAGATTCTAAATCACAAGATGGAGTTGATTCTCCCAAAAGATCCGGTTAACTACTAGCATTTATCATGCATAAATAATTATTTAAGGATATCTTCAAAATCCAAATACTATTCACAAAAGGGCTAAGGATCACTTGTACCTCCCATCTATCTCATGGAAGTAAATAATCCTTTACTTCTTTTTAGGGTTAATTGCTTAAAAACCCCAAAAACCCCAGAATTTTCATCGTATTGCAAATTAATCCTGACTTTTGTAAATTAACAAAAAAAAAAAAAACTATAACCTTTAACATTTGTGCATATCGCACCCATCGGACAGGCTTGGCCTGTCCGACTGCTGACATGGCATTTTAATTTAGTTCAAGCATTCATGTCATAATTAATTCTTAACTTAATTGAAAGTCAAACCTCCCATAATTCTTCTCTCCATTTCCTTTCTGGGATTTCATAGCCCTAATTTTTCTCTCCATTTCCTTTTCTGGGCTTCTTCTCTCCATCTCCTTTCTGGGTTTCAGAGAGCCCTAATTTTTCTCTCCATTTCCTTTTTTGGGTTTCTTCTCTCCATCTCCTTTCTGGGTTTCAGAGTCTGGTTTTGCAATTGAAGGAAAGAGTTCTCTTGATGCAGATTGACGTTAGAAGAAAGGATGATAAAAAAGAATTACGGTGCATGCATTACGGCGCATGCGAAGAATTTGAACAGCATCGCTAAGGGAATCTGGAAATTATTGTCGAATCTTGCCTCGATCGAGATATCATCATCCCATGTTTCTCCGGTGGTGGCGGGAGCATCATACGATGAGGAGGTGGAGCTGATGGAAACTGTTAACGAAGACTTAAAGCGACGATGACGTTGTCGAATTTCTTGTTCGACGAGATCTCGAACTCGACGGCATTTCTAAAGCAGTCGTCCGTAAGAAAGGAAAGGGCATATCAAAGTTTGATCAACACAACGTCATTTCAACATGACATGGATGCTTATCTTGGAATTAAAATGCTATGTTAGCAGTCGACAGCCCAAGCCTGCTCGATGGGTGCGATATGCACAAATACTAAGGTCGTGATTTTTTTTGCTATTTCACAAAAGTCAGGATTAATTTGCAATGTGATGAAAGTTCAGGATTTTTTACGCAATTAACCCCTTCTTTTTATCCCAAACACTTCTATTTGTATTTTTGTCAGAGGTAGAACAAAGCATCGAATTGCCTTATTCTTCGTATTGTAGCGTGGAGACATATAACTTGGTAACCAGGTGGGCTAGCCCTGACTACTGGGTTCCTCACTTAATCTAAGTGCATAGGCAAGGGAGAATATTATTGAGAGTCAGAGTGGGTACTCCCTTCGTTCCATTTACTATTTGCACGGAGATTAAGTAATATTGTATTTTTGTGTTATGAGGTGAGAGAAATATAATATTTTAATGTATAGTGAGTAGTTGTATTAGTATAGTGTTGTGGGCTCCATGGAGATATTTAAATATTTTGTGTGGATCCCATATACAAAAAAAAAAAAAATGTAACATGTAACAACATTTGCGGGACGGAAGGAAGGAGTATTATTTAAGATAGTTTGTGTACTTTTTTGGATAGGTTTATTATTGTATTTTTATATAAGATTTTTTTTAATGCATAGTATTTTGTAGATCAACTTTGCATTCTGTATAGTTTGCCCCCACAGTTGAACCCGTGGATTTTGAACCTAAGAACTTAGAGTAGGTTTATTTCGAGTTTACTCCAAATTATACAATTTATTCTTTATTCAAATTGAGGTTTATTTAAACCAAATTCTTCATTAACCTCTTACACACATTAACACCCACTCTCTCACACATTTAACCTCTAGACATTGATCTCAAATAAAGTTAAAATTTAGAGATTTACTTAGGTGACCACATATCACCGTAACCCTTTCATATAGGGGTATCCACTATACATATCCTATGCCTTTCATATAGGGGTATCCACTATACATATCCTATGTGAGAGGATCGGTAATATGTGGTCACCTAAGAATCACCTTTAATTTTATCATACTTTAATTCTCAAAATAAATATAGATTAACATTATTTGTTAGATTTATTAAGGTTAAAACTTTTGTGCCCTAGGGATGCCATGCGCTCAGAAATCCTTTAGTATTAAATAGTATACCCTTTAGTATAAGGATTTGTACCCTTTATTTTTTTGAAAAAATAAAAAAAATGAATAATGAAAATGTATACCTTTTAGAACAAAACGTTGTACCTTTATTAATTAAAGTGTATACCCTTTAAAACAAAATTTTATACCTTTACATATCTTGTGTACTTGGGGACACAAGAGACCAACTCTTTAACTCACGAGATTTATCTACGCTTTATATTGAATGTTATGTATTTCATATAAAATTGTACCTTTGATTTTCTAAAAAAATTAATTCTTCTCTACCATAACCAAATTGCGAAAAATCTGTGTGAAACCGTCTCATGTAAATGATTACGTGAGACGGACATACTGAGAAAGTAATAACATTTTATAGCAAAAGTAATAATATTTAATTGCGAAAATGATAATTATTCTAAAAAGTGTAAAATGATTGCACGTTAGACGGTCTCATGCAAGATTCACCCAAACAAATTTACACTTACTATTTCTTTTCATCCCATAAATAAGCTCGCACCCCAAGTAAGGAATAAGACCAAATTAAACAATCTCATAACCCATTTTAATTTCAAAATTAGTACACATTACGTAACTTACTTTATAATTTATTTATTAAAAGAAAACCATGAAACCAAGTCCAAAAATTAAATTTTTTAAAATTCTGTATGTAGGTGAATTTCTTTATGGAACGAGAGTAATTTTTTAGTCCAACATTAATACTTTTCATATTTTAATCGATTTCAATGAAAATTATTATTATTATTATTATTATTATTATTATTATTATTATTATTATAAATATATGATTATATACTGACATTAAAGTAGGTTAAACCAACTAACAAAATATATGGTTGGGGCCTATGGTAAAGTTGTCGAGTTTTATAATTAGCTTAAGCAAATATTTCATTATTTAGTTTTGAATATGATTCCATTATTTAGTTTTTGAATACTTGTGTGCTTATTTTTTAGATGAATTTTATAAACAAATTTTTCTTTAATTTAGTTTTGAATATATAAACTTATTTATTTTTTCATTAGCATACACATTTAGCTTTAGTAAAAAATTCAACATATAATCGATATATACATTAAAATTTTACTAATATTTTAGAATAATATATTTCATATACCAAAAATAAATTAAAATATAACCTCGTATAAATATTTATTATTATACAAAAAAAATTGATATTATATCAATATCTATTATATAAAAAAATTAATAATATGATTAATTAAATCATTTTTTTTTCTTGTAAATTTTTATAAATATCTACTCAAATCTTCAAATTTAATACAACTATATGACAAACACTTATTGTTATAATCTAAAGATTACAATTAATACATGATTACAATTTAGTATATGAAAATTTATTATATTTTCATTTGTAAAAACAGTGATACTTAAAGTGTAAAAGATTACACTTACCACACGAGAATAGTTCCAAAGGCATATTTGAATGGTTATTTCGTCATATTGGATAGTTCCAAATGCAGATTTGAAAGGTTATTTCGTCATATTGGAGAGTGAGTATTTCACCAATTATCAACTGTAGTGCTAATTATGGTTAAACATAACTAATTTGTTACATAGTACGTTTCTTATTAAGTCCCTCTAGTTAATTAGCAATGCACTTAACTTCTAATGGAGTATTAATTAATGTGACCACCCCTTTATTATTCATTTGTGCCACCATCATTTTCCTTTCCAAATAAATTAATGTCCTTATATTATTATTATTGTAGAATAGATTATTATCCCACTTTATTTAGAACTTGTACCAACACTTACTTAACCTAAAAATTACACTTTAGTACATATTAAAATTTAGAATATGAAAATTTATTATGTTTTCATCTATAAAAATAGTAAACTAGATTTACATGTTACTCGCTCAAATTATATTTTATAATTAATCACTCATAATACATTACATATAAGTTAAAAAATTTAAAATTGAAACAGATATATCAATTATTCAAGTTCAACACAATGGATATGAATTTCATATGTAAAAATAGTAAACTAGATTTACATGTTACTCACTCAAATTATATTTTATAATTAATCACTCATAATACATTACATATAAGTTAAAAAATTTAAAATTGAAACAGCTATATCAATTATTCAAGTTCCACAGTAAATATATCATACTACTGCTGTATTTTGAAATATCAGTATATGATTTGTGGAAAATACAATACTTTCAAAACTTTGTAACATTTTATACATAAATATTTTATAATTGTTAGAGAACTCTGTATAGGATTTGTGGAAAATACAATACTTTCAAGACTTTGTATCATTTTATAAATAAATATTTTATAATTTTGAGAGTAATATATTATAATTTTCTATGTAAAAAAATAAAAATAAAAATCATAAATTTGGCTGTCAAACAGTATGGGGACAGGTAGTATCGCTGATAACCTTCTATAGGGAGTATATTATGTATTTTTAATATAATTAATTTACTGCATATATTATGAGATATTTTATTTATATTATTAATAGTGGTAAGTTTTATTTAATTATTTTATTAAATATTTATTTAAAAAATAAAATTTATATTATACTCCATCCGTCGTCTAGAATGACAATTGGACGGACATGTCTGTGCCCGTCACACCTGAGGTAGTATCCCTGATAACCTTCTATAGGGAGTATATGTATTTTTAATATAATTAATTTACTGCATATAATATGAGATGTTTTATTTGTATTATTAATAGTGGTAAGTTTTATTTAATTATATTTATTAAATATTTATTTAAAAAATATAATTTATATTATACTCAATCCGTCGTCTAGAATGACAATTGGACGGACATGTCTTTGTCCGTCACACCCTCAAGATTAACCACATGTCCAAAACAACTTCATCCGCCACATCAAATAGATTAACGGGCATGTCCGCTACACCCTTAGGATTAACCACATGTCCAAAACAACTTCATCCGCCACATCAAATAGATTAACGGGCATGTCCGCTACACCCTTAGGATTAACCACATCCATGTCCAAAACAACTTCATCCATGTCCAAAACAACTCCATCCGCCGCATCAACTTTATAAACGGAATCTGCTTTATCATCGACTTTGTGTGTAATAATTAAAATACTTCATCACCACGAGTTTGATGTAAAATTATTACTCCATTTCACCTGATATAAATTAAATGTAAATTTATTTTCAGATTAATTCTAAAATTTTAAAATTTATTTTAAATAATTCACTTGAATTGCTTGCGATCCAAAATGACCAACCTAAAACAATTAATATATCATTATGGAATTCATATTCAACACTAATACAACTACCCACACTTTACATTAAATATTATATATTTTTACATACTATCTATTAAAATACTATATTAATCAACGTATAATTTATGAATTGGGCTTCCGTCAAAAGTATTAATTTATATCAACAGTAAATATATCATACTACTGTATTTTGAAATATCATACTTATATGATTTGTGGAAAATACAATACTTTCAAGACTTTAAAACATTTTATACATAAATATTTTATAATTTTGAGAGAACTCCGCATAGGATTTGTGGAAAATACAATACTTTCAAGACTTTGTAACATTTTATAAATTAATATTTGGGTGAGGCTTGCGTATGACCGGGCGCACTCGAATTTAGTATTATGGATAAGAGTATATTATTTTGTTCTAAAGGGTATACACTTTAATTAATAAAGGTACACCATTTTGTTCTAAAGGGTATACACTTTTCATTATATTTTTTATTTTTCTTCAGAAAATAAAGAGTACATATCTTTATACAATTTAACCCAAAATTCTAAAGGCACACGGAGTGTGCTTCCGTGCGCTCGGGCGCACACAAGTTTTTGCATTAATATTTTATAATTTTGTGAGTAATATATTAATTCTCTATGTAAAAAAAAATTAAAAAAAATCATAAATTTGGCGATCTGTATGAATCCTTTTCATAAATTGATCAACATGTATGAATCCTTTTCAATGCAAAGGGCTTATAGAGTACAGTCTGTATTCTTCTTTTACCTTATAAGCGAGAGTTGATAAATTTGCGTAGTGTATAATTAATTAATATACGAAATATTATTAATACACGAAATATTAGGTTTTTCTGTTGCTCCCTTTACGTATCTTTTTCACAGAGCCCCACAATTATTCCAGCTACGATTATCTAATCTAGAATTAACATATTAACATACATTTGCTCTCATATCGCTACGACCATGATCATGATCAGTTAGCACTTGTTCTCGAATGGATGAGCTACAATCAATTATCAGAATCGTCTCCCATTTGTTAGCCGCATTTGAAATGCTAGCTCAAGCATTTGAAATAGTACTTAAGCAATATGTCAATAGAATTTTTTTGTCAAGAATGATAGAAAGGAATATTCATGGCAGAATATAATGGAATGGAGATATTTTCGTTATATACACTTGCTCGTTGCTTATCATTTGTTGGGGATTTAAGTCATCAAACAATGCAAATTACAGTGGATGAACAAACTAAAAAAAATTACAAAAATGGAATGAAAGAACACGTACAGCCTGTTAAAGTGTATTAATTAAATGTGAAATGACCAGCTCGTCTAAAAGCTTACGCTTGTAGAGAGGAGTACCATTTAATATTTAATTAATACACTCTAACACAGCCTTGGGTAAGAACTCCAGGAAAATCAGCATTCTGGAGCAGTTTCAGTTCTAACATGGGCGGGTTTGAACGTCTATCAGATTGTTAAATCTGACCAATCTCCTCAAGTATGTTGAATTTCAGGTTGAATTTGATCTTCGGAATGTGTTGAGATCCAGTTCCGACTTGATCTTCCAAAGGTAAAACGGCTTCGTCTCTTGTACGAGTTGCACCCCACGTACCAGAGCTACGATGAACTAAAAAATGATTGAACTAGGTTGCTCACTATATGAGACTCATAATGAGATGCAAAAACTCAAAAAGTTTTGAGAAATTTTGTAAGAGCACTCAAAGAATTTCAAAGCTTTTCATGTATTTCATCTATTGCAATGTTTTTCACAATGTGTAAAAAATTGTAAAAATTGTGAATTGCAAAAAAGATAAATGACCTATTTATAGGCATCAACCCACTCATGTTTCAGGTTCCTGCAGCAGTTATAACTCCATTAAATAGGACTAATAAATGTTGGCCGTTACCAGTTCTTACATGCTGTTACAGATTGATTCTGCATGTTAATACTCAATTGTTACACATCCAAATTTGAATTTGTAACTAATAGTTGAACATTTCCAAGTGTCATGAACCATATAGGCCTCACTTTCAATTGGAAATAATATGGAATGTGCCCACTCAAATGATCCTCCTTCATTCGAGTTCTTACATGACTGAACCTTGGTCCAAAAGTCAAAATTAGACTTTAATTCTTCATAAAGCGTATGGTAATAGCTCTCAAGTACTCCCTCCGTCCCATCCTAATAGTTACATATTTCCATTTTGGGTGTCCCATCCTAATGGTTACATTTCCATTTTTAGCATATGGATCCACACAAATTAATTACTTCTCTCTCTATGGGTCCACACATCCCACTAATACACCACCCATTTTACATTAAATTAATATTTCTCTCACCTCAATACACATTAAAATACTATATTCATTAATCCACTTGCAAAAGGCAAACGTAACTATAAGGACAGGACGGAGGGAGTAGTGCTTGAGAATTTTAATTCCTACACTAAAATTTCATAATGACATTGATTTATGTTGGTTACATAAATGTCTATAATGACATTGATTTATGTTGGCTAACATAAATGTCCATTATGTGGGATTTAAATCATTTGAACATGAGTAACTCTCACATAATTTTCATTCAACCATTCAACTTGTGCATTATTTCTCACTCACCATGATTTGGTTTTGAAATTATTTGCACACTAAAAATAATAAATTCAAAATAGCTCTTTTACATATTGGTTGTCAAATAATCAACTAAATTAAATATTAATCTCTAAACCAATATCTCCAACATCATTTAGCACCATTTGAACTAGTACTGCTATGCATGTCTCTTATGAATAAACGCAAGAACCTTTTGTTGGCATTCGATCATTTGGTTAACGTGACCCGTTAGGGTTCCATGTATTTCTAACAAGCAGCGGAAGCAAGTAAACATGAAACGCATTACCTTTCACCAAGGGTTGATGTAGAGGTTGAATTCTCGCTGGCAGACTGCGCAGTCCCACGAGAATAGCCATAAGTTCCTCTTCTGATGTCGGAATTGAGTGGTCTTTGCGCTCAGACGATCCTCTATTCGACGGCTTTCCGTCAGTATATAATACATCAAAATCGGAGTACTGTACGATTTTGTATGAATTTTGTAACATGACGAACTGCAGCAGCAAACGACCTTCCGGTCTTCTGTTGTATGTCCCAAGTCCGATCTCGACGTCGTGTGGGCGACGATCTATGAGACCTACTCAATCTGCTATCAACCCTAATCACACGTGAATAATGAATTAGATTAGGGTTCCAGATAAGCTGAGGTGACTTATATACATGGGCTACAGCAGGGACCAGGAGGAGAAATTGGGTTGGGCCTCCATTGGGCTTAAGTATCCAAGCTTAGCCCAAAGCTTATACTTAAGTCCAATAATAATAATATATTCCACTAAAATATTATTACTGCACTACCGTACCAATCCCAAAATTACGTTTTGGGCTCCTTCTTATTATGAGCCCGTTAGTCTCCCCATGTTTAAGATATACAATGTCCATTAATTAATTTAAGTTACTGACAACTCAATTAATTAATATCTCATCCAAGAGTAGTACCACTCAACCTCATTATCATGCCGGAATAAATTCCACCTGCAGGGTTTACATGATAATCCTTATGAGCTCCTCAAGGGGACATCATCAACCTATGACGGACACGGATTCCTTCTACAATCAACAGCACACCATAGATACAGCACTATTTCCCAACTCACCGAGTTTATTGATTTAATTGCATCTAAATCTCACCCATTGATGAATCAAAGAAATATATACTGCCCTACGTGTCGAGGTTATTGTATAGGGATTAAGAGCACGAACATCCATAATAACAGAGATCAAGTTCTTCTATAAGTCAGTATAAGTTGAACGATCTCAGGTGGTCCTGCTCAATACACATAAGTGCACTAGAGTGATTCTATAGCCAAGACAAGCTAATACCAAACCACACTACAACCATCCCGATAGAGAGTCCCCGTCTATCTCGGTTGTGAGCATCTGTTTATACTTTATAAGGAAACCGATAATATGATCTTCCGCGTGTTGTCGCACAACATATTATCTACAGTATAAAATAAGTGGACTATTGCATCATGCATATAAATAAATTATAAGACGCAATCATTTGATCATATGATTCTCATTTCAAATTAATTGTTTAAACATTGTTCATACAAAAACCTAGACTTTTAGTATACAATCCAACAATCTCCCACTTATACTAAAAGGCTATGCTGTCATGTCTTCTACCATACATCTGATTTCCACTCCCACTACTCGACCATCAAAAGCTCTCGCCTTAAGGTCCTTGTTAATGGATTTACTAGGTTATCATCCGATGCAATCTAGGTGACAACAACCTTCCCCTCATCATACGATTTCTCATAACAGGTGGTACTCGCGCTCCATGTGTTTAATTGCCTTATGAACTTGTGATTCCTTCAAGTTTGCAACTGCACCAATATCATCAATATAAATTTTGATATCCTTGGGCAAACTTAGAAACACTACAAAGTCCATCATAAAGTTTCTAGAGTCATACAGATACATTGGTTGCCTCATAGGCTCCAATTTATCATGTTTCCATATGGAGTCCGAAGTCTGAAATATATTTCTATATAACACTCCTCCACATTATGACTCAACTTCCTAAAATTAAACACATAACCTTGAGGTGGATTTACTGCCGTCCAATCTGACTAAAAAATCTGAATCTACGTAATCCACAAGAAGCAGTGAATCTGCCCAGTAAGCTTACATATAATTTCCAGTCCTTCTCAGGCACTTCATATATGTCTTACCACAGTTCATCATTCTTGTTCCGGGTTACGTTGATACCCACTGTTCATGCGTTTAGCAAAACAGATATCCAATCTCGTGCATAGCATTCCTTAGATCAAGCTTCCTTATTCGCCGAAGCATAAGGAACTGCTTTCATCTCCTTTATCTTCTTTTGTGTCTCAAGACACATTTCCTTAGATAAAGTAACATGCTAAAACAAGTAGGGATCGTATTATTTCATGAAGCTTGAGATAAGCATAACATCCATTTCTTGTGATCCGTATTACCGTGATCAAAAGGATATTTTTGCTCCTCTTAAGTCCTTCATCTTATACCGCTTTATTAACCATACCCCATACGCCCGATAATACTCTTTCATTGTCTCCAATGAGCAAGATAATATCTATGTATAGTACAAGTAATACCACCACGTTTCCATCACTCTTTTCAATACACAAGACACATCCGCGCATTGAATAAATCCATATCTTTGGATTTCCTCATCAAAACGGATGCATCATGATCTTGAAGCTTGCTTTAGTCCATCGATGGACACTTTTAAGCTTCCTATCACAATGCTCTTAGCCCTTTGCAATGAATCACTCTGGTTGCTTCACATAGATGTTTTCCTCAAGACTTCCAATTAGGAAAGTTGTCTTGACATCTATTTGCTATCCCTCATATTCCATATGAGTAGCAACATATAAAAGAATCCGGATCAATATAGGCACAGCTACTGGCGAACAGGTTTTCTCATAATCGAACCCTTTCTTTCTGAGTATACCTTTTCCCAACAAGCTTTACTTCCAAGGTTTTCACCTTACCGTATGATCCTCTTTTATTTTGTATGACCACTTCCAATAGTTTTCACACCATCCGTGGTTCTACAATCATCCAGATCTTATTTAGAATCTATTGATTCTATTTCAACATTTATTGCATTTTGTTAAGATTTCGCATTTCTATCTTGTAGTTCTTCGTCGTATCTGTGGGTCCATTCCATGTTTACTAGGGACCAAGCCTCACGACTTTCCCAAAACATATATCTATCAGGTTTTAGAACAACCTTCCCACTACGAGAAGACACTACACGCAATTGTGTATCAGATGTGACACGCGTCGCAGTTTACCTTGTGGTATATCCTCTTGTACACTTGGTACTAATACTTTGTGTTTTCCTCTCACTTCCTTTAGAACAACTTATACATGGGTATTTGATTTATTACATAGTTCTTTTTTCAAAAATCTAGTGTTTATGTTAACAATCACTCTTCGATCTTGTAGACTAAATAAATCATCCTTCATTTTTCTAGGATATCCCACAAACAGAAAAACATTCTTACGAATTACTGTTCCTACGGCATATCCATAAAATGAATTTAGTAATTCCAAATAATTCATCATCTATCTAATCACTACCATAAGAGTGTTATTCCTTCTATTCGTCACACCATTAAGGTGGAAAATTCATTTCCGAAGGTACCTTTCTCTTACTAGATTAGAAGACTCATTATTAATTACTATTTGTCGCATCCAGGGGATAAACATGATTTAAGAGTATACAAATTGTTCACCAACGTACCATAACAGATTACAACTCTATCCTTCATTATAATGACCATGTCATTTAAATGAAATGGAGTATCCATCTATTAATGCATAGAAACCGAAATCAAATTATTTCTATGAAAACGTACTTAAAGACAATTTCATAAAATCAAACGTTTATTCATATCGTAAGATAAATAAACAACTCCCACTGCAACAGCCACTACTCTCGTAGTATTATCCATGTATAAAATAATCTTACCCTCACTTAGTAATAAACATTTAGTGATTCCGGTATCTACACAATGTATCAGTAGATGCCATCACTAATCATGTTTAAACAACTAGTGAATGAGATATAAACCTTGTTCATATTATGATGAAAATGGCTTTCCTTTGCCACATGTTTTGTTAGAAGTTTCCCACCATATACATCCTCTTGTAATTCAGGTGAAACTTGCTCAAAACACCTAGGCAAATGATGGAGAGTAAATTGATCTAGGTTTCCCCTTCAATTTCTACTTCAAGCTTTTCAATTCATTCATCAAGTCAACCATGACTTCTTGCCTTTTAACCTCACTCAAGTATCCGAAGAGTTTCATGAGACCATCATATTTCTATGAACCTCTCACCTCTCCACTAGAGACTTTAATAGGCATCATGAACATCCTTAAGGAATAACACATTTTTATTTTCTTAAGCAGTAAAATCAAAACCAAGATTCTTTTCTAATCCTCTAATTTTGGACCAGTAAATATAATTTCTTTTAGTTAACAATAAGCGAGATAAAACCATTTGAAATTACAGAGAATCATAAATAAATATACCGATCAAATCTTCGAATTTTATCCATTTATATTAATTCCCTCAAAATAATATAAAAATAAAATTCACCGACATCTCAAGCACCGTGAGTCTGCAAGCCACGTTAGTGTGGACGTTTACAAACCCAAACATTTACAAGAGAAGGTTATACCCATTAATTTCATTTGTCAACCTAACCTCATGACAAAATAATTAATAGTCGGTTCCTCTTTAGCCATGCAAATAAAAGCAGTGACTCCGTTGGGGAGGATACTAATTATTTACACCTAAGTGTACACCATTATTTGATCCCAAGTCCACTGCGCGAGCTTGTGTGCCTTACAGTTGGAGAAGTACACACGCGCTCGGATAGCTTCCTACAATCATCAATTATAAGTTTGTACCAGTGAACCCCACATAAACTCATCCGTTAGGGAGGAAGGCCTATTGCCAACACGTAAGTTCATGTGCCACATTACAAACAATAATTATGTAATGAAGTCTGTACCAGTGATCCGTGAATAAACTCATCCGTTAGGGAGGAAGGCCTATTGCCAACACGCAAGTTTACTCACATCACTTACAAACCAATAATGGAGGCTGCGGGAATTTTTACCAATCCCCTCTCCCACTTAGTTATTTAAAACCGAGGGTTTTTACATGCATATAATATTCAGAATAATATACGCAATCCTAGCATGCTCCTATCACGGCACATAAGGCAGTAAATCCCAAAGAGTCATGCATACATATATAACAATAATCAATAATTAAATCAATCATTAACAGTTATATATCAGCGAATTCGATTGTTCGCCATCAGGCACGAATATCAGCAAAGACTTCCAAACTATCAAAATTTTGAAATTTCCAGATTGTCCAATTTTCAAAACCATCGATATCGACCGTCGATGTCGTCCAGATTATCAAAATCATCGATATCGACTAGATTATCAAATATTCGAAAAACATCAAGATTATCAACATTCCAAAACTATCGATATCGATCGTCGATATCGTCTAGATTATCGAAATCATCGATATCGACGAGCAACCATATACAACAATAATAGATAATTAAATCAATTATGTCAGTTATATATTAGGAATTAATTCAACATCCATATATAACAATAATAGACAATTAATTATAGCAGTTATATATTAGGAATTAATTCGACATCCATATATGACAATAATAGATTATTAAATCAATTATAGCAGTCATATATTAGGAATTAATTCGACATCCATATATAACAATAATATACAATCTATTATGGCAGTTATATATTAGGAATTAGTTTTCCTAAAATTGGATGTCTTATCCAACACTCTAGCAATACATGCATATAATATACCAAATATAATATGCAATCTAGCATGCTTCTATATAAGACAATAAATCATAGAGATCAGGCATCCATATATATATAACAATAATAGACAATTAAATCAATTATGACAGTTATATATATTAGGAATAAAAACGCCTCTAAATTTTAATGTCTTGTCCGACACTCCTACTGTGGAATCGATGCCTTACGCAACAAGCAGGATTGCTTGTGCCCCAAGACGTCCATCGTCATATCCCACCATCAATCGTGTCAGGGAGCGCTCCAAGTGCCTTGACGAGCGCCCCTCGCCCGGACTGTCGCTCGTCCAAGGGCCTACTTGCATGGAACCAAGTTCAGCCCAACGCGCAACACCAAACTACACCAACTGTCGTTCGTAGTTCGAAACTGCAAGAACCTCAGAATCCAATCTCCACCGTCCAGAATCTACTCCTGTAATCCATAAACGTGTTGTCCAAATTACAAGTCGATCCAACGGTTATGTTGTGAGAAACGGGTCTTTTCCCTCAACTGCGCAAAACAGAATCGCCCAAAAATCTGCTTCTGTTTTCAGCGTAATCCCAGCACGACAACGCTCCAAATTCAATCTTCACCGTTCAGATTGTACATCCACAAGATCTGAACGTGCTGACCAAATTACAGCTCGATCCAACGGTTAATTTCTGAGGAACGGCTCTTTTCCCTGGACTGCGCAAAACAGAATCGCCCAAAAATCTGCTTCTGTTTTCAGCGTAATCCCAGCAAAAAAAAGCTCCAAATTCGATCTTCACCGTTCAGAATATACATCCACAATATCTGAACGTGCTGACCAAATTACAGCTCGATCCAACGGTTAGTTTGTGAGAAACGGCTCTTTTCCTTCGACTGCGCAAAACAGAATCGCCCAAAAATCTGCTTCTGTTTTCAGCGTAATCCTAGCACGAAAAAGCTCTAAATTCGATCTCCACCGTTCAGAATGTACATTCACAAGATCTGAACGTGCTGACCAAATTACAGCTCAATCCGACCGTTGAAACTCCGGTTATTGCCTATGCAATATCACTGCGCTGGATTTTCTCTCAAAAACGTGATTCTATTTTTGCCCTCTTTTTCTTCCTTGCATGTGAAATTGACGAACAGTTTTCGTCGAATCCTCTCACACACAACCATGGACGAATAGATATGATACAGGGTATATATCACATAGGGATATTCATGGTTTGCGCAATAAAACCAAAACCCTAAACATGTGATCCTAATTCCGAAAAATTAATCACATAAACCCTAGCCTAACGTGTCACGCTTCACCACGAAACCGACGCTCTGATACCAATTGTTGGCATTCGATCATTTGGTTAACGTGACCCGTTAGGGTTCCATGTATTTCTAACAAGCAGCGGAAGCAAGTAAACATGAAACGCATTACCTTTCACCAAGGGTTGATGTAGAGGTTGAATTCTCGCTGGCAGACTGCGCAGTCCCACGAGAATAGCCATAAGTTCCTCTTCTGATGTCGGAATTGAGTGGTCTTTGCGCTCAGACGATCCTCTATTCGACGGCTTTCCGTCAGTATATAATACATCAAAATCGGAGTACTGTACGATTTTGTATGAATTTTGTAACATGACAAACTGCAGCAGCAAACGACCTTCCGGTCTTCTGTTGTATGTCCCAAGTCCGATCTCGACGTCGTGTGGGCGACGATCTATGAGACCTACTCAATCTGCTATCAACCCTAATCACACGTGAATAATGAATTAGATTAGGGTTCCAGATAAGCTGAGGTGACTTATATACATGGGCTACAGCAGGGACCAGGAGGAGAAATTGGGTTGGGCCTCCATTGGGCTTAAGTATCCAAGCTTAGCCCAAAGCTTATACTTAAGTCCAATAATAATAATATATTCCACTAAAATATTATTACTGCACTACCGTACCAATCCCAAAATTACGTTTTGGGCTCCTTCTTATTATGAGCCCGTTAGTCTCCCCATGTTTAAGATATACAATGTCCATTAATTAATTTAAGTTACTGACAACTCAATTAATTAATATCTCATCCAAGAGTAGTACCACTCAACCTCATTATCATGCCGGAATAAATTCCACCTGCAGGGTTTACATGATAATCCTTATGAGCTCCTCAAGGGGACATCATCAACCTATGACGGACACGGATTCCTTCTACAATCAACAGCACACCATAGATACAGCACTATTTCCCAACTCACCGAGTTTATTGATTTAATTGCATCTAAATCTCACCCATTGATGAATCAAAGAAATATATACTGCCCTACGTGTCGAGGTTATTGTATAGGGATTAAGAGCACGAACATCCATAATAACAGAGATCAAGTTCTTCTATAAGTCAGTATAAGTTGAACGATCTCAGGTGGTCCTGCTCAATACACATAAGTGCACTAGAGTGATTCTATAGCCAAGACAAGCTAATACCAAACCACACTACAACCATCCCGATAGAGAGTTCCCGTCTATCTCGGTTGTGAGCATCTGTTTATACTTTATAAGGAAACCGATAATATGATCTTCCGCGTGTTGTCGCACAACATATTATCTACAGTATAAAATAAGTGGACTATTGCATCATGCATATAAATAAATTATAAGACGCAATCATTTGATCATATGATTCTCATTTCAAATTAATTGTTTAAACATTGTTCATACAAAAACCTAGACTTTTAGTATACAATCCAACACCTTTCTAATCTATTCATGAATACTCTCTACCGATTGAATCTTATGATCACACTCACATATCGCTCTCATTTGTAAAGAAACTTAAAACGATGAATCAAAGAAAGAACAACAAAGACGTATAGTGGTTCGATCTTAAAGATCTACATCCACTCTTAAGGGAGGAACTTATCTTATTGATGTGAGTTTACAGAGATGAAGAATCACACATTCAACTATGCTATGAACTCTCTCTAACTTTTATGAAACTGATGGATGTACTCACTATCTAATGAACTTGAAGGATGATCGAACTCACAATCATGCAAACTGCCATCACTTGATTCTTATAGTATTGTAGTACGTTTCTTATGCTGCAAGCTTCATTAACTCTCGTCCAGCTGGAAAAGCAGTGCTAATAGCTCAACTGCTTTCACGTGCTGCAACACCCTTCTAGAACTTACATCATCCATCCCTTATCAAACTGATCCAACAACCCACAACTTACCTCAACTCTTGATCCTAGCCTTCGATCAATAAGTTGATTGCTTATCCTTACCATACACGTGTGTATTGACAACTCAATCAATCACATGCCACGTGTCTGATCTTATATGCATATACGTATGTATGCAAGAGTCTACTTCTAACAAATCTCCACCTTAAACCTTGCATTACATACATCAAGCTTATTCCTTCTCCCACCTTGCTGCTTTTATAAGGAGCAGCAACCTCACCTGCTGCTTTTGAAAGGAGCAGCAACCTCAAACCACCTAATCCATCCTCACAAGACTATTACACAGCTCATACTTGAGAGCTGGTAAGGCTTCAACAAGAGCATCAGCTGAATTGTCAATTTCTTTCAGCCACACCATTTTGTTGTGGAGTACCGGGTACTGTTTTATGCCTCTTGATCCCCTTCTCTTGGCAATACTTATTGAACTCTTGAGATACAAACTCAAGACCATTATCAGTCCTTAAGCACTTGAGCTTACTCCCTATTTGATTTTCAACTTCTGTCAGCCAAGTTTTAAATACTGAAAATGCTTCATCCTTGGACTTTAAGATCCTCTCCCACACCTTTCTTGAAAAGTCATCAATGAAAGATATGAAATATCTTCAATCTCCCATAGTTGTACTCTTTGATGGCCCCCACAAATCTGAGTGTATATAGTCCATCCTAGCCTTAGTAGTATGCTCTGCAGAACCAAATTTAAGCCTCTTAGACTTTCCTAGGATGCATGCTTCACACTGATTCAGCTTACTTGTTGAACTGATATCTAATATGTTTTGCATTGCTAGCTCTTGTAACCCTCTCTCACTTACATGAGCTAGCCTTCCATGCCACAAATGAGCATCACCTCCTTCATGCGTAGCATTAATCTGTCCAGAAACTGAAGAACCTTCTAAAAAATATAGATCACTTCTTTTGACCCCCTTCATGATCACTGATTCATTCTTCATAACAGTAAGAACACCCCCTTCAGATTTCAACTTATAACCTTGTGAGTCTAGCACACCAAGTGAAATTAAATTTCTCCTTAAACCTGGTACATATCTAACCTTGGTGAAAAATCTGATGACCCCATCAAACATCTTCATCTTGATAGAACCTATTCCTTCAATACTACATGTTTGATCATTCCCTAACATAACTGATCCCTCATGATACTCCTTCAACTCAGTAAACCACTCTTTCATGGATGTCATATGAACGTACATCCGGAGTCCATCACCCACTCACAAGAAATAGTACCAGAAACAACAGAAAGTGCTTCAATAAAATCATTATCATTATTTTGGTTTTCTATCACCTGATTTGCATGATTCTTCTGATTTCCTTCCCTTTCAGCAATCTTTCTTGCCACCATTGCTTTCACTTGTTGTACTGCTTCTTGAAATGCCCCGGTTTATTGTAGTGAAAACAGTTGTTATTTTTTTATCCACTGATGTGCTCTGATTCTTATCATCATTTGATATCTTCTTGTTGTTGTTCCACTTATTTTGCTTCTTGACTGCCAAACCTTCTCCCTTCACTTGAACATCTGAATGCTTATGAAGTTCCTTTGCCTTCAAAGCTAACTGTACTTGATCAAGAGTTATAGTCTCATTGTTTTCAAACAGCAAAGTATCTCTCAATCCTTCAAATGATGGAGGAAGAGCTGAAAGTAGTATGACAGCCTTATCTTCTGTAAGCAGAGTCACATCTATGTTCTCTAGATCATCAATTATCCTATTGAACTCATCTAACTGCCCAAGAATTGGTTTATCTTCTGTGATCTTGAATGAATACAACTTCTGCTTCTTATACAATCTATTAGCAAGACTTTTAACCATGTAAAGTTCTTCTAACCTTTGCCAAATACCTCTGGTTGTAGTTTCTTTTGCAATCTCCCTTAGAGCCTTATCTCCTAGGCACAATATGATTGCACTCCTTGCTTTAGATTGTTGATCTTGATCAGCTGTAGCTGCAGCTGCATCAACCTGTGTAGCCTGATTTGCTGGTAAAGGTTTGATTGCATCAGCCAATCCTTATTGAATTAGGATTGCCTCCATCTTCATTCTCCAAAGGCTGAAGTCTGACTTTTCTGTAAACCTCTCCACATCAAACTTTGTTGTAACCATGATGATATTCTTCTTCAATCAGATGGCAGCAGCTTTCTTTCCCACAGACGGCGCCACTTCTTATGAATAAACGCAAGAACCTCTCTAATCTACTCACGAATACTCTCTACCGATTGAATCTTATGATCACACTCACATATCACTCTTGTTTGTAAAGAAACTTAAAACGATGAATCAAAGAAAGAACAACAAAAACGTATAGTGGTTCGATCTTAAAGATCTACATCCACTCTTAAGGGAGAAACTTATCTTATTGATGTGAGTGGTTCGATCAATAAGTTAATTGCTTATTCTTACCACATACACATGTGTATTGCCAACTCAATCAATCACATGCCACGTGTCTGATCTTATATGTATACGTATGCAAGAGTCTACTTCTAACAATGTCTTTAGAATTTTTTGTCAAGAATGATAGAAAGGAATATTCATGAAAGAGTATTTTCGTCGTATAAACTTCTCGCCACCTATCATTTATACATTGGACCGGGAAAATAAAATTAGGGTGGAGATCACTTTTTGCAAACTTTCTATCTTCTCATACGTATAATTTGGGGCTGGGGGAACAAGATTCTAAGAGGTGTTGTTAAAGCACTTTCAACTTTTCTATGATAAAATATTGGATAGGTGTGAGACAGATTATCTAATAGCTCAATTAAATATATTTTATTAAATTAAATTAAAAATAATTTTAACTAAAGAAAGGGGCGTGTATAGTTTTGGGTTAATTAACAATGCATTCATATTAAACGGAATCAACTTTGCGATCAATCGATCACAAAAATCTGTAGATTCGAATTACAAATTAAGGTTAATTATACTGTGAATCCGGGTGCACCCACTTTAAAAAATGTATACAAATATAAATAAAAATGTATACAATTATGAACAACAATGTATACAATTTAATTGTTAATTTTTTTAATGAAAAATTGAGTGTAAAAAAGTATACAATTATTAAAAAATATGTATACACTATTGAATAAAAAGTTATACACATATGGATGCTAGTTTTTTTAATGAAAAATTTAGCGTGAAAAAAATATACAATTATTAAGAAACATGTATATAAAATAGAATAATATGTATATAAAATAGAATAAAAAGTTATACACATATGTGTGCACCCTTGCACCCGGGTGCACCTAATATCAACTCACAAATTAATTCAAATATTTTTTCTTTTTTCTTTTAGATCAAGCAATCATTTTAATAAAAAAATATTATTAACTATTAATTAAATATTTCAACCTTTTCTATTATCATTTATCTTAAGCGGTTATCACTTTATATTAAAAATATTTTTACTTTTTATTTACTATATATGTATTGTATATAAATTAATTTAATTAAACAATTATCACTTTTTTTTATCATGCATTAATTTTTATTTAAAATATTATAATTTTTTATTTGTCCAATTAATTATTCGCAAAGTAATTTAATTAGACGGTTATTACTTTTTTATATTAAGAATCACTTTTTATTAAAAATATTATCATATTTTGTTATTCCAGTAAGTTTTTCGTGAAATACATTTTCTTTATTAATTATCACATTTTATTAAAGATATTATCACTTTTCTTTTAAAATGTTATCACTTTTCATTTATGGCAAAATATTGTGTGTCCGGGGCACACCGTACGCCCATACAATTTAATATTAAAGAGTATGGGTGCACGATGTGCCCCCAAGAATACAAGAGACCAACTCTTTATTTATATTATAAATTGTTCATGTAATAGTTCACAACACTGTTATCATTTTTCATCAAGTGAGTATTACATTTTATAAATTTATAATATTTAAATAAAAAATAAATTAAATGAATAACAAATTTTAAATTAATAAACTTTTAAATAATAAAAAATATAACTTTAAATAAACATTATATACTCCAACCAAACATTATATACATTAAAAATATATAATTTATTTTTATAATTAAATTTTTTATTTTTTAATTTGATTACAACCAAACAAGACTCTTTAAAATATAATTTATGGGTTAATGGATGATCCGTCTCACATAAGGAGATCCGTGAGACGGTCTCACCCAATTCTTTTGTCTAAAATATTTTAGTACTCACCTAGATTAAATATCTATTTCACAACATTTAAAAAATAGTGTTGATCAAAGAAATAATATAAAAACGGTGTGTTATTGAATTATTTATAAGAATCATTTATCATTAAAATAATGAAATATCTTAAATTATGAATATAAAATTGATATTGTATGTTATAAGGTAAAATTAAAAAACTAATAGAATTTATAAATATATATATATATATATATATATATATATATATATATATATATATATATATATATATATATATATATATATATATAATTTTAAAAATATTATACTCCCTCCGTCCCATCATAATAGTTACATGTTTCCTTTTTGAGCGTCTTATCCTAATGGTTGCATTTCCCTTTTTTAGCATATGAGACCCACACAAATTAATTAATTCTCTCTTGATGGGCATACACATCACACTAATACACCTACTCACTTTATATTAAAATATTATTTCTCTCATCTCAATACACATTAAAATATTATATTAATTAATACACGTGTAAAAAACAAACGTAATCATAAGGACGGGACGGAGGGATTATATGTGTATGAATAATAAATACATCAATAAATTAATCCACAAGAATTAATGTGAGCACTTTGGTTCCACATGCAGGAGATGTGAATGGGAATTCAACCCACTGACTTTTGTAACTATTGAGTCCAAATGAATGCCTTGGGATAATTATTTAATTGAATGTGAGTGTTGTTTTTAGATTATACAAATAAATGCGATCAATTAGAAATCGTTCATTCCATTTTCAGGAGATATGGGGATTCCAAGCTTTGAGCTTGCAATTATGGACTCCGATTGTCAGATTCCCAATTTTTTAAGGGCAAGCTATTTACATTTCAAAATTACTAGTAATTGTATTTCAAAATATTTAAATTAAAATATTTTTAATTAATATCCCAAAATACACTTTTATTTGTCAAGAAAAATGGAAGGATTTAACAAAAAGAAAGAGGGATTATATGAAAAATTCACGACATACTTTAATATAAATCGATGATACTTTAATATAGTGTTTTCATAATCGGACTGGAGACTGAACCGGTGGATGCAGCGGTTCGAGGTTCATACGGTCGGACCGGTTCAACCGGAAAATTGAATTTTACATATTTTCAATTATATTTTATAATATTACAATTAATTAAAAAATTTATAATAGCCAAAATTATTTTATAAAAAAAAATTCAATTTATATAGAAATATAATTAGATAAAATTATATAAAATATAAAATATAAAAAGAAAAAAAATTCAAAAACAGGTTGGACTGGTTCAACCGATTTTGGCCGGTTCAACCCGGTTCAATTCAAAAAATGGTTTTAGAGGGGTTTTGGACCGGTTTGAAGGCCGGTTCCCGATTCAACCTGTTGAACCGGCCAATCCAACCGGTTATAAAAATAAATGCTTAACACATTTATGTTTATAAGAGGTATATTCTAATAGTGTAACTCGCTTACTCTAAAGATATTGAAAAAGTGATTCTATTCTTTGCACTATACATACCATAAATAATTAAATACAACTACGGATAAAAAAATTTTTTTGTGTAAGTTTGGCCATGTACAATTTTTGCTTGAAAAAAGATAAAATTTGAGTATTTATCCCACTATCTTCATAATTGTATCAATGTTATCCCGTTTTCGCCGAACTTTGACATTTTTGCTGGAATCGATCACATGCATGTCACGTGAACGTGTCATTTCCCAGCAACTTCGCTGACTTGACGCACAGTTGGCAACCCAGTCAACAATAATAATAATATATTAATCATAATTTAATAAAAAATAACTAAATAACAAAGTTCAGACACCATGCAACCCACCCTGCCACGTCATCTTCTTATCCGGCGATCAGAACTCGCTGTCGACTCAGCTTCCTGATTTCTGCGCTAAGGCTAATCTCCTCTGCTTCCCTGATTTGACGCCGACCCTCGAGAAACACAGTGTTGATGTCAACTTCGCCAATTAGTAGAGCAAGAACTTCACCAACTACCAACTACGGCACCAATCACGGCGGCGGAGAAGACACTTTCAAGAGCTACAACGAGAACAAAAATGTCGTTGCCCGACTCGTTCCGGCGGTACAGCTGCGACTCCGTCGGCCACGACGACAAGTTCACCGCATACGCGACGGAAGGGAATGTGGTGGACCAGAGCTTCAACACCTACGGCGCGCACACCACCGGCGGAGAGGGGAAATTCAACAGCTACAACGACCAAGTTAATGTGCCCAATCTCCAGTTCACATCCTACTCTGACGACACCAATGGCCGCCAACAATCGTTCACACAGTACACCAAAGATGCAAACGCCGGTGACCAGAAGTTCACCAACTATGGCAAGAACGGCAATGGCGCGTTGAACTCATACGGTAACAATTCCAACGTAATGGGATCCGTCATACGGCAATGGCGCCGCCAACGTGGCCGCGTACGGTGTCGCGGCCGGTGGGAGAAGGTGGGAAGATGGCGAGATTGACGTAGGAATTGGAGTAAGCAAGTGGAAGATATCGCAGAGGCAGACGGCATCAGGGGCATTCCATATCTTGAGAATCCGGTAGATGCTGACGAGGTGGTCCAGGAAGATGCCGTACTTGTGCCAGCACTCTCCGGCGCCGGCAGCCTGCAGCACGGCGAGGAGGCTCGACAGGTCTTGATTGACGAGGTGGAGCTTGCCGCGGAGGAAGGGACGAGCCGATTCGAGCAGTTTATCATGATTTTGATGATGGGCGGCGGCATTGTAGTGTTTGAGATGGTGTGTATCAGAGGTGGAGGGGCTGTATGAGAGAAGATTTTTTTTTAATTTAGTTATTTTTTATTGAATTAAGATTAATATATTATTATTATTGTTGACTTGGGTTGCCAACTGTGCGTCAAGTCAGCCGAAGTTGCCGGGAAATGACACGTTCGATGTTCACGTGCACGTGATCGATTTCAACGAAAATGTCAAATTCCAGCAAAAACGGAGCAACATTGGTGCAATTATGAAGATAGTGGGATAAATGCCCAAATGTTATGTTTTTTTTGCAAAAATTGTACATGACCAAAATTACGGGGCAAATTTTTTTTATCCCATACAACTACTCACATTATATAAAAACACAAACACTTGTGTAAATCGGGTTTACGGTGTAAATCCTGTGACCCACCTTCCAATCCTATACTCCCTCCTCTCATTTCAATATATACATATTTTCAATTTGAGCGTCTCATTTCAATCTCTACATTTACTTTTTTGGTCCACACAAATTAATTATTTCTCTCTTCATGAGCCCACATATCACACTAATACACCTATCACTTTATATTAAAATATTATTTTTCTCACCTCACTATACATTAAAATAATACATTCCTTAATTTACGTGCAAAAAACAAACGTATAGTTTGAAACTGGACAGAGGGAGTATACCCTATGTATTGTTAGGGTGTTTAAATTAAGGGGATCCACAAAGTTTACAAGTGTTTATGATGTAAACTCAATTTACAAGAGACTAACTCATATAAAATAGCAATACTAATCTACGTAAAAAATAAATAGATACCTTATGAAAAAAAGAAGTATTCCCTCCGTCCCATAATAATGTTTACACATTTTCATTTTGGGCGTCCCATATAAAAGGCTTACATTTTCCTTTATAGTAAATAAGACACACACAAAATATTTAAATATTTTCATAGGGCCCACAATACTACACTAATACAATAACCCAGTGCATTAAAATATTAGTAGTTCTCTCACCTTAATAAAAATTAAAATATTATATCTTAATCCCGTGTAAAAAATAGATGAGACCCACATAAATCAATCACTTTATCTTCATGGGGCCCACATACAATACTATTACAACTACACACTATACATTAAATTATTATATCTATGAACACACTACGCATTAAAATACTATATTTCTATCTCCGTAAATACTATATTTCTTAATCTCCATGCAAATAGTAAACATAACTTTTTTCATGGGACGGAGGGAGTAGATAAAACCAATTTAATTAAGAATCACATAAGGTTGTGAGAAATGACTACAACAAAAGACAGGAGTGCATGTGGTGAGAGAGCCTCTAAAGCGCAACACACCCCACCTCACCAGTTCTACTCATCTAATGAGAATGCAAGGAGGATTAATTTCTTTGTTCAAATTCTCGCTTATTGATAGAGTGAGAGACTGGTATGACACTCTAAGTACTGCAGATTGCACTACATGGAACCAACTGAGGCTGAAGTTCTTGTAAAGATATATGTCACCCTCTAAGGTATTCAGGATGAAGCAAGACATCACCCAATTGTTATGAATTAGAGTGAGAAGTTTCATGAGGCGTGGGACATGTTTAAAGACATGCTCAGTGGTGCCCGCAGCATGGGATGTAAGGCTAAGTACATCAGTATCTTCTACAACGGGTTGGACTGTAATGCAAGTGTTCTGCTTGACGTGTAATTAGAGGGATCACTTTTAGTTAAGACACCCGTGAAGTCAGAAAGACTATTTGAGGATATTTCTATGAATTCAAGTGGTTGGCTAAGGAGAGAATTAGAGGATTTTATGTTCTGGATAAGTTAACACAGGTTGAATATCAAGTGGCCGGTGAAGCCGGACAGAACTGACGAGATATTTTCTAGTCTAGCTAATATCAACAAACTGTTAGAATCCCAACAGAAACAGATTACAGAGTTGGCTCAGAGAGAACCAGTTATGCAACAACAGGATGGTAGTAATGAAAGGTCAATCCAAGATGAGTTGGAAGAGGTAAACTATGTCATGGGTCAAAGTATTCAAGGAACTAGATTTCAGAATTAACAAGGAAACATGAATTACCAAGGGAACTTCAATTTTTGTGGTCCTCTAGGTAACTTTCAAAATCAAAGGAGGCAAGATAGTTTTTCATGGAGTTCAACAATAAATATATCATACTACTATATTTTGAAATATCATGTATGATGATTTGGGGAAAATACAGTACTTTGTAATATTTTTATAATTTCGAGAGTAATATATTAATTCTTTGTGTAAAATTTAAAAAAATAAAAAATCAATTATTTGTTACAACTTGTGTCTAGGTGGGAGTTTGGCTTAAACAATTAAAGACAACATAAGAGTTAACGAACATAATAAAGCTTTTGGAACTTTTTAGGAGAATAAAGTATACTTCTTTTACATGAGAGTTGATAGATTTGACTAGCGTAGAATTATACTAGTTTTTTTTCTGCTTACTTGACATTTTGTCTTGAGATTTTTTTTTTCAAGAATGGGTGATAAGGAAAATTCATGGCGGGTACAATGGAGATATTTTAGTCATATACACTTGCTCGTGAATATTACAAACTTGAAAATAAAATTAGATAATATTTTAATCAAATATAGTGGGATCAAGAAAATAAAATTAGGTGATATGCAAATCTGAAATAAAATTAGATTGGAGAAATAATAGAGATTGAAAAAAACCAGATAAAAAACGAGAGGAACTCACCGATTCAAGATAAAGAAATTGAGCAATTCAACAACTCCAACACGAAATCAACAAAGATCGCCGTTTTACAATGAAACAAATCTGTACTCTTATTGAATAAAGAGGCAAGATAAAGAAACCTAATGCACCACCTAAAGAAATCTAATGCACCAAATGTTTGAGAATTTCTTTGTAAAGGGAAATTAAAATTAGGGTGGTATATAAAAACTTGAAAATAAAATTAGATAATATGTTAATCAAGTATAGTGGTATCATGAAAATAAAATTAGGGTGGATATCACTTTATGCAAACTTGAAAAAAAAAAATTAACTCTAACCAAAATGTTTCATATTCTCTTGATAATGGCAGGTATTATCCCAAAGCATATCAGTAGAGATGTTAAACGGGTCAGTCCTAACGGGTTTCGGGCTAATCGGGCTTCGGGCTAAATCGGGTCTGTTTAAACGGGCTATGAAAAGGTGAACCTAACCCTAACCCTAACAGGCTACGGGTTAAACGGGCCGGGCTCGCGGGTTGTACGATAAAATTTGAGAGAATTAAGATTAATACATGCAAAATATTGTTAAAAGATATAAATTAAAAGAATTTGTGATAATTAAATTAATCTTAATATATTTATTCAAGTATTATTTTATTTATTAGAGAAAATTTTGGGTTAGGGTAAGAAAAAAGATGAGAAAGAGATGAAAATTAAAATATGGTTAGAGTTTGTCCAATGATGGGTTGGGAGTAGGGTGAGATTGGGTGATCGATGTATAGATTATGGGTGTTAAAATTAATTAAACATAATAATAATAATAATTTCCAACCCTACGGGCCGGCCCAGTTAGCCCACGGGCCAACCCTATTAGCCCACGGGTTAATCGGTTCGGGCCAAAAAGCCCGGATGTTAAACGGGCTCAAATTTCTTGGCCCTAACCCTAATTTTTTTCGGGTTAATCGGTTCGAGCCCACGGTTTACGGGCTTATTAACAACTCTACATATCAGGAATAAGATTCTTTATGAATGTTCTTAAACAACGTTCTTAAAAACCTTTCAACTTTCCTATGATAAAATATTTTAATACGTCCTTAGAAAATTTGAAATCGTAGTTGCTTGTGTAAGGTCGACGGTCATGTCTTGTTCAATTTGTATTATGAATTTATAACCGACAAGAAAAACAATGTGTTGGCACTTTACAATTCTAGATATGAATCTATGATGGACTTCGTACCAATTTTGTCATGCGAAGCTGAACCCAAATCCAAATCTTTTATGGGTCTACTAATTAAATTATATCAATTCAACCTATATCCTTTGATGGAGTACTATTAATTTTGTGATGGCATATTTAATGTAATACTCCACTCCTTACAAATAATTTAATTTCTTGAGCACACAGATCTAACTCCTCTTGTGTTAAGTACTGTAAAGTTATAGTTTAAATTTAATTAAATTTCAAAATTTAATTTTTAAAATTAAATTTATAAATTAATTTATTATATATATATATATATATATAATATTTTAATAATAACAAATAATCATATGATATAATAATTATGAATATATCTATTTAAAAAAATTGAAGAAATAATATAAAAATGGTGTGTTATTGAATTATACGTAAAAATCATTTATCATTAAAATTATAAAATAACTTCAAATATCTTCAATTATGAATATGTTAATATAAATATTGATATTGAATGTTAGTATTAACGCAAAATAAAAAAAATATCTTCAATTATGAATATATCAATATAAATATTGATATTGAATGTTACTATAAACGTAAAACTAAAAAATTTATTAAAAGTTATATATGTATATGAATAATAAATACATCAATATAAAAAAACATATAATAAAACTAAATTTAAATTTGTAATAATGATTTCATTAATAAATTAAGAGATTCTCTTTAAACAGGAAAAAAAGAAAGTTATAGTTCATACAATTGATTTTGAAAGTAGAAATGTATATAATAATAAATGAAATGCACGAGAAATTGAGTTGTTTTACAAAAAATAATAAAAAAATTCATTGAATGTAAGTACTGTTTCTTAGATGTGTCTATTTTTTAGGAGATAATTTTATTGAATTGAATGCGAGCATCTGTTTAGATATACAAATAAATGGGATCGAATTGAAATAGTTCAATCCTAAATGTGGAATAGGAATCGAACCTACTACCTTGATTTTGAAAATACTATGAGTAGTATGTACGTTTTTAGGAGATATGGAGAAATTAAAAAAAAAAAATAATCTTCATAATTTTTGATTTATCTATTATTCTTTAATATATAAAAAATTATTTTTTAAAGATATAAATTATTACTCTTCTATAAAAATTATTATTTTTTAAAAAATAATTTTATTTATTAAAAAATAATTTTAAAAAATAGAGTTACATGTAATCCAATTTACACGTGACTCACCCATCTCATAATTCAATTTGAGTTTGGAATTATGCATCCAGTTTGCATGTGACTCACTCATCAATTTGAGTCTAGAATTCTACACTCTGATTCTGAATGGTGGAATCCCTCCTTTCCTAATTGTATCTTAAAAAAATTTTAATTAAAATATTTTTAATTAATATGACATAAATATTTGAACAATAATATTCCCAACCTAAATTAAATTTTACATTTTTCATTTTCGTCTATCACATTAAATTTTTACATTAAAAAAAGAAAACATTACATCAAATCCCAACATTTAAATTACTACATCTTAATTACAAATTTATAAATTCCATTTAATATACATAATATATTTTATAATTTATTTATTTTCTAAAATTATTAGATTATCCTAAAAAAATTAATGGCATTGATCGAATAGCAATTTTTCTTACCCTTTCTATTCGCAGTAATGGTGAAAAATAAATTAGAACCAACAAATTATTTATCAACTCCCTCTTAACCGTTTTCGGTTGTTTACTTTAAAATTTTTAGATTTAAATTACTACATCTTAATTACAAATTTATAACTTTTATTTAATATACATAATATACTTTATAATTTATTTATTTTCTAAAAATATTATATTATCCTAAAAAAATATAAAATCGATCAAATAGCAATTTTTCTTACACTTTCTATTTACAGTGATGGTGAAAAATAAATTGGATCCAACTAATTATTTATCAACTCCCTCTTAACCGTTTTCGGTTGTTCACTTCATGAGAGAAAAAAAAATAGGTACCTTATGATCATAGACACTAAGACTCAAGAGTAATAATATGATAGAAATAAAATAAAGGCTAAATATAGTGTGCGCCCGAGTGCACACGAAGCTTCGTGTGCACCCACGTACAAATATAAACAAAAACATATACAATTATGAGTAAAAATGTATACAATTTAATTGTTAATTTTTTTAATAAAAAATTGAGTGTAAAAAAATGTACAATTATTAAAATACATGTATACACTATTGAATAAAAAGATACACATATGAATGCTTGTTTTTTTAATGAAAAACTTAGTGTGAAAAAAGTATACAAATATTACAAAACACGTATACAAAAGAGAATAACATGTATACAAAATAGAATAAAAAATTATACAAATATGGGTGCAAGGTACACCCGGGTGCACCTAATATACACTCTAAAATAAAAGAAATATATATAAAACCAATTTAATTAAGAATAGGTGTGAGAAAGGACTGCAACAAAAGACAGGGGTGTGCATGTGGTGAGAGAGCCTGTAAAGCGCAACACACCCCACCCCACCCCCACCCCCACCCCCACCCCCACCCCCACTCCCACCTGGCTCTACTCATCTAACCGCGGCTGCAGGGGCTTAAATTGGAGCCGCCACTTGGACTCTACTATCACAACTCTTTTTCCCTACTCCCTCTTCCCAGTTCAACTATGACAGTCACATCTCAGCCGTTAATCCATCGCTCCGAAACAGAACCAACGGCCCATGATTACTTCGCAGATACTCATCAAACACAACACCATTTTATCTAGGCTGTGGGGGCCCACATCAGGAATTTGAAAAGTCAGAAATTCTGGATTACTCTTCGTTAACCGACACGTGGCGAATTCCCTCCGTCGTTCCGAAACTACCCTTCCTTCTCCTACTCATCCCCGTCTCTTTTCACCGGCAATCTCATGTGATCAGTTATTTTAGACCCCCCACCCCCCCAACGAACGCCCACTGGTTACAGATCTAAACACACTCTAAAACTTCATTCTTTCCTCGTTTACCTCTTCTCTTTATAGTAATTCTTTGTTTTTGCAATTGCTTTGTCGGGAGGCCTTCTTCTTTCTCCGTAATTAATCAGGTTTGCGATACGTTTTTATTTTATTTGTTCTCAATTTGATTGATGTATGGAGATGTGTAATTTTTCGTGTGGGTTTTTGATCCGATGCTGAATGATGGGTAATGGATTGGATTCTCTTTGATTTTGGATTTGGGGATCTGGGTTCAGTGGATCATGTGTCGATTTTTTAGGAGGCGATTGAATTGTGTATTTGAGTTAGGGTTTTATTTTCTGGATGTATCTAAAGTTGGAGTCTTTAGATCTGTAGGTCTTGAGGACTTGCCTGATGGTTGTTTTCTTTTTTTAGGGATCTGAGATCTGGGGATGTATTGCTATGTTATGAAGCTTGAGAATTAATAAGATGTAGGAATAATGGAGGTGAATAAGCTGTTCGTACTTGTTATTACTGAAGTTTTTTTCTGTAATTGGATTAAAATATAATCTTTTCATTGAGAGAATTGATATGGGGGATCATTGTAGTCCGTTAGATTATTAAATACTGAAGTTTTAATCTCTAAATGGATTAGAATGTAATCTTTTCATTGATAAAATTGTAATGGGGATTATTCTAGTCAGTTAGATTATTCATTTTAGTTCGTCCTTATAATTTTGAAGATGATTATGCTTCATCATTAGTTATTTTATTCTTTGGATCTTCATGGATTCTTAAAATCTTATGTAGTGGGGAACATTTCAAGTTGAATCTTTCATTAGTTTTTGTTGGACCACTGTTGGTTTCGTATCCGTATAAAACTACGTCGGATCTTTCCTGAAACATAACCTATAATCCATTTTTGTTCTTTCATTTCAGGTAAAGCCCCCTTGAAGTATCAACTAATGTAGGAGAAATGATATTAGACAACCCCCCCTTTTTTTACAAATAGGAAGAGGTTTCGGATCCCATTTGGATATTAAAAGGATTACCATATATAACATAAAATTTCTCCGCCGATTCTTTTCGTGATATGTAATCTTATCAGTAATTATTATTGTACATTAGTGCTTTGTGCGCTATGAATTAGGATATCTTTTAGTTGTCTTTTACCTGGTATAACTTTATTCTTGCATTTCTATCTAAGTTCTTTTAATTGTTGGCTTTTCAGCACTACTTCAGTTTTGTGTCTCTATTGTTTTGATAGTGTAATTGGTGCTTGATTATTGTTTCCATCTTGAATGATGCAAGGCTTTTGGTTTGTCTTCTTGGTGTCCATGAGTAATATTCTTCCATTTTGCAGGAGGGAAGGCCATGTGAATTTTTTGAAACTGAAAAGAATTTATACTCGTATTTGTATCAATTGAGTCATTCTTTTGAATACCCTGCTGTGAAGTGGGTGTCAAGGATTTCTTCAACTGAGAACAATGATGAAAGACAGACTGATTAGCGCATATCAGTTTTCACTCCTCCTATGTCCTGTTATTTCGTTTTGGGAATGTAGTGTCCGTAAAATGAGGTACTCATTCAGACCAGAGTGGGTGTAGGTACAAGATTTTTAAATTTAGTGATTTTTTTTCTCTCTGAGTTTTCAGTTTGAGTTCATTAAGTGTGTTCTATAGCAGGTTTCAAAGGAGAAGAACATATAATTTTTATTAGATAATAATGTATACATAGTCACCAAGTTTTTTAGTAGGAAAATCAAAGAGACAAGTCAGGAAAGAAGTTGAGCTAGTAGGAGAGAATAGTGTTAGTCTTGATTGTGACCTGAATATAATGGAAAGTGTTAAAGTAACAGCTGGTGTAAGAAAATCGAAGAAGAAACAGGTGAAGGATGAGATTGATCGCATCAAACAAGCTGAGAAGAAAAAGAGGCGCTTGGAGAAGGCTTTGGCTACCTCTGCGGCCATCCGTTCTGAACTAGAAAAAAAGAAGCAGAAAAAGAAAGAAGAACAGGAAAGGCTAGATGAAGAAGGTGCTGCAATAGCTGAGGCAGTTGCTCTGCATGTACTTGGCGAAGACTCGGACGACTCTGGTAAAATAATGCTGCAGAAGGATGAGGAGCTAGCCTCGTGGGACCATGCTAGCAACATGAACATTATTGTAGGGGGGCGGCATTCTCCTATTCCGTACCAAGATCTATCAAAGTATTCCCTCAGGAATATTGGGTGGGTTTCGGATGCTCATAGGTACGGGCACATGTGGAATCACTGGGGAAATTCTGACTTAATGGTCTCATCCAACCCTTTTGGTAGAGACGTCTATCCTGAATATTGTGGTGATGAAGGATGGGGCTCGTTGGGGTTATCCGCTGGTCAACTTGCTGCTCAGGCTGTTTCATCGCTAAAAATAGCTGATGATGCACAGGTAGATGCTTTTATGTTCAATCATATGCTGAGAGGATGAAAACAGATGTCGGCAGCTTGGGTTTGAGTCGTCGTGTTGCATTTCATTCTGTTTTGAATAATTTCCTGTACATAACATCTGGGAGTGAGTTGACCTACCCTTTTTAACACAAAATCAAACTTGTATTATCAACTTATTTCTCTCTTCGGCTTTCAAAGTTTATTGTTTGTTTTTGTTGCTTGAATCTGTCTCCATTTATTTCGCCAGTGCCTTCTTTAACATATTTCTTAGCGTGTTAGAGTGAACTGCTTAGTTGAAGTGGATGATTGGATCAATTTGTGTGATGATTTGCTTAGCACAGGCTTCTATTGCGTTAACAAAAGTAATTTTTTTCCCAAATTTGCATTGTTTACTCGTTTGAGATGTACATTGGATTGCAGTTGTAAATAAACATCAGTTCTTGATAGTCGAAATTGGGTTTGAGCAGATAATAATTGAATCGCTACGAATGCAAAACCTTGACTCAATCGATGAAACGATGAAATGCACCAAATCTGAAATATTACATAAAGGTCTTAAATCTTGCATTACAACCCTATATATTTAACGAAGGGCACTAATATTGACACATATTCAACTGTTGCATCAAAGTCAGAACGAACATTTTACAACAATCCAGAATGACAATGGCAAATGGACATGTAAAGTCTTGGTTGGCTGTTGTTCATCTCAGTCACGGGATCAGGTATCACGTTCGGGCCCTTCAGGATTCAGTCTTGAAGGCAATTCTGCATCTTGTCTAGGCAGCTGATTGATCTCATCTTGATCCTGAATTTCCAATTCTGAACTAGTAGACGGTTTAGCACCGGGGGAAACTAGGTTCTTGAACAAGGTGGGTTGGAATCTAGGTGCTCCGCCATTAGAGTTCACCGTAGAATCTGGAAGCCCGCTGGACGTAATTCCTGCTAAAAATCGGTATGCCACTTTGCTAGCAGTCACAATTTCAGTTTTAGCTTGTCTGAACTGTGACAGCGACCAATCAAAACTAGTAAGATATAACAATGATTTCGATGGAAACTGGGTCTCCAGTTGGGTTGGCACTTGGCAGAAGCACAAGGCAGCCATAACTAGAATCATATTAAAGCAATTGCGGTAATGATGTGAGATCGGTAATTGCTAAAGAGAACTAAAAGTCGTTAGCGATGGTATCGACTTGTGGCAATGAATCTATAGTTAAGGAAGTAAGGTTCTAGAAGACTTGCAAGGAATCTCTATAGTTAAGGAAGTAAGGTTCTAGAAGACTTGCAAGGAATCTAAGAATAAATGAGAAGAATCTTACTCTGTAAGCTGTGTTTCCAGCTATTTCTATAGCAGCATCTCCAGCATTTGCAAACCTGTTTACCCAACCTGTTAAAAAACATAAGCAAATATTGGCTGAAAGCACCAAAATAAAAAGTTTCGATTTATCATAACTGCTTGATCTGAATTCTCGTGACCCAAAGAAGTAAATAAGACATAATTTCATTTTAATCAATTGCTCCCTAGAGGAAAACTACCACTCTTGTAACATCCACATTAGAAGAGTTAATTGTCTAATTATGCTACTGTAGTAGAATTTATCTTTTCAAACTTTGCTTTTTTAATCCTCTTCTCCTCGTGCTTGGGTTGAGTCTGGTTTTCTTAGATGATTAAAGGATAGAAAGCTCACCTAATTTCATTTTTTAATCTCTAATATATTTTCTCTTCTCTTCATAATTCATATTACTATATCATTCTTCATTGGCTTGGGTGTGAGGCAAATAATATGGATCAGAAAATGAAAATTACCAAGTTACTGCATTAATATTGATAGAGATAAGAGACTGGATATAACAAAAGGACAGGATGTAAATACTCCCGATCAAATCAACTGAGAAGGAAAATTATCATGCATGTTTACTAAAATATACAGAAACAATTAATTTTCACAAAAATGCAGCACTATACGCTACAAACAAAATGCTATGCTTCATGAAGAGAATGAGAGTGGCTCAGAAAAATGGTTTCAGAAATTACCAGGAGGATTATCCACACCCAGCCTTCCACAGAATTCATCACAGAAATGATTGCAATTTTTTGCTAACAAATCATAAGACTCTCCGGGCCACTCTCTACTCATTTCCCTTAGTATCTGATTGATCTCGGATATCGAATAGGTGGTCTGACCAAGTTTAATGCTTTCACGATAAGTATACATTGGATTCTTAGTTGCAGGACAGTGAAACACTCCAGTACCCTGTTCACAGTACCCAAATGACCATTCCTCATCTCCATGAACCTGTGAGCATTGAAATTTCAGATAAAAGAGCATAATCACAATCAGCTGTTGTGCAGTGTGTGCAATAATCCTTCAATATCATCCAAGTGGAAGTCTTGTATTTAACAAAGATCAGATCAAAATACAAATTTAGGGAAATGATGCATCCTTTTGGAAGTGTGCAAAAATCAAATAGCTTATTGGAAATTTAGAATAAGGATGCAACTTCCCAAGGGGTTTTGGTGAGTGAAAGATAGGCACCGTAGAGAAATTATAACAGTATAAAATGCATAATGTCATATTTCATGCTCTACAACGACACTTTATACTATTGGCACGAAGTTCAAGCTGCATGCATCATGTATCAATTAGCAATTCTAGAATTGACGTACAATCACTCATGGAGTTGATTCATATTTCACTTCTAGTTTTTATTGATAAAAGAGGGTTAGCATACAAAACAAAATCTAGTTAAGGCACTTATCAACTTAAAATGAATGCATCACTATGTAGATGACAAAGAATACATAGTTCTTCTAACATCTAAGAAACAAGATGACTATTAATTTGAGGTCAGGACTCGTCCTTGTTTCATCGATAAGAGACCATCATTCACAAACCACATTCATTTACTTCCTATTTCCATCCATAACCTCAAAATTAGTCAATTGTTATTTTAAATAGGCATTGGGAAATTTTGGAACCACAAAACAGCATAAGCTCATCATGAAACTTCTTTACACACAACTAAGGGGTGGACGTTACCAACTGAGCCCCAAAGGTTATAAACATTCATCCTTCATTCATCCATAAACGTATCATGCACAGTTCTGCATCAGAATTGACACTTCGCCAAGTACATTGTATCAAACTAATTTTTCACTATTCTCACCATATTGAAAACATAAAATGCAACGCAATTTTCCCAACCCTAGAGAATCCAGAATCAAATACGAGCAAAATTCTTGCTCAATTTCAAGATCAAGATTCTTCTACTCTAAAACCAAACAAGATAAACACAATTCCCCAACACTTAACGCAAGCAGTATTACTATGCAAAACCAAAATCACACTAGCCAAAGTAACTACAGATGACAACGAAGAAGTTAGGTTAAGAAAATTCCATCAATTACGAGCACCAAAAGCCATTGAAACCCCCAAATCAACCAAAGAAATCAGCAAACAAAAAAGAACAAAGAAGCAACAATAATCAGAGAGGAGTTGAGAAAACCTGAACAGCGCTATGGAAGATTCCCCCGAGGCCAATCCCGTCTTTGAAAATCTTGTTGATCTGCATTATCGTATTGTTCGTTTTGTCACTACCGCTGTTAGTCACATCGTAGATATGGAGGGTGACCTCCATAATTCTCAATTCACAACCACTTCTTCTTCTTCCCCCAAAATTTCTACTCAACTCAGAATCCTTCCCACAGCCGACAACGAAGTGAGAGCTTTTTTGCTCTTAATTAGCTGAAATGATTGAAGGATGAACAGTGCAAATAGGGTAGTAAAAGATTTTCACAGGCGGAATTCAAATTGGGGAATCTTGTGGAGATAAATAATGATGGGATTTGCGAGAAACGGATTAAATTGGTGTGGATTTTGGCGGTGTGTAAAATTAAAAATATTTGCTGAGATCAACGTTTTACTACCGTTGCATCTAAAACGTGGATCGGTTTTCTCCATTTCGTAGTCTTGTCTTTTCTTTTCTCTTTTTGGAATAATAATTTTGAAAGTACAACCTCCTTCCTTTATTATTATTATTATTATTATTATTATTATTATTATTATTATTATTATTATTATTATTATTATTTATTTTTCTGTTTTATTTATTTATTTAATTTGAGGGATATAATTATAATTTGAGTATTGTTAAATACACACCCTTTTTTATTGAATACACACCTCATATTGAATACACACCCCCTTTAAATTTTTATTTCTTCATTTTATTGTATACACCCCCCTTAAAATTCCCACACTATCCTTTCAAAATTAAAATTATACACCCTACTCCCTCCGTCCCATAAACAAATTCACACTTTCTATTTTTGTTCGTCTCATAAATAAGTTCACACCCCTAAATAAGGAAATACACACAAATCAATGACCCCACAACATACTTTAATTTCAAAATTGTCACCCATTTACAACTCACATAATTTATTTTATAATTTATTTATTATCTAAAAATACCAAACTACCCCTAAAAGTAAAGAAAAAAGTAACTTTTTCTGACTGCGCTGCACCTACTCGACCCAAGTACCGAGCACGCCCCACCGAGCACGACCCGTGTTCGGTCAAAAGTCAATTTTTGGATCTGTACGTCTTCCAGAAGGTTCTAGGTCCACAAATACATCATTTGGTGTGAAAATAAGATAGAAATCATTCCTGGATCCAATCTACGCCTAATTCACACCATTTTTCACACACTTTCCTCTCCATTCTATCTACCCTTCATCCCATTCACCCATCCTTGATTCCATCCATCTACACTTGATCTTCTCCATCAAATTCACCATCCAAGTGATCAATGAAGCAAGGGAGAATGAAGATTGCAAGAAGAAAAAGGAGATCTCCATTGAAGGACTTCAAATGGGGAATCTAATTCTATTTTTTGTGAACTTAGGGTTAGCATACAAAACAAAATCTAGTTAAGGCACTTATCAACTTAAAATGAATGCATCACTATGTAGATGACAAAGAATACATAGTTCTTCTAACATCTAAGAAACAAGATGACTATTAATTTGAGGTCAGGACTCGTCCTTGTTTCATCGATAAGAGACCATCATTCACAAACCACATTCATTTACTTCCTATTTCCATCCATAACCTCAAAATTAGTCAATTGTTATTTTAAATAGGCATTGGGAAATTTTGGAACCACAAAACAGCATAAGCTCATCATGAAACTTCTTTACACACAACTAAGGGGTGGACGTTACCAACTGAGCCCCAAAGGTTATATAAACATTCATCCTTCATTCATCCATAAACGTATCATGCACAGTTCTGCATCAGAATTGACACTTCGCCAAGTACATTGTATCAAACTAATTTTTCACTATTCTCACCATATTGAAAACATAAAATGCAACGCAATTTTCCCAACCCTAGAGAATCCAGAATCAAATACGAGCAAAATTCTTGCTCAATTTCAAGATCAAGATTCTTCTACTCTAAAACCAAACAAGATAAACACAATTCCCCAACACTTAACGCAAGCAGTATTACTATGCAAAACCAAAATCACACTAGCCAAAGTAACTACAGATGACAACGAAGAAGTTAGGTTAAGAAAATTCCATCAATTACGAGCACCAAAAGCCATTGAAACCCCCAAATCAACCAAAGAAATCAGCAAACAAAAAAGAACAAAGAAGCAACAATAATCAGAGAGGAGTTGAGAAAACCTGAACAGCGCTATGGAAGATTCCCCCGAGGCCAATCCCGTCTTTGAAAATCTTGTTGATCTGCATTATCGTATTGTTCGTTTTGTCACTACCGCTGTTAGTCACATCGTAGATATGGAGGGTGACCTCCATAATTCTCAATTCACAACCACTTCTTCTTCTTCCCCCAAAATTTCTACTCAACTCAGAATCCTTCCCACAGCCGACAACGAAGTGAGAGCTTTTTTGCTCTTAATTAGCTGAAATGATTGAAGGATGAACAGTGCAAATAGGGTAGTAAAAGATTTTCACAGGCGGAATTCAAATTGGGGAATCTTGTGGAGATAAATAATGATGGGATTTGCGAGAAACGGATTAAATTGGTGTGGATTTTGGCGGTGTGTAAAATTAAAAATATTTGCTGAGATCAACGTTTTACTACCGTTGCATCTAAAACGTGGATCGGTTTTCTCCATTTCGTAGTCTTGTCTTTTCTTTTCTCTTTTTGGAATAATAATTTTGAAAGTACAACCTCCTTCCTTTATTATTATTATTATTATTATTATTATTATTATTATTATTATTATTTATTTTTCTGTTTTATTTATTTATTTAATTTGAGGGATATAATTATAATTTGAGTATTGTTAAATACACACCCTTTTTTATTGAATACACACCTCATATTGAATACACACCCCCTTTAAATTTTTATTTCTTCATTTTATTGTATACACCCCCCTTAAAATTCCCACACTATCCTTTCAAAATTAAAATTATACACCCTACTCCCTCCGTCCCATAAACAAATTCACACTTTCTATTTTTGTTCGTCTCATAAATAAGTTCACACCCCTAAATAAGGAAATACACACAAATCAATGACCCCACAACATACTTTAATTTCAAAATTGTCACCCATTTACAACTCACATAATTTATTTTATAATTTATTTATTACCTAAAAATACCAAACTACCCCTAAAAGTAAAGAAAAAAGTAACTTTTTCTGACTGCGCTGCACCTACTCGACCCAAGTACCGAGCACGCCCCACCGAGCACGACCCGTGTTCGGTCAAAAGTCAATTTTTGGATCTGTACGTCTTCCAGAAGGTTCTAGGTCCACAAATACATCATTTGGTGTGAAAATAAGATAGAAATCATTCCTGGATCCAATCTACGCCTAATTCACACCATTTTTCACACACTTTCCTCTCCATTCTATCTACCCTTCATCCCATTCACCCATCCTTGATTCCATCCATCTACACTTGATCTTCTCCATCAAATTCACCATCCAAGTGATCAATGAAGCAAGGGAGAATGAAGATTGCAAGAAGAAAAAGGAGATCTCCATTGAAGGACTTCAAATGGGGAATCTAATTCTATTTTTTGTGAACTTAGGGTTAGCATACAAAACAAAATCTAGTTAAGGCACTTATCAACTTAAAATGAATGCATCACTATGTAGATGACAAAGAATACATAGTTCTTCTAACATCTAAGAAACAAGATGACTATTAATTTGAGGTCAGGACTCGTCCTTGTTTCATCGATAAGAGACCATCATTCACAAACCACATTCATTTACTTCCTATTTCCATCCATAACCTCAAAATTAGTCAATTGTTATTTTAAATAGGCATTGGGAAATTTTGGAACCACAAAACAGCATAAGCTCATCATGAAACTTCTTTACACACAACTAAGGGGTGGACGTTACCAACTGAGCCCCAAAGGTTATAAACATTCATCCTTCATTCATCCATAAACGTATCATGCACAGTTCTGCATCAGAATTGACACTTCGCCAAGTACATTGTATCAAACTAATTTTTCACTATTCTCACCATATTGAAAACATAAAATGCAACGCAATTTTCCCAACCCTAGAGAATCCAGAATCAAATACGAGCAAAATTCTTGCTCAATTTCAAGATCAAGATTCTTCTACTCTAAAACCAAACAAGATAAACACAATTCCCCAACACTTAACGCAAGCAGTATTACTATGCAAAACCAAAATCACACTAGCCAAAGTAACTACAGATGACAACGAAGAAGTTAGGTTAAGAAAATTCCATCAATTACGAGCACCAAAAGCCATTGAAACCCCCAAATCAACCAAAGAAATCAGCAAACAAAAAAGAACAAAGAAGCAACAATAATCAGAGAGGAGTTGAGAAAACCTGAACAGCGCTATGGAAGATTCCCCCGAGGCCAATCCCGTCTTTGAAAATCTTGTTGATCTGCATTATCGTATTGTTCGTTTTGTCACTACCGCTGTTAGTCACATCGTAGATATGGAGGGTGACCTCCATAATTCTCAATTCACAACCACTTCTTCTTCTTCCCCCAAAATTTCTACTCAACTCAGAATCCTTCCCACAGCCGACAACGAAGTGAGAGCTTTTTTGCTCTTAATTAGCTGAAATGATTGAAGGATGAACAGTGCAAATAGGGTAGTAAAAGATTTTTACAGGCGGAATTCAAATTGGGGAATCTTGTGGAGATAAATAATGATGGGATTTGCGAGAAACAGATTAAATTGGTGTGGATTTTGGCGGTGTGTAAAATTAAAAATATTTGCTGAGATCAACGTTTTACTACCGTTGCATCTAAAACGTGGATCGGTTTTCTCCATTTCGTAGTCTTGTCTTTTCTTTTCTCTTTTTGGCATAATAATTTTGAAAGTACAACCTCCTTCCTTTATTATTATTATTATTATTATTATTATTATTATTATTATTATTATTATTATTATTATTATAATTATTATTATTATTATTATTATTATTATTATTATTATTATTATTATTATTATTATTATTTATTTTTCTGTTTTATTTATTTATTTAATTTGAGGGATATAATTATAATTTGAGTATTGTTAAATACACACCCTTTTTTATTGAATACACACCTCATATTGAATACACACCCCCTTTAAATTTTTATTTCTTCATTTTATTGTATACACCCCCCTTAAAATTCCCACACTATCCTTTCAAAATTAAAATTATACACCCTACTCCCTCCGTCCCATAAACAAATTCACACTTTCTATTTTTGTTCGTCTCATAAATAAGTTCACACCCCTAAATAAGGAAATACACACAAATCAATGACCTCACAACATACTTTAATTTCAAAATTGTCACCCATTTACAACTCACATAATTTATTTTATAATTTATTTATTACCTAAAAATACCAAACTACCCCTAAAAGTAAAGAAAAAAGTAACTTTTTCTGACTGCGCTGCACCTACTCGACCCAAGTACCGAGCACGCCCCACCGAGCACGACCCGTGTTCGGTCAAAAGTCAATTTTTGGATCTGTACGTCTTCCAGAAGGTTCGAGGTCCACAAATACATCATTTGGTGTGAAAATAAGATAGAAATCATTCCTGGATCCAATCTACGCCTAATTCACACCATTTTTCACACACTTTCCTCTCCATTCTATCTACCCTTCATCCCATTCACCCATCCTTGATTCCATCCATCTACACTTGATCTTCTCCATCAAATTCACCATCCAAGTGATCAATGAAGCAAGGGAGAATGAAGATTGCAAGAAGAAAAAGGAGATCTCCATTGAAGGACTTCAAATGGGGAATCTAATTCTATTTTTTGTGAACTTAGGGTTAGCATACAAAACAAAATCTAGTTAAGGCACTTATCAACTTAAAATGAATGCATCACTATGTAGATGACAAAGAATACATAGTTCTTCTAACATCTAAGAAACAAGATGACTATTAATTTGAGGTCAGGACTCGTCCTTGTTTCATCGATAAGAGACCATCATTCACAAACCACATTCATTTACTTCCTATTTCCATCCATAACCTCAAAATTAGTCAATTGTTATTTTAAATAGGCATTGGGAAATTTTGGAACCACAAAACAGCATAAGCTCATCATGAAACTTCTTTACACACAACTAAGGGGTGGACGTTACCAACTGAGCCCCAAAGGTTATAAACATTCATCCTTCATTCATCCATAAACGTATCATGCACAGTTCTGCATCAGAATTGACACTTCGCCAAGTACATTGTATCAAACTAATTTTTCACTATTCTCACCATATTGAAAACATAAAATGCAACGCAATTTTCCCAACCCTAGAGAATCCAGAATCAAATACGAGCAAAATTCTTGCTCAATTTCAAGATCAAGATTCTTCTACTCTAAAACCAAACAAGATAAACACAATTCCCCAACACTTAACGCAAGCAGTATTACTATGCAAAACCAAAATCACACTAGCCAAAGTAACTACAGATGACAACGAAGAAGTTAGGTTAAGAAAATTCCATCAATTACGAGCACCAAAAGCCATTGAAACCCCCAAATCAACCAAAGAAATCAGCAAACAAAAAAGAACAAAGAAGCAACAATAATCAGAGAGGAGTTGAGAAAACCTGAACAGCGCTATGGAAGATTCCCCCGAGGCCAATCCCGTCTTTGAAAATCTTGTTGATCTGCATTATCGTATTGTTCGTTTTGTCACTACCGCTGTTAGTCACATCGTAGATATGGAGGGTGACCTCCATAATTCTCAATTCACAACCACTTCTTCTTCTTCCCCCAAAATTTCTACTCAACTCAGAATCCTTCCCACAGCCGACAACGAAGTGAGAGCTTTTTTGCTCTTAATTAGCTGAAATTATTGAAGGATGAACAGTGCAAATAGGGTAGTAAAAGATTTTTACAGGCGGAATTCAAATTGGGGAATCTTGTGGAGATAAATAATGATGGGATTTGCGAGAAACGGATTAAATTGGTGTGGATTTTGGCGGTGTGTAAAATTAAAAATATTTGCTGAGATCAACGTTTTACTACCGTTGCATCTAAAACGTGGATCGGTTTTCTCCATTTCGTAGTCTTGTCTTTTCTTTTCTCTTTTTGGCATAATAATTTTGAAAGTACAACCTCCTTCCTTTATTATTATTATTATTATTATTATTATTATTATTATTATTATTATTATTATTATTATTATTATTATTATTATTATTATTATTATTATTATTTATTTTTCTGTTTTATTTATTTATTTAATTTGAGGGATATAATTATAATTTGAGTATTGTTAAATACACACCCTTTTTTATTGAATACACACCTCATATTGAATACACACCCCCTTTAAATTTTTATTTCTTCATTTTATTGTATACACCCCCCTTAAAATTCCCACACTATCCTTTCAAAATTAAAATTATACACCCTACTCCCTCCGTCCCATAAACAAATTCACACTTTCTATTTTTGTTCGTCTCATAAATAAGTTCACACCCCTAAATAAGGAAATACACACAAATCAATGACCCCACAACATACTTTAATTTCAAAATTGTCACCCATTTACAACTCACATAATTTATTTTATAATTTATTTATTACCTAAAAATACCAAACTACCCCTAAAAGTAAAGAAAAAAGTAACTTTTTCTGACTGCGCTGCACCTACTCGACCCAAGTACCGAGCACGCCCCACCGAGCACGACCCGTGTTCGGTCAAAAGTCAATTTTTGGATCTGTACGTCTTCCAGAAGGTTCTAGGTCCACAAATACATCATTTGGTGTGAAAATAAGATAGAAATCATTCCTGGATCCAATCTACGCCTAATTCACACCATTTTTCACACACTTTCCTCTCCATTCTATCTACCCTTCATCCCATTCACCCATCCTTGATTCCATCCATCTACACTTGATCTTCTCCATCAAATTCACCATCCAAGTGATCAATGAAGCAAGGGAGAATGAAGATTGCAAGAAGAAAAAGGAGATCTCCATTGAAGGACTTCAAATGGGGAATCTAATTCTATTTTTTGTGAACTTAGGGTTAGCATACAAAACAAAATCTAGTTAAGGCACTTATCAACTTAAAATGAATGCATCACTATGTAGATGACAAAGAATACATAGTTCTTCTAACATCTAAGAAACAAGATGACTATTAATTTGAGGTCAGGACTCGTCCTTGTTTCATCGATAAGAGACCATCATTCACAAACCACATTCATTTACTTCCTATTTCCATCCATAACCTCAAAATTAGTCAATTGTTATTTTAAATAGGCATTGGGAAATTTTGGAACCACAAAACAGCATAAGCTCATCATGAAACTTCTTTACACACAACTAAGGGGTGGACGTTACCAACTGAGCCCCAAAGGTTATAAACATTCATCCTTCATTCATCCATAAACGTATCATGCACAGTTCTGCATCAGAATTGACACTTCGCCAAGTACATTGTATCAAACTAATTTTTCACTATTCTCACCATATTGAAAACATAAAATGCAACGCAATTTTCCCAACCCTAGAGAATCCAGAATCAAATACGAGCAAAATTCTTGCTCAATTTCAAGATCAAGATTCTTCTACTCTAAAACCAAACAAGATAAACACAATTCCCCAACACTTAACGCAAGCAGTATTACTATGCAAAACCAAAATCACACTAGCCAAAGTAACTACAGATGACAACGAAGAAGTTAGGTTAAGAAAATTCCATCAATTACGAGCACCAAAAGCCATTGAAACCCCCAAATCAACCAAAGAAATCAGCAAACAAAAAAGAACAAAGAAGCAACAATAATCAGAGAGGAGTTGAGAAAACCTGAACAGCGCTATGGAAGATTCCCCCGAGGCCAATCCCGTCTTTGAAAATCTTGTTGATCTGCATTATCGTATTGTTCGTTTTGTCACTACCGCTGTTAGTCACATCGTAGATATGGAGGGTGACCTCCATAATTCTCAATTCACAACCACTTCTTCTTCTTCCCCCAAAATTTCTACTCAACTCAGAATCCTTCCCACAGCCGACAACGAAGTGAGAGCTTTTTTGCTCTTAATTAGCTGAAATGATTGAAGGATGAACAGTGCAAATAGGGTAGTAAAAGATTTTCACAGGCGGAATTCAAATTGGGGAATCTTGTGGAGATAAATAATGATGGGATTTGCGAGAAACGGATTAAATTGGTGTGGATTTTGGCGGTGTGTAAAATTAAAAATATTTGCTGAGATCAACGTTTTACTACCGTTGCATCTAAAACGTGGATCGGTTTTCTCCATTTCGTAGTCTTGTCTTTTCTTTTCTCTTTTTGGCATAATAATTTTGAAAGTACAACCTCCTTCCTTTATTATTATTATTATTATTATTATTATTATTATTATTATTATTATTATTATTATTATTATTATTATTATTATTATAATTATTATTATTTATTTTTCTGTTTTATTTATTTATTTAATTTGAGGGATATAATTATAATTTGAGTATTGTTAAATACACACCCTTTTTTATTGAATACACACCTCATATTGAATACACACCCCCTTTAAATTTTTATTTCTTCATTTTATTGTATACACCCCCCTTAAAATTCCCACACTATCCTTTCAAAATTAAAATTATACACCCTACTCCCTCCGTCCCATAAACAAATTCACACTTTCTATTTTTGTTCGTCTCATAAATAAGTTCACACCCCTAAATAAGGAAATACACACAAATCAATGACCCCACAACATACTTTAATTTCAAAATTGTCACCCATTTACAACTCACATAATTTATTTTATAATTTATTTATTACCTAAAAATACCAAACTACCCCTAAAAGTAAAGAAAAAAGTAACTTTTTCTTAAACTCCGTATGTACAGTAACTGGGAATTTGTCTTTGGGATGGAGGGAGTATTAAAATCCCCAATTTAATACTCCCTGAAATAGTTTAAGATTTCATATCATCCACGGCGGAATCACTCTTTCATTTTCTCTCTCATTCTCACTCTCTATCTCTTTTCTCTATCACCGCAATAGAAGAAACATGTCATAGCAACAAGAAATTTTAGTTTAGAATCCGTCAGTACTGGCAGTGGCGATCAAGGACAACACCTTCGAGTTCATTGTCAAGTCTCCATCCGTGATGTGATACCTGAAGAAGGTCGCTGTAATCAGGGCGGATCCAGTATAATGAAAAATAATACCTATATATATTGGATATAACAACTAATATACATAGTAGCTTAGTGGTTAACACCTGTAGTGCAGTAGTTGAAGTTGAGAGTTCAAACCATGGGGATCCCTTTTATTTTATTTATATTATTATTATTTCTACAACTTTATCTATTATTTACCATTTTCTTTATTGGCTAAATATAGTGTGCACCCACGTACAAATATAAGCAACAACATATACAATTATGAGTAAAAATGTATACAATTTAATTGTTAATTTTTTTAATAAAAAATTGAGTGTAAAAAAATGTACAATTATTAAAATACATGTATACACTATTATTTACCATTTTCTTTATTGGCTAAATATAGTGTGCACCCACGTACAAATATAAGCAACAACATATACAATTATGAGTAAAAATGTATACAATTTAATTGTTAATTTTTTTAATAAAAAATTGAGTGTAAAAAAATGTACAATTATTAAAATACATGTATACACTATTGAATAAAAAGTTATACACATATGAATGCTTGTTTTTTTAATGAAAAATTTAGTGTGAAAAAAGTATACAAATATTACAAAACACGTATACAAAAGAGAATAACATGTATACAAAATAGAATAAAAAATTATACAAATATGGGTGCAAGAGTACACCCTGGTGCACCTAATATACACTCTTCTTTATTTATTCCTTTTTAAATTTACATTATTCCCACAACTTTAGTTTATAATTTATTCATTTCTTTATTTATATTTATATAATTTCTTTGTATTCTCTATTTTTTTTATACATCATATGCTTGATTTTCTAATGCTATCCTACACCTTTTCTTTTTATTTTATTTTTAAACTTTGGTATTTTTTCTTACTTTACTCATATATACACACAATATATTAATATTCATATTTTATAAAAGCATTCATATTTTCATTATTCACCTATTACTTGTAACATAAATATATACATTCAATGCATTACTTTTTTTTAAACATATACTATAAATGCATGATAATAATCCGTTAAATTTCTTCTTATAAAAGAAAATTAAATGGTGTCAACAATAATTAAATTTCTGCATTTTAATTTATTTATATATAATTTTAAATAAATAATATTTTATAATTACATATCGACTGTACCCAAAAATTATTTTTTGGATCCGCCCCTGGTCGCATAGCAGATGGCCGGGGCACATCACCTTACGAATTTGTACAGATCGCGAAGACTAAACAGAGCAATCCCTAATGCCAGCATTAATAACTAAACCATGATTGAATTAAAACCGGACATAAAATATGAATTAACACCCCAAATTTTTTAGTGTTTTTTTTTTTTACAATTATAGTTAATACAAAATCTAGTGTCCACCCTCTTCCATATTTTCTTCCACATGGTCGGCAACTACAAACAAGTTGAAACCTGGTAGAGTGGATAGCACAGCTTGTATCCAGAAAATTAAACACCAGAAGGCACTAATCACACAATGGGAACACATAAAGGAGGAGAGAATGATGATGGGATAAAAAGAAGAGAAGCTGTGGGGTGAAGATTGAGGCCAAGTAAGAGAGTGCAAGAGAAGCAGAGATGTTGTTGGTGCGTAAGGTGATCATGTGTCCGGATGGGATTTGAATGGAGATGGAGGAGAAGATGAAGAGGAGGAGCGTGAGAATCCCATGGCTTGGCCACGTGTGATTTCATCATATTGATTATCAGAACGGCAACATATCACAAATCGATCTAGATGGGCATTTTGTCGTTTTAACGAGGACCGATCTAGATGAGGGATGAGGATTTAAGCCTAATTTCGTCTGAAATGTTCAACGAGAAAGATGGAGTTGGAAAATACAAGCCGTCCAAATACGTATTTAATTAATGGGTGTTTATTTAATGAATTAAGGGTAATTTAGACTTTTTGAAAATATATATTTTAATTATATAATAATGGGGTGTGTATTCAATAAAGAAGGGTGTGTATTTAAACCAACCCTTATAATTTTACCCTTATTGTTTAAGGTATAATTTATGTATAGGATTTAGGGTATAATTATAATTTTATCCTTATGATTTAGGATATATTAATTTATCTATATGGTTTAGGGTATAATTGTAATTTTACCCTTGTGGTTTAGGGTATAATTTATTCTTAGAGTTTAGGATATAATAGTTATTTAAATATAATAAATTTAAAAATAAAATAAATAAAGGAGCAGTAATTAATTAAGAAGAGTGGATACCAGGGAACCAATTCAATGGTTACCTCCTCAGCTTGAACTCTAGTCACTCTCTTTGATATTTATTTTATTTATTTATATTTATTTTCATTTTTAGTTGTCGCCTTGTGTTAATTAACATGATTAACTTTTGACCTCTAATTTAATTTTTATGCTAATTTATCTATTTTTTAAATAAAAATAAAAATTGTCTCGTTATTATTTCACACTTTCTTAGACAAAATAGCAACACTTCTGATACCATATCACTTTTTGGTTATTATACATTTTTAATTAATTACTATTTTATTAATGATATTATTAATTTTCATTTAAAATGCTATCAATTTAATGGATATAAAATTCTAATAATTAAAAATATATTTTATTAAAAATTTTATTAATTTTTATCTTCATATCTCACAAAGTTTTTCATATGTGCAGGTAGGGGTGACTAAAATTTTTTTAAAACCACCTAAACCTACCGCGTTACACCGAACCACACCGTGACGAGCATTTTTTATATACCAATCGCGGTTAATTATTTTTCATAAAATTGCAACGCATATGCAATGCAATTTTATTTTTTCCTAGTAAAATCGCACTGCACCGACCGTCATTATAAAATATTTATTTAATATTACTCCCTTCGTCCCATAGAAGTTGGTATAATTTTTTTAGGCACGGAGATTAAGGAGTATAATAATTTAATGTAAAGTGGAGTAAAGTGAAGTGAGAGAAATAATATTTAATGTGTAGTGGGTAGTTAATTTAGAGGTGATATGTGGGGCCCATGAGAATAGATTAATTATTTTTTGTGTGGGTCCATGTATTAAAAAGGAAATGTGTCAACTTTAGTGTGACAAACCAAAAAGGAAAGTGTGTCAACTTCTATGAGACGGAGGGAGTAATATGTTTTATAAAATATATACTCCATATTATTATTTTAAAAGTTAATTATTAATACTTAAATTAACAAAACTACTCAAAGCCTATAAGATATTATAGGTTAGACTTACTGCACTAATCAAAAGTTGGGGTAGTTTTATATAAAAATTTTCTTGTATGCTATTTTAAGTTTTTTTAGCTAGGTAAATTATATCATAAAGACTTAATATTTGAATCAAATTATGGGGAATTTGCTACTTGAACATGTAATGTTAATGTTTTCAAATATTACTCTTAAACTATAGAGGTTATTAATGATTTTAATAACCGAATGTTGCAGTTTATATATAGATGTTGGATATCTTTTATTTGAAACTGCAAAACCGTTAAAACCGACCGCAAAACCGTAAAACTGCAGGGTAAATTTTAATAGAAAAACTGCAATTTAAAATTATACAATTAATCATACTGCACCTAGCAAGATAATTTAAATTTAATTGAAAAAACCGCCAACTCGCACTGTGATCACCCCTATGTGCAGGGAACATAGAATTGGGAGTTTTTAATTTGTACTTAATGGGATGAGTTGGTCTTATTTCCCAATTTTATTAAAAAGGGCCCGTTGAGATATATATGTAAAAAAGAGAAAAAAAATCTTAAATTATATGGAATAATAAATGCAAAAGGATTTCCATGTCGATACTCGTAAAAAGATTTGAATTTATTCAAAATAAACGTATATTTACAACTTATCATATAGGCCGCGGCTATTCACATACACGATTTTACTTCATACACCCAATTATATTTACACCACACAATTATGATATATGCACACATTTGAAAAATATTACTTTACTCTTAATGAAATATACCCATATACACAATCTATTCCTTCCCACAATCCCACATTTAATCAAAACAACATTAAATCATACACCACCTCACTTCTTCACTTTTGAAAGTAAGAAAAAAAGAGGAAAGAAGAGAAGAAGGGAGGAAGAGGAGAAGAAGAGAAGATCAACCTCTACTACTAAACCTTGTGAAATGGCAGGAGGAGTGTCATCGTTCCTTATCAACGTTGTTAGAAAGTCATATTCTCTTTCAATTTATATTTTCAAATTCTAGGGTTTAGGACTTATGTTGAAATTATGCCAAATTTTATTGGGTTTGTTGTGGGAAATGTTGTGGGTATGTTAATATATGTTTTTGTTGGGGTATTCGATCGGGGTAGTATAAAAATTTTGCCAATTTGACGTCGGAAATGGACCAGCGACGGCCGGCCCTGGTCTGTCGAAATTCTTACGTATGTTCGATCATAAGTGGATGAAAAAATTGTGTGTCGTCGGCCATACCCCGTCGATGGGTTAGAAATTTTCGACTAGCCTCGGTCGGCTGGTAGGATAAATTTCGACCACTTTCCGTCGAAATTTTATACGTTTAGCGGCCAGTCCCCGTCGAACAGTGGCTAATTTTTCGACCAACCTTGGTCGGCTGGAGGGGAAGTTTTCGACCACTCCCCGTCGAATAGTGGGCAATTTTCTGGCCAGTCCCTGTCGAACACAAAGGGCTTTGCTCGAGTACTTTCTGCATTTTGGACATTTTCTGCATTTATTGATCGCAAAGCATGTTTCACTTTGTCATTAGTTGAATATACTTAGTTTGTTATTGCATATCATATAGTTGATCTTACTTTGTAATGTTATTACATTCTTTGTTTATTTACTTATGAGTTATCACATATATGTTGTTGAGCATTATTTTATTTTTTTCACATATAGATATCGCCGACGTAATCCCCCCACCGCATCCAATAGATGAAGAGGGATGAGGGTTGAGCACGATGCAATGCCTCAAGATGCTCCACAGCCACAAGCTGATCCAATTCCTTTACCCGAGCCAATGCATGATCACGACGAGCTAGAAGCACAACCTCAACCCATTCATGACCCACAACTTAGTGAAGATGAAGTGATGGTGGCGAAGTTGAAAGTGAGGGTGGTGAGGCCTCAAGTCCGGAGTATGAATATTTAAGTGAAAGCAATTATGATCCAACTGCTGATGTGTTGATTAATTTTCAGAAACACGTGGCACATGAAATATGGGAATATGACCGTGAAGGCCGGTTATTAAAGTGCACAGCCACGTGAATAAAATGCTTGAGTGGAGTTATGCGGAGGATGCATCAACTCGTAATTTCAAAAGCTTATTCCATAGGACTTGGTTCATTCGACCAGAGGCCTTGGTCGAACCAATATGCGAGGAACTCATGGATCCATATTTTTACACCTTCAGTACGTATTTTCGCTCAAAAAGCCCATTCTAGGTCCATAAGGAGAGCTCACAAGTATAAAAGGAAGACCCTACACAGCTGAGAAGGGAGCCATTATCCACCTTCATTCTACAAAATATCCGAAACCCTACCATCATTCATGGAGCTGGGGAGAGAGATTCATCTGTCGAATCAAGTGAGAACCAAGTGAAGATTCAAGGCGGAGAGAGACGCGACGAAGCCCGCATCTAGGGTTTACTTTGCATCTTAGTTTATCTTGTAATTTTCAAGACTATGTGTAAGATCTATTCAACCACCATGATTGTTCTTCGATCAATCATGGGCTAGAACCGCTCCTGTAGTTCTAGGGTTTATGAAGGTTTTATGAGTTAACTGAACTTCGGTGTGTATACTCAGTACAACACTATTTGTGGTTTATTTTATATAAGACTATGCATTTTTAATTCATACTCATAGTTATTTTGTGTATCATTAATTGTTATGTAGAGTCTGAATACATATCTTGATTATTGATTGAGTGTGTTCATTGCTGAGTATGATTCCATGTTATGATTCTAAGTGAGGGGACTCCGAAGTCTCATTAGAACTATCTTATATAAATACTTGTTAATTGAATATAATTCGGGTTAATAAGTAGGACAAAGAGAATAACTTCATAGTACATATAAAGGAAGATCATATCGGGTTAGAGTACTTGGTGCACAGGAAATAATTGATACTGATAGTACCTAGAAAGGGAGGTGAATTATATCTCTTACTCCAAGGATATTCACACATGTCACACGCTTATTTAGTTGTGTCTCTTGAGTAGATTTACATGGTTTAGTGATGCGTCCATACTCCATAAGGTAGAGTCGGACATTGATACACGGAAGGGAAGTTAATAAGTAAAACTGGATTGCCCGAAGGACTACCTATTTCTCACTTATTCACTTTCGTTTAATCTCTACTGCTTGTTTATTTGTTTATTGGTTACTTAATCATCACTTCTATATTGTCATTCTAGTCTTAATAAGTTAGATTATAATTAAATTGATAATAATATGTCATTTGGATTCGATAAAAATTTGGTCGCTTATCAAAGCTCCAATAGCATCTTCACACTTGGGAATTAGTATTGTGTGTTGAGAAAACGCTCATCATATATCAAAAGGATAATTTAGTAATTTAGTATATGCATTTATTAATTTAAAATTCAAGTGAGTGTATCGAAGTAAAATCATGTGTGCGAATAGCCGCGGCCTATCACATATCATCATCCAAATCTTACATTCTGATTTGTTTTTTTTTTTTTTTAAGTTATAATTTATTTGATCAAAAACTCAAAACAAAGAGTATTACTACTAAATTGATTTTCAAAATATATAGTTTTGAAAACCAAAATTTCAAAGCCCACACAAACCTAGTATATTTGACCTAATAATTAAGAAAGTTCTATGGTATCATGGTTGCACACAAATACATGCTAAAAAAGAAAAGGCATTTCCCACATAAATATTGCAAAATCAAACTTTCGGAAAAGATTTCATCCTTGGCCATAAAAAAAAACAAAAAACAAAAACAAAACAAAAACAAAAACAAAACTAATGTGGGCTCTAATACATGAATTATCACTGAATAATAATTAAGTTGTACTTTTGCACACTTCACACATTCAAATCATCATATCTTTATTTCACATCCTCCTAAGCACTCTGTGTTACCCATGCTCAACATAATAAAACAACTAATGTGGGTTCTCAACATCATATATTACTACCCACATTCAACTCAAATTCAAGAAACACTATGGTATCTGTCAAAAAATAGCAACAATGACATCAAACAAACTATAAGTATGTAGTCATACAAAGGGAGACATGTGTGTATGCATTTATGTACTCCATGGATTCATGATCTATCTGCCTTCATTCGTTAGTAGCTGGGAGAACACTCGGGTCGTCGATATGTCCGAACTGCCATCGCCGTTCTCCCCGCCACGCGCTAGTGGGACGACAACAGGCGGTTCGTGATCATCCCCATTGCCATCTCTCACACTCTGATCCTCCCTTTGCCTTTCATTTGTTTGTAGCTGATATGTATACTCCAAGTTCCACAGCACGTCTCCCATTGTCGGCCTATCCACGCCGTACTCAGCTAAGCATTTTTCAGCTGTTTCACCAAATTTCTTCAAGGCGCTCGGTTTGATCTGGCCTTGGAGATGAGGGTCCACGATTTGATCGATCAGGCCTTTCTTTTGCCACTCCATCGCCCACTCGGCTAGGTTTACTTGCTCCCGGTTTAGCAATGGATCAACAGCAGGTCTTGCACAGAGAACCTCAAAGAGCACAACACCAAATGAGTAAACATCTGACTTATCAGTGAGCTGCTGTCTCCTAAAATACTCGGGATCTAAGTAGCCAAAGCTCCCTTTAACACCAGTGCTCACGTGCGTCTCATTGAGGCACGGCCCTGACTTTGAAAGGCCAAAATCAGCAACCTTAGCAACGTAGTTTTCGTCGAGCAATATGTTTGTGGATTTAATGTCTCTATGGATAATCCCTTGTGCTGAGCCTGTGTGGAGGTAGTGAAGGCCTCTGGCTGCACCAATGCATATTTCGAGCCGTTGCTTCCAAGACAACGGAGACGAATCAGTACCATACAGATGGTGCCTCAGAGGGCCCTTCTCCATGTACTCATAAACAAGTATCATTTCAGATTGCTCCTCACAGTACCCAACTAAAGACACAAGATGGCGGTGGCGAATCTTGGAGAGAACCGTGATTTCAGTTTGGAATTCTGGGACTCCCTGCCTCGAGCCAGGCACGCCTCGTTTCACAGCAACTTTTATGTTGTCACCTAGAATCCCTTTGAAGACCATTCCAAAACCACCCGACCCAACTACCAGACTCTTGTCGAAATTATTTGTAGCTGTCCGTAGATCAGCAAATGGAATCTTCAGTCCATAGTATCCATAAGGGCCAGGAGAAGCAAGAGCTGTTCCTTCAGATATCGTAGCCTGAGAGCTCCCACCAAAGACGCGTATAGAAGTCCAACCTGCACTCTCAGCTCGTCTTGGTTTTGATTTTGGTTCCCTCTTCCTACATTTGAGTAGGGCCATAATCGCAAGAAACACGAAAACCAGAACCAAAACGCCTCCCAAAACAGAACCCAACACGATCCACTTGCTTCTCTTGCTAGATTTCAAAGGTGAAGGAACAAAGTTCACCATTCTCATGACCTCAACCCCATTAAGAATAGCATTTTTCCTCAAAATGGTGCTCAAATCTGAAGGGCCAACACTAATCTGAACTACACTAGAACCTTTCTTGCTCTCAACAACGAAGTCAATGTAGTAAGGAGTTGCAAGGCGGCGGAATGCAAGGATGGATAAATCCACATCTTTGTATGCAGTCATATCATTTATGTATATGTTGAAGTACAATGTATCAAGAGCAAAGCTCACAATATCGCAGAAATGAAGACGAACGAAGTGCATAGCATCTCCGGACCTCACCGGAAGATCCCATGTAATATTGAACCGAAAAAAGTTACTCCCATTGATTTTATTCATTTGCCTAGCAGTCATATACACATTATCAGGTGCAGTCTCCCTAGTTGCACCACCTGGCTCGAAATTCGGGGGATCAGTTGTTCTAGCAACCTTAGCAGAAGATTTCAAGACAAGATAATCATCATCTGGTATCCAAGATCTCCAAAGTGTGTCATTAAAAGGGGTTAGCATAGAACCACCAACATTAATCCTATGAACAGTTTCCAAGAGTTGAGATGAAATATTCTGTTTGAATTCTGCAATCCCATCAGGGCTAATCAATGCTATCCCACCAGCATCAATGAAAAAATCATTGGGTGCTGAAAACACCTCAATTGCATTCACAAAAGCAAAATTGGATTCACTAATAGGAACAAACATGATCTCAAGCTCATCTTTATCTACCGTCATAAAGAACTCTCGCAGAATAGTATTATTGTTAGCACTAAAACTGGTAAACAGAGAAACCCCATTAGCAAAAACACCAAATTTCCCATTTTTCAGATCATGACTCCTGGAATTAAAAGCAGAGAAATGCAAACGCACCAAATGGGTCCCAATTTTCTTGATGGTGAATGTGTAGCTTGAAGCTGAAGTGAAAACTCTAGCTGTGGTGTAAAGTACAGTAGAGTTGGGAGGTGGGTTTGGATTTGTCATAGGAAATGATTTACCTTGTGATAAATAACTTGAACCATGGTCTGATGAATCCCCAAGAAAGTGTCTGTTATCAACAACAACTGTGCTAAGGTTTGATCCACAGTTGATTAGGTAATTATCTCCAGGTGTGAAAGCTGCAGTTGAGAAATGGAATACAGAAAATGCCAACAGTAGAAAGTGAAGATACTTAACATCCATTGGTTGAGTGCTCAAATGTTCAAGTTTTTTTCTTGATAAGAAACTCAAAGGATGAGTTAGAGAGAGAGAGGGAGAGAGAGAGAGAGAGAGAGAGAGAGAGAGAGAGAGTGGATTACAGAGAAAAAAGCTAACTTTTTGTGACCAAGAATCCAAGAAATTCTTGGAATATAAAACAAGAAGTGAACTTTTTCAACCCCAGAAAAGAAAGAACAAAATCTGCAGCTAAGAGAGAAGCAAAATCTTGGGTTCTTGAAGAACAAAGTGGAAGAGAGAGAAAATCTTAGAGGGAGTTCTTGAATTAGTGCAGGGGTTTTGTGGAAGAGTAATAATTCAAGATTCTGTTGATTGGGGGTCATAATCCATGGAACTATTTGTGCAGTTAAAACCAAAAATCCCTCTTTCAAGTAAGATTAAAAATAGATATCCAATGAACAGCAGACAGTTTGACAAATGAAGCTTTGCATGTGCAGATTTAAAACAACATTAAATGTTGCCACATTAAATTCTTACAAAACTACTCACGTTCCTTTCATATTATTTGTAAGTTGGGACATCACATTTTGGGCAAGTATTTTGGTTTGATTTAGAGTCAAAATTGCCAGAAAATGTTCATCATTCATTAGCAGTTGCCCACTGTTTTCTTAATTTGGTTTAGATTTTTTTTATAGATAAATGTTAGTTGGGTTTAGATTTTTTTATAGATAAATGTTAGTTGTTAGTAGTTACATCAAGTACCCTTACAATTCCTTTCTTTAAGTCTTCCTTATAACTCCCCTCGAACCTGGATCTCTCACTTAAGTGAGGAACCCAGTGGCCAGATAAGTACTGTTTTGTTTCACATAAGTAATCTTGATCTGTTAAAACTGTTTTGTTTGTTACCTCTTCTGTTAATTAAACTGCATTTTATTACAATTTATAATTCTGCAGCTTAACACATAATAATGACAATATTAAGGGGTTTCAGAAAGAGACAAATTAAACTGTTTAGTTTAATTGATTAATTATGCAGAAACAGTGTCATTAAGATCTTGCAGGCTGCATTAAATGTATTTCAATTGACAATTGGGAGACTATATGTCGGCCTACCAAAATTTGTACCAAACTGTTAAAATTAGGTGGTGCATTTATTATTATGGCAAAATTTTAAAATAGTCACTATTTCTTAAATTGAATTTTTTCTAGCCACTCTTATAATAACAAATTTTTTCTAGAAACTTTATACTATTCATTTCAAAATTACCATTTTCTTCTTTAAAATCAAAAATTTCTTTTTTATTACCTCTACCCGATTGATATCCGTATATGATTTTCAATACTTTTTTTTTTTCATCACAATTTTCTTCTTTAAAATAGACATAGTCCATTACGACCATATCAGACCCATCATGCTTCCGTACATTAATTAAATAACATTAATCTCGTAATTAACCGATTTGAAATAGTAACAGTACCTTTTTTTACCGTTAGTCCACCGGGTATCCGGGAGGTTTTACAGCTGCTCCTCACAACTAACCACGCACCCCGCAGTGTGATGGTTCAATCCCGTTCCTTCAGCGGACTTCAGCACAACCCTGGTTCGTTTCCTACACCGGGTGTACAGGATGCTGCTACTGTTTCTCGCCGAAAAATATGGAGATTAAGGTTACAGAATATAATGGAAGGTTACATAATTCGGGCAGTAGCCCAAGATTATTTATTTATTGAATGGAGAAATTTATTACACACTTATCCTCACTGAACAAGAGGAGAAACTCCTTTAGCTACCTATGATAGCTAGAACAGAAACACTCATACAAAGAAAGAAATGAAACTACAATGTTTATTGAAGGAGAGAAAACAGAGGGTGATGGTCGATGCATTCTGCTTCCTCAAAACTCTTATTTATAGAGGCCTTCGGATTTGAAATCCGGATTTCAAAGCCTCCTGATACTTTGTGACATCACTGCTTGCGTCACCATATTTGCGTCAGTGTTTGCGTCACCTTGCCTCGGATGCCATTTTTAACAGCTGGCTGGTCCTCTTTTTTACATCGGATGCTTCTTGAGGGCCCCCCTGTTGGTCACATCTCTCTTACCCTTTCAGAAAGGTCATTTGGCTTTTACTTTTTTGAAGAGTCATTTGTCCTCTTTAGTGCCCGATGATTCTCCTGGCTCCTGGGTATTCCGAAGAGATTTTACCCTCTTCTTTCCACGTGTCTCCTTTGTTGGGGTTGGATCAGCAATTCTGATCATCCCTATGCCCAATCTTATTCTTTTCCCAAATTCTGGTTCTGTTTGGGTAGAACAATTTGTGCATACCTTGTTCGTCCATTGCCCAAAGTGGGCCATGTTGCAATATCTCCGATGAGTTTGCTTACTCACCGGAATCTTATTTTTTCAGAGAAGTTCTTGTTTTTCCTGGAAAGCCTTCTCAGCGAACATTGTCTTTTTTCCTGTTAAAGTGTTTAACAGGAAAGACCCATTCAAAGACTTATGCTCGAACTTGAATGAGAACTTTACCTCCACCATTGCTTTAATGCAGGCATACAAACCCCGCGCTCTTCGCGTAGAGATCTGTTCTTCAGAAAATATAGAAACCAAGACTGGTTCCTTTCCAGAAGACTCTTTGATCTTATTTGATGCTGAAACATCAGGTCTTCTCAGCTTGATGAAATGGAAGGCCTCGTGGTTGCCTTTTCCGACTGGTTCTGGGGCCACACTGGTGAAGTACAGTTCTAATACATCGCCTCTGGATAGAGTCGAATTATTCTCCCAGGCCTTAAAAACCTTTTCTCCCAGCCATTCTGGAAGTTTTGCAAGTTCTGGAAAACCTGGTGCAATAGTATAGATCGAGGCTAGTGCCCCAAAGTCATACCACTGCTTTACATCTATTGGATTTGAGCCTTCTCGCATCCAAACTCGGGGATATTCCCCAGATATATCCACCCGGCATTTCTCCGGTCGAATTTCTTGTCTAGTGTTCAATTTCTCCCAGCTGGCCTGATATTCCTGCCAATAAGAGAAATCAGCTAAGTTAATACCAACCTTAGCAGTGCCCTTCATAGGCCTAAGGTTGATCTCTCCCTCTTTGATCCCAGAGGTGCTGGGTTGATTCATCGACTCTAGATGTGACTCCAGGTCTTCGATTTTTCCTTGGTCTGGTTCCCCTTCTGGAGGTTTCAGACTAGGACTTGTGCTAAGGGTACTTGAATCTCTTGCTTCGGGTTTAGAGCCCCGTTCTCGACTACTCTTCTTTTGTAGATTGCAATTGCTATCAACAGCCCGGAGGAGTGGCTCTCGTGTTGCTTCGAACAGACTTGCGCCGTTTCGAATGCAGTCTCGTATGCGATTCGACACTTTGGTCTGATCACTATCTTGTATTCTTCCTGCACGCCTTGCATTGAGTGCAAGATTCTCGAATTCCCTCTGAAGCAACTCAAGGTTGTCCATCAGGTGCCTTGAAACAGTCAGGATGGAGTCTATCTCAGCTCCTTCCATCTCTCGTCAGGAAATCTGCCAAAACATTATCAACAGATTTAATAATGACAATATCAAAATCATAATATTGGCATTCTGCTTGCCATCTTAGTAGTTGATGAGTGATATTTTCACCTAGATTTTAGTATCTTTTTATGTGAGTTTTCGTATATTTTTATCCGTATTTATGTGTTATTTGGTTGTATTTTGTGTTTTTATTGAAATGTATGTGAATGAGCTTAAACCTACAATTTTCACTTTTTATTGGATGCTAGAGATGATAAGGAAGACATAGGAAAAAGCGTATCTCAATTCGAAGTTGAAACGAGGAAGAACGAGCCAAAACAGTGAAGCAGACAGCACAACACGGCCAGCCGAGCCCGGAAACACGACCCGTGTCCAGTGCAGAAACACGGGCCGTGTACCAAACATGGGCCTGTAATGAAAGCCGTACACGGACACCAGATTACACAACACGGCCACCCCTGTGGCCGTGTGCAGAGCACGAGCCGTGTAGGTGTAAATTCTGTAAAAAAATCAGAATCCTTCTAGAAGCTTCCCAAGGGGTATAAATACCCAATACTTCAATTTTGGATCAGATTTTGGCCAGGGTTTCGACTGTTCACATAGATCACACACCATTTCCTCCATTTTTCACCTTTATCTTCATCCATTCTTCATCCACCCATCTACACTTGATCTCCTCCATTAAATCCACCATCCAAGTGATCAAGGAAGCAAGGGAGAGTGAGATCACAAGAAGAAGAAGGAGATCTCCATTGAAGCACTTCAAAGGGGGAATTTAATTCTAATTTTTGTGCATTTCTTTATAGATTGATCATGGTTTGTAAGGATTTTAATGTCTATGTTGAATTTCTTGTAACTATGAGAGGCTAATCTCCTTTGTGAGATTAGCTCCATGATTGGTGTTGGATAATTTAGTTTTTATACAAATTGATTTTAATCTTGAATGGGCTTTGTGTTATTTCTATCATTGATTGTTGATTGCTTGATGTATATGATGATTTGTGTGATTAATTGTCATGGGCATGTGATTAGATTGAGAAATCAATTATGTGTTTAGGATAGTTCATTGAATCATTTCATCATACACTTCATGTGCATTAATTTAGAATGAGATAGAGATATCCTTCTAGATTTAGAACCCTTTGATTAAACATTTGATTAGCTTAATCGAGAGATTGGTTGATTAGGTGAGGAGAACCAAGCCATTAGTAAATTCATAGTACCTTAAAGGGGAATATTGCCTATGATTTAGTACCTAATTAGGGAACTCATAGAGTAATTAGTACCTAGTGGGAGGTGTTTGCTATGGTCTCGATCCTATGTGCTTTTGGGAGTCTTGTTGAGGGCCTACATCCTATCCATCTCGAGAGAGAGTTTAGGTGGAATTAGTGATCGCTTCTATACCTTGTCCATGAGAGATTAGAATTAATTGCATGATTACTTAATTATCTATGCCATGATTGTTGTTAATCTCATCCTTGCATCATTTGGAACCCTTTTATCTTTGCATTCATTTTATCTTGATTTATTTCATTAGTGTAATTGCGTTTATTTGCATCATATCCTCTCTTCCGTCGTCCTTATAAAATCACGATAAACTTGAGATCGCTTAAACTCTAGTACCTTCCTCCCTGTGGTTCGATAATTTCTTTAATTGGTCATGCCCACTATATTACGACTAATCAGTAGTCTAGCCTTTTCTAGTTTAGATTCGATTTTATTTTTCAAAAAGGCTTTGACACTTGTGTTATCAATTTTAAGGATGAATTTCTTTGCGAGAATAAATAGCGGTCATTTCTTGAATGCCTTTCGAACCGCGAAGAACTCCTTTTCATTGATGTGCCACCTATTTGCTTCGCTCTCCGTAAATAGCCCGCTACAGTATCTGCATGGCTTTTCTCCTTCTGTCGTGGATTTTGTAAGCACCGCTGCCCACCAATGGTCACTGGTATCTGTATATAGTACCAGATCATCCTCGTCATTAGGAATGGCTAATTTGGGGAGCTTTTTGCAAACCTCCTTTAGTTGTTTAACCATTGCTCTGTGTGAATCATCCCATTTGAATTCAGCATCCTTTTTTAACAAAGTACTGAACACTTTCCTGTATTGCGTCAAATTGTTGATGAACATTCCGGCAAAGTTAACCACTCCTAAGAAACTTTGGAGTTGTTTATTGTCTTTGAAATCTTCGGAAAATCCTTGGACCTTTTCAACAATATGTGGTTGTAGAATAATTCCGGATTCGTCGATCTCTACTCCAATGAACTCGATCTGCCTTGTTGCTATTACTGCTTTCTTTTCAGAAAGCACAAATCCTTCTTTGTGGCATACTTCTGAAAATATTTTTAGATATGCTAAATGTTCCTTCATGTTTTTCGAGGCTATGAGGATGTCATCCACATAGACAAACATGTATGAGAAATAATCTTTAAAGAGATTATCCATATTTCTTTGGTATATCTGGGGTGCGTTCGCCAAGCCCATAGGCATAACATTCCAAATATAATGGCCCTGTGGTGTGGAGAAAGCTGTGAACTTCTTGCTCCCTTCTTCCATCATAATCTGGTAGAATCCAAATTTGCAATCAAACTTTGAGAATACCTTGGCATTCTTGATACAGTTGACCAAGTGTTCCCTACTTGGTATGTAGTATCCATCGAACTCCAAGATGTTGTTGATCCCTTTGTAATTGATCACAAGTCTCGGCTTTCCCCGCTTGACTTCTCCATGATTTCGAACTAGAAATCCTGAACTGCTGTATGGAAATACTCCTGGTGCTATTAACTTAAGGTCTATATGTTCCTTAAGTATTAGCTGCATATCCTTTCGATCTTCTTGGTTCATTAGGATAGGCTTATATGTCACGAACTCATGCTCCTTTCCTTCTTTTACTTTGAGTGAAGCTTTGAGCTCGTTCTTATCCCACCATGCTAAAGGATCCTCATTGAAGTTCCTCTGTATCTTCTTTTTTACGTCCTACAAAGATGTTTGTTCTTCGATTGTGACGTCTCTCTGTAGGTTTTCTCCCAAGCTTGCTTTGAGAAGGTGAATTATGTTCTCCTTTAGTTTCTCCATCTTCCATCCTCCTCTAGTCTCGTTTCTCATCTGAAGGACTGCTTCGTCATATCTTCTTCGATCATTCATCTTTGGATGACTCAGTTTTCCTTCATCACCACGCTTGATGCGAAATCTGATTGGCATTTTTCGTTAAAATGCATTACGCAGTCTTGGTGCGATGATCTTATGTTCACAAAGGGTTGTGAAAATAAGCCTCCTTGTTGCATTTTCTTGTGTAAAACGCTTGAATGTCTATAAGAAATTATTTCCTAACAGAATATTCATTCCAGTGTCGTGAAAATATAATGGTGGAGTCTTCACCTTGTACCATGGGGTACGATCTGCTCCTCCGATCAAGATTTTCGCTTGCTTGATTCCTCTGTTAAGGATTAACACTCTTTGTGAGAAATCTTTTCCGAGAACTGTTAACAGTTCTTCGCCTAAGTCTTCCGGGAAGACCCCTTCCTTTGTTGTGCAGATGCCGACTCCTGAATCAATGTATGCCGCAAAATACTCTGCACGATATTCCTTATATATCATCCCTACGGTGATATATATCGAAAATGGACTTGTGGCCATGGGTGGATCAGAGCTTAAAGCCCCGAGCCTCTACTAGTAGACTTTGTATATTTTTTCCTTGACCGTAAACTCCATTCCATCTTGTAGTCTTTCCCAAGGTTTATGATCCTCGAGAAACTCCAATCCCAATACTAGTTGTTCTGGGAACCTTCCTGCAACTCCTTCGATTATCAGCTCTAGACCGCCAAGTTTGAGCTGTCCTTGGTATCTCCCAGTTGTTGGTTGTTGGAGATAATATAGGACATCACAAGGAATAGAGTTTTTCTTTTTAGTGATATCGAATATTACTTCGACTCCTCTCCATCCTTCTGGGCATTTTAGTTCACCTTTAGTTGTGAACTTTTCCGGTTCTTAGATCACCTCCACGATTGGTTTCTTTCCCCATTTTTCGCTAATCATTCTGTCTTCTTGGAAAGAAATTCTTCTTTGCTCGAATCTGAGGCTGTTTTGTCTGCTCCAGATCGGCTTATCTTTGATCCGCAAATCCATATCATGAATGGGTGGTAGCTCCATTATTTCTGGCCTAGTCGTACATGCAACTTTCTCGAACACTTCAGGTATCTCAATATATTCCTTCATTTGGAATAGATCTGAATGATGAGTGTTGGAGAGGGCATACGAGATGCTGTATGTGATAGAGTAAGGCCTGTTCCCTTCCTTCATCAAGTCTTTGTTTTTAAAATCTTGATGAAGTGTAATTGCCCTGTTGAAATCTCGGTCTGCTAGATTGTATGTGATCCTTGGATAAATGTAGGATGCTACTTTTCCTGCGTATAGATTTCCCGAGAGTCCTCCTAGGCATGCTTCTCTTGTGCTCTTGATTCTCTTATCGAAGACAGCAATATCGATTGGTGTATCGATTCCTTCTTTGAATATGGCTTTGATGAGAATCCGAATAGCTCCGATATGGACCCAAGACATAGTCTTGGCCATTCTCTCCGGGAGTTTACTTAGTTCCTTCTTGATTTCTTCATAAGGAACCAGTTGCATTTCCATCATATTTCATGTGAGCTCCATTGGGATAGCAATTTCTCCTTCGGTCACTTTGTATATGATGTTGTGTTTTCTCTTTTTGAAACTTGAAAAGAATTTTTTCAATTTTCCCACAGTGAATCCATCGTATAGGTTGAGCCTCGGATCCTCTCTCATGATTCTCATTAGGGCTTTATGAGAAATAGATGTCTGGGAAAAGAATCCAGACATATCTTCTTGCATCTCTTTCCTAAAGATTTTCTCTTCAGTCCGACTCATCTTCGGAAAATTCGTCTTGGCTAAAGAATTCTTCTTCATAGATGCTCTCGTCCGAGGGTATATCTTCGAATTGATATACCTGTAATAGGTCTTGGAAGTAAACTGCTTCCTCCATTTCTGAAGTTGTCTCGAACTGTCGTACTCCCCTTTTCTGGTTTTTCGGGCAATCTGGTGAGATATTCCCTCTTGCTCCACACGTGTAGCAGTTGCAATCCTTGAATCTTTCGTTGATTCGTGTGGCCGCTCTTCGGAACGTCTTTCTTGTGGGAGTTCTTCCTGTGCTCCTTTGGTTTGACCCTGAAGATGAGGTTTGGCTTCTTGAACTCCATCTTGATGGTCCAGATCTTTACCCTGATTTATAGCTTCGGGCCTTTTGTTTAGACCAAAATGATCTTGGTCTTCTGGATCTCCATCCTCCGCTCCTTTGATTGTAAGGATGATTCTTCTTCATCCTTTTCTGCTTCTTTGGGTTTCTTCCAATGATAGTTGGAAGATCATTGCTTTCGCAACATAAGGGGACTATCTTGTTGATTCCCCTTAATCTCTTGTAGTTCTTGTGTAGCGCCACTTGATGACACCATTCTGCAATCTTGGCTTTGAGGAAGGACATTCTCCTTGCTATCGAATCCAGTTCGCATGGTTCATACTCTTTGATCAACATTTCTCTCCATGGGCTCAGGATCTTGGCAAAGAATAGGTGGAATACTTCTTCCTCTTTGACCTTAGACTTCCATCTATACTCTGCGAAGAGTTTGATGTACTCATCTACGTGACAAATGTCAAGTAGTTCTAGGCTGTATAGGGCATTCCTATACTTCTTTTTCTTTTCTTCTTCCATTCCTTCAAAGTATCCTACTCCGATGAAATGAATCTTGAAGATCTTGGCCATTCGATCGACAATATTACCTAGATCTTCACCTTCCATGACCTCCTTTTTGACTTCGTCTGAGAGCTCTTCCCAGGTGCATTTTACTGATCCTTCCAGGCTCATATTAAGGAATCTTATGAACCCTTCTTTGTTCAACTCCAATGTTCCACCTGCGATCTTCATGGCATTTGTCCATTCATCGATCAAGGCTTCTCTATTCTTGAAGTCTAGAGTGTCGAGGTTTAAGATCAACCCGTATGGATTTATCGGTTCAAGGTGAGACCGGCCATATGGGGTGTTTTGTATATTAGATCCTCGAACTCGGCTTGCTCCTGTTGACATTCCTATGGCCCTCATTTTGAAGTTTCCTGGTGGTTGGAATATATCTTCTTGTCTTGCCCCATGGACTCCGTGTGATCCAGCGATTCCTTCTTGGCTCCGATCCTGTTGTGTCTGATGAGCCTGGGACTGTTGTTGAGAACTTGATGCCTCTTCAATGTTCATCTTTAGATCTACAATTGATAATCCTTGGAAGGACTCATATAGATCTTGTAGATCTTCAAGATTTGCTCTTTCCATCTGAGGATGTGGAGTCTCCTTGAAGGATAGCAATCATCTTCTCGCTTTCGGACTTTGGCCTTATGACCTCCGTCGTTTTTTCTTTTTGGTGTAAAAGGGGTTCTGTTCCAAAGGTTAGTGGTAACCTTCCTCCAGGCCTTCTTCCTGTCACCTTAGTTTCCAGGGGCTTTACTTGTTCTATCAACTTTATGATGAGGTCGAATTGTTTGTTTTGCAATTCTCGACCTTGTCCATCTTGAGGCTGATTTCGAACATAATCTTGGACATGCTTTGGCAATATTCTCCAAAGAATCTCACCGTATTCTGCAATTCTCTAAGATCTTGGTTTATCTTAGAGTTATCTGCCTCGATCTCCCTCCACTCGGTCATTCTTTCCAATGCGTAAAGTGGTAGGGCTTGCAAATTTCTCTCGGACCCTGGTTTGGTCGTCTCCTCCATTGTTCTTGTTTGGGGATTCGTCCATGGATCTCGGTGAAACTTCGGATTTCCACTATGTTCCTCGGAATTTCCTTGGAACAATTTATCTCTGTCTGGCGGATTTCTTCCAGACGTTCCTCTTTAGTGAGGTCCTCAAGATTCGCCAATTTCCATTTTCGATGGAGGTTTTTCCAAAATAGATCGGCTTCGTCGTCCTCTTTCTCTACGTATTGTCTATACAATACATTATAGTATTGTTGTATAGAACTGCTTGTTTCGTCATATCCAATGGGCCAAAAGTCTCAGTTGCTCCAACTTGGAACAGGGCTAATAGTCCTGTCACTCTCGGATGTCGAACTTTCGTTCGGATCCATATCTCTTTGAAACTCTCCTCTCGTTAAGTGATATAAGTTTATAATAATGTTTCCATTCATAAATAAATAAACCTAGGGCTCTGATACCATTTTAACCGCAGACCCTACCCAGAGCACCATGGGTTCGCCTTAGGTGATGGGCCAATTATGCTTAGGGGTCATCCCATCAAAAGGCACCTATCAGTTTGCCAACCCAGAGCACCACGGGTTCGCCTTAGGTGATGGGTCACCCCTGACGGAGAGCTGCACTTCGGGACTTTTAACGTTTATCACGCAGTAGAGTTTCAGGGTTTTTTACACTCTCTGATACCATTTTGACCGCAGACCCTACCCAGAGCACCACGGGTTCGCCTAAGGTGATGGGCCAATTACGCTTAGGGGTCATCCCATCAAAAGGCACCTATCAGTTTGCCAACCCAGAGCACCACGGGTTCGCCTAAGGTGATGGGTCATCCCTGATGGAGAGCTGCGCTTCAGGACTTTTAACGTTTCTCACGCAGTAGAGTTTCAGGGTTTTTTACAAGCTCTGATACTATTTTAAAGCGTGATAAAAGTGATAAAAAATTGGATGAACATATAGGCCGAATAGGCTAATACGTATAGGCCGAATAGACAAACACGTATAGGCCGAATAGGCAAATACGTCTAGGCCGAATAAAACAACTATTTGGGCCGAAAATATCAAGGATATAAGTCATTTCGAGTATCAATCGGATATTTATTTGAATTTTGATTTAAAATTGCATTTGAATAATGTTTTAGGGGTAAAATGGTCTTAAATATAAAAGTGGCTAGAAAAATTACACTTAACATGGGTGGCTAGAAAAAATTCATTTTAAGTTAAAGTGGCTACTTTTTGCCATTATTACTTATTATTATTATTACTCCCTCTGGGTATTTTCACCCGTTTATACGAGCACGGAAGATTAAGACGTGTTATTTTTTAGGGCAGCACTATTGCTACTCGGAACATCACTGAAGGCACCCGAATATTAAAAAAAATTATAGTTAAAATACTATTTTAACCTTACCACTGAACTTACTTATCCATCGCTGCCTAAAGTGTGCCCAATTATCATCGGAGTTCAACCGTACATTACAGCCCGACAGAGATCATTGTTACTAATCGTGAAAAAAATGCAGATTTTGTAGAGAAATGTTTTTGATTTTCCATCATGTTCAACTTCACAGAGAATCTTCAAGTGTATTAGATAATTAGGCACCAATTTCAAAGTCTCAAGGTTAGAAAGAAAATACATACTAATCTGTTGAAGACTCAAAATTAATTTTTGAATTTCAACTGAATTTGAATGAGAATCCAACGTATACCCAATGAATTTTTGGGGTAGAGATAGCCCAATTGTTTCTTCTATACATGATGACCTAGAAATCGAGTCATTATCCAGCGACGGGAAGGGATCTACAGCGAAGGCGTGCTCCGGTGACGGTTAGCAGATCTCGACTGAGAACTTGTGATTGGCAGAGGTGGCAGAGGCATGGTGGTTGACAGTGCGAAAAATTCTTCCGAGGAAGCAGGTCACAGTCGGGGTGTTTCTTTTAGCGACGGAATAGACGGTTGAAATCGGCACCAACACGATGGATCTCTGGTGAGGTGGCATCGTGGCTGAACTTTGGTGGCACAGCTGGGCACGGTGGAGGCAGAATGCTGGAATTTTCGACAGGTATAGGTTGGGGAAGTGTACAAGAGGAATGTTTAGTGGTAAGGTTAGAATGGTATTTACACTAGAAAATAATTTGGAGTATGGGTGCCGTAAGCAGTGTTATGGGTGGCAATAATGCCACCCATTTTTTTAATATATAATGTAAGAAAAAGTATGGATAAATTAATAATTTAAAAAGAATAAGTAAATAAAGTTGGGAATGAAGAATAAAGTGTAAAAAATAATTAAAGTTATTGAGATTGTAAAAAGTAGATATTAAAATATTATGTATTCTTACAAAAAATGGAATGGGTAAAAATACGTGGGAAAACCCAAAATGAAAAGTGAGTAAAAATACGTGGGGGAGGGAATACTACTACTACTGCTGCTGCTCCTCCTCCTGCTGCTACTGCTACTGCTAGGGATGTTAAACAGGCTGGACCTGAACCTACAGGGCCAGACCTATAGGGCTACGGACTAAATGGGCCACGGGTTAAGCGGTCCATGTTAAACGGCCCGTCATTTATGTGAACTTAACCCTAACCCTAGCGGGCCTAGGGCTAAACGGGCCACTAACGGGTTGGTGAAGAAAAAAATAAAAAATATTAATTTAATTTGAAATATAATTAAACATTAAAAATACATCAAATGTTATTCTAACATTAATAAAATTTATAAGTTTATACGTAAAAATAAAAAAGAAGTTTAGGATTACAAATACGTTAATATTATTTATGAATTAAGATAGTTTATTTTCAATATTACTTTTTAAAATGTCTCACATACTTTATACTTAAATTATTTTATTTTAAAATGACAAACAAAAAAAATGTAGTAAGCTAAAGGGTATTAAATTACTATTAGATATAATTATCAATAAAAATTATTTGTTAACATAAAAAATTATTATTAATTTTAATAATTTAAGTTTATTATTAATTAATTTTTTATTATAAAAAATTCAATCGGGCTAACCGGGCTAGCCCTATTATAGGGCCACGGGCTAATTGGTCCGGGCCAAAAAGGACCTGATTTAAACGGGTCACTACTTATACAAACCTAAACCTACATTTTTCTGGTTAAACAGGCCGGACCTACGGTCCTGGACCGTATTAACATCTCTAGCTGCTACTGCTCCTGCTGCTGCTACTGCTACTGCTCCTGCTGCTGCTACTGCTGCTGCTACTGCTACTGCTACTGCTACTACTACGACTACCACTACGACCACCACTACTACGACCACTACTACCACCACTACGACTACCACTCGACTACTACTACTATCACCACTACGACTACCACTACGACTACTACTACCACTACCACGACTACTACCACTACCACTACTACTGCTGCTACCACCACTACTACCACCACCACTACTACTACTACCACCACCACTATTACTTTTACTTTGCCCCTACAAAAATGTCCCCTCGACCTCATAAATTTTTAAATTACTCTTGATTCAATTTGTAATTTGTAATTTTTCTTTCCCATTTGGTGAAGAATGGATAATTCCTTTACACTTGTGTACTTTAATATATACTCCCTTTGTTATATATATATTTTTGTTATTATGATCATTTTAAAGATATTTATTTTCACTTTTAAGCCTCTAAGAGTTCATATACTCCCTCCGTCCCCTTTAAAGTGGATATTTTTTCTTTTTGTGCGTTCCACTCAAAAAGTCATCTTTCTTTTTTTGCACACATGGGACCCACACACTCATTAATACAATTAAAATATGGGAACAACTATCCACTACATATTAAATAATAATATTCCTTAATCCACATGCCAAAAAATAAAAGACCCTCTTAGTGAGGAATGGAGGGAGTATAAGTTTATAACCTACCACTCAAACCTAGGGCAGGATAAAATTACCGAAATTTTGGTATATCGAAATTATCGTATCGAAAAATATCGAAAATAAAAAAATCGGTATACCTTTTCAGTACAATATCGATAAATAATTTTATAAAAATCAGTATTTTGGTATTTACCGGAATACCGAAAAGATTTCGAAAAGATATCGGTATTTCGGTATATACCGTACTCAAATATCAAAATAATAATTATTTTTATATTTAATATAGACCATTTATTAAATTATTTTCAAATATTATATAATAATTTCGGTATGAATTGGTATTTCAAAATTTTAATATTAAATCGGTATATTAAAATTTCGGTATGAATCGATAATTTTCGATAAAAGAGAGTGCTTCAGTATTTCGGTATAAAATAGTATGGATATAATATACCGAAATTTCGATATACTAAAAATCAATATACCAAAACTTTCGATACGGTATCGATATAATTTTTTCAATATCAATAATTTCAATATAATATACAGTATGAGTCAGTATTTTCGATACGATACGGTATGTCACCCCTACTCAAACCACTCATCAGTAATCACAAATACAATTACTTACTCCATTTTATTTAAATAATAATAATACTCTTAATTTATGTGAAAAATTAAATAAATATATTATAGACTAAGGGAGGGTGGGAGTATTATTCCGTTAAAATCTCGAAAAAATAATATGATTGTATCATTTGTATGTAAATTTGTGCAATTTGATCAAATTTTGTGAGGAATGGTCTCTTACAAAAAATATTACCAAGTTTTATGAGAGATTATAAATACCTCTACGGAACAGACTAGTACAGAAAAAAGAAAAAAGAAAAAAAATAGAAAAGCTGCACATAGTAAATAAAGTTTTAAAAAAATGATATTGTTGTGAAAACTTTAAAAAATGGACAATAAAAATGTATTTTAAAGAATGAACCAAAAAAGATGTCTCATTTATGAGATGAGAAGCAATTGGCATTTTTACTTTGTTTCAACGTTCTTTGTGTATTACTTTCCTTGATTGTTGTGATATTTTATTAGTTGGTTTCTTGTGTCTAAGTGTACAATGTTTATAAGGATACAATATTTTGTTTAAAGGGTATATATTTTAATATATAAATGTACAACATTTTGTTCTAAAAGGTATATATTTCATCAATTTTTTTTAAGAAATAAATAGTACACGTCCTTATAATAAAGAATATAGTACCATTTAATACCAAAGGATATCTGGGCGTACGGTATCCCAGGACACACAAGCTTTAGTCATCCTTTTATTGCATTGATTTCTTTTACTTAAAAATATTTTTGCCAAATTTTCTTCTTTTATCCCATAATTTGGGGGTTCAAAGTCATGTTACAACTTATTAGGGTTTGACATCATTAAATTTTTTATAATATTATTAAATTAATTAATGAATTGCTTAGAGTATGGGTGGAAGATGCAACATCAAATACTAGGTCAAGATTTAATTTATTGAAATTTTATTCAAATATTTGTCACTTATAATTTGTAGTTTTTCTTTTCTTTTCTTTTAACCAATATAATTGGTAGTTTGAGTATAATGCTTTTAAACTAGTCGGTTCATCAACAAAAGCACTTCTTAATATATTGTGCTAAAATATTGGTTTTAACAGATTTCAAAATTTTTCATTATGAGAAGCATATAAGTGGTGGGATCCTCAACAAAAGGGTGGGTGGGTAATGTCAATTTTGTGTGACCAAACCACCAAAGAACGATAAGAATTGGGACATGCCACATGATCTCAACATATTATTAATAATAATTAAAATATATATATAGATTAATAGCTTTTATCAAGATTTTTTTCTTAATGAAAATGAGAAAGATATGAACAACAGAAGAAAATAGTATTACCCGAAGGCAATGACTAACGTGGGTTTATTTTTATTATTTTTTCTCATAGAGATGTGGGGCCTACTCAAACTTGTCCTGAATTTGTTAGGGTATATTTTACCCCCAAAGATTTACTTATTTCTTATTTTTAGGATATAGGATTAATTCTAAGGGTATAATTGTAATTCACCCTTTTGGTTTAAAGTATATTCACCCATATGATTTAGGGCTCAAGATATAATTGTAATTTTAACTTTTGTGGTTTAATGTTCAGCACGAAAATTCACGCTTTTCATAGGCCGTTTTCATATGATTATTGCATAATTTTAATATTGGTTGTGGAGTTTATTGCTTATTTTTATATTTTTTATGATTTCACGGGTATTGTTTAGATTTTGCAGATTATAAACTTATTTTGGGATGAAATTAATGAAATTTGGAAAGAAGAATTTTGAGGGGAAGAAATTCATGCGAGAGAGCAGGAGGCATTGAGTAGCCAAATTTTTACTGCATGAAGCATCACCTGAATGGAGTAATTTTTAATTACCAAATGGAGGTCATGCATATTAATTCGTTTTGAATTATTTGAAATGCCACGTCAGTCATTCATGCTATGGGAGGAGAATTCAATCCATGAATTTAATAATGTGTGGCCCATGTTAATTAGTGTTTAGAATTGTTACTAGCCCATGCACACTAGCCCATTGCATCCAGCCCACTAGCCCATTGCATCCAGCCCACTACCCCACGCCAACCTTGCTTTCCACGCTGCTCCCATCAAAATGCCCATCACAAGCCTGCATTTTTTTCGTCCAGCAGTGATATTAAAAGAACCTAGAACCGTGAAGAACAACACACATCGAGAATGCCGTGAACACACGACAGAAGCCGCTCCACTTCCCCCATCCACCTTCTACCCTTTACCCACCTTTCATCAATCATTCCTCACACTCAGTCACGGTGTTTGCTACTTGATAAGGAGAACGGAGAAGGATCGAGAAGACGGGGAATTACGTCGGACGAAGAATTTTTCTTCTTTCTTCAATTTCCTATTTTTAATTCATAGACTTATGGATAAGAACAATTTTACCATGGTTGTTGCTTGTAACACCATTGACTAATTTCCTCTTGATAGTTTTAGGGTTTGAAAATTTATCATGTTGATTTGAGATTTTAGACATATTTTTTTATAATAATTTTTGCAGAATATTTATTCCTTATTGAAGTTTTATTTTAGACATTTATGATCATGTTTCTTAATTTTCTTGTCAATTATATATTCATGATATAACCATTGATTGGTGTATGATTGATATTTGGATGTGTTTCATGATTATATTTGTTATTTCGTGACAATTGGAGGTGATTGACCAATATATAACATTTGATTGTTTGACCATCAATATATGATTCCTTATTATCTTTGCATGACCATTATTAAAGAGAAATAAGATAATGAAGCCCTAATCCAATTCCTTTAGTACCTAGAAAGGATAGATCTTTTGTACTAGCCTATATGAAATTTTGCATGTGTATCACCTATAAAGCGAATAAGGGATTGTAGGTATTTAATTTCCTTAGTGCCTGAAAGGGAATAGGGAATTATCTTTTTTATTTGGTCCAAGGAATTTATGTTCTTTAAAAATGATAAATCTCACTTGTCCATGAGTGGTTTAGCATGTTTAAGTGATCATTCCTATAAAATTCTGTATGATTTGATTCACTTGTTTATTTGTCTTATTTCACATGATAAACTGGATTTTCCTAAAACTATCTTGTTTTTGTCTCTTGAAACACCTGTGATTGAGTGTGGCTTTTTTTTATTTTATTTGCTATTTATTTTTCTGTCATATTAGTTTTTAATTCCAATTCACAAAAGGTTTTTATGTCTTAATTATTAGTGATGATAATTATTTAGTGCTATCCTGTTTAACTCTAATCCCTTGGGTTCGATATTTTATTTCTTGGTCACTCGTTGTACACAACGGTAAAGTATTCTTGCTCTATAAACACGTAAGCAAAATTACGATCATTTAGGATATATTACATCCCTAGGATTTAGTGTATAATTGTAATTTCATTAATGTTGTTTATGGTATATATTACCCATGAAGTTAAGGTATAATTATAATTTCATCATTTGTGGTTTAGGATATATTTCACCCCTAAGATTTAAGATTTATGGTATAATTGTAATTTCACCATTGTGATGAGATTATATGTACCCATATAGTTTAGGGTGTAATGATCTTAAGTATAATAAATTAAAAAAAAATATTAATGGAGGAAAAATTAATTAGGAAGGGTGGGGACAACAGGTACCACCAATTCAATTTGGTAGGAACACCCCGTTACACTCCTATGTGGAATATAAATAACTAATATTGATGGGTGATTCTTCACTTACCATGGGTCACCGATAATCCTCTTACATGGGATGTGCACAATGCATACCCCAATGTGAGAGGGTCACACGCTGACCTGTGGTCACCTAAGTAAACCTCATTAATGATCAAAATATATGCTATCTCTATCTAATATTAAATTTTATACTTGTTATTTTCGTCTGTTCCAAAATAATTTTATCATCAATCTAAAAGGAAAATATCATATCAATTTTCAATCTCAAAAATACATTTTGATTACAAATTTATTATTCTCACTTAACACACATAACATATTTTATAACATATTTTATAAAAATTTTATTATCTAAATTACCTTTCAAAAGTCAATAAAATTTATGTAAAAATAACTTTTTAAATTTTTTATCTATAATAATGGTGCAATTTAATTTGAGACAGATGGAGTTTTTTTTTTCTTTTAATTTTAATAGTGTTATTTTTGAATAATTCACAATTTTTTACTTCTTTTTATTTTTTTTATTTATTAACTCCAATTGGATTTTATTTAACTACGATTTGACATAATTTATAATACAAATATATGAACTAGAAAAATTTATTTGATGATTTTATACATTTTTTACGCGTGACTCAACATAACAAAACTAATAATAATAATAATAATAATAATAATAATAATGATAATTATTATTATTATTATCATTATTATTATTATTATTATTAAACTTTTTTAGTTTTTTATACATTTTAGTACGACTATGATAAGGTTGAGAGTAGATATTAGGTGCACCTGGGTGCAAGGGTGCACTCACATGTGTATAACTTTTTATTCTATTTTGTATACATGTTATTCTATTTTGTATACGTGTTTCTTAATAATTGTATACTTTTTCTAAACTCAATTTTTCATTAAAAAAAACTAACAATTAAATTGTATATATTTTTATTCATAATTATATATGTTTTTGTTTATATTTGTATACGTTTTTTAAATGGGTACACCCAGGTGCACAGTATAATTAACCTAATGTTGAGACTGGTGTGAACCATGTTCACATGTAAAACCTTTAAATTTATTAATTATAAAAATAATTGTACTTTCTACTGAGAATAAAAGTTAAATATTAGTGGTAATATATATATATATATATATATATATATATATATATATATATATATATATATATATATATATATATATATAATATAAACTAATAAAATTCTGATAAACAATTAAGACTCTAAGTAATCGCAATTCACAAAAGTGTTTTTCATTAAAATAAGTATGATTATGAAACAATTTTGATTTTAATATAAAATTAATATTATATTTTTAAGTACATTCTTCTGTGAGTCAGACATATCTAAAATAAGTCAATTTATTATTAAAGTATATTTATTATATGGATAAAATGTGCTTATCGGTAGTTAAAGTATGCCAGTAGTGTGTTATATAATAACACCTTAAAATCGTACTTGTATAATTCATCATACTATAGAATAACATACTCCCTAAACTATCCATAACTATATTTTATCTATATAATAATCATATTTTTACATATATCACAATCGAATTCACATGAGCATAGTCTCACAAGAGACTTTGTCTATTTTCAATATTTTGAATAATTAAAAAAAAATATTAATATATATATATAATTTAAAATTAAAAAAATAAAATTTTAAACTATTATTATTTTTATAAAATGTTCAATATAATAATAAGAAATGTTCGTATTAAAAATTTGGTAATATATTACTTATAATCTAAATAATATCTTCAAAAAAAATTAATTTCTACTTTCAACGAAATACATATACTATAATAATCTTAAATCATACTTTAATGGATTTATTACTAATAGATACCTAAATTAATAGGCTAATTACTAATAGATACATTGATTTTATATTATTACTCTTGAATACATGATGTCATTTTCTTTTTCCAAGATGAGTTGGTCTTGCGTGCTCCGGGACACATCGTACGCCTTTAGACTTTAGTATTATGGTAAGGATACATTATTTTGTTCTAAAGAGTATACATTTTAATTAATAAGGGTATACATTTTAATTAATAAGGGTACACCATTTTGTTCTAAAGGGTATACACTTTTCATTAATATTTTTTTTATTTTTCTTCAGAAAATAAAGGGTACACATCTTTATACTAAAGGGTATACAATTTAACACAAAATACTAAAGGCGCACGGACTGTGCCTCGTGCGCCCGGGTGCACACAAATTTTTACCTTCCAAGATTACCATTTTTATCTCAATTAAATAAATCTTAATATTTCATATATAATTATTGTATTAACATCCCAAAAACTTGAATTTGGGATATATTCTCTCTTCTCAACTCCTACCTTTTTGAAATCTTATTTGCTGAAGCGTCTGGTATCACCATCATAAACTTCTCGTCGACACCGTTTGCTCAGTCACAAATTGTCGTTGTATGGAAATGTCGCCGCTCGTGCCCATTGCTTCCTCAGTAGAGTCGACCCGGATCGACGGGGTAGTCACTCAATTGTGCCACTTTTGAAAATAGCGATTACTTAGAGGTGATAATGAAGACCAATCTCTTCAGCCGTTGAAATATAAGTTAGGGAGCACTTTTAGTCATCGGATTCGAGAAGATAAAGTTAATGCTGGCGAGTTGCATACTATTCATATTTGTTGGGCTTTTATTCTTAAGCCCATAATATTTTTGGCCCATGATAAGTAATAATTGAGGCCCAAAATATTATTTTCTACCCTAGGTTAAATGTTATTAGATGTTGGTAGGCTCCTTTCTCACTCCAAAACACATGGCTGCTCCTCTTCTTGAAATCTACTACATTGAGCAGCCCACTTACATTGGGAATATGAGTTGTGCCGTAATTCATTACTGCTATGTCTCTTATTATTATCAATTTAAATGGATCTTCTTCTCAAGTGACGAGTGTGAGGGAAGAGAGCATCCTACAGTGTGGAATAGGGAGAAAGTGAGAGTTGCTCATCTTCATTGATTTTTTGTGAATCACTAGTCATTCCCTTCACCGATCAATCACTTAATACGGAACCAAAGGATCTGAGCCCATGTTGTTTCTTCTCCAGCTTCATCCTCCCGCCTGCTGTCGGCTCTGGTCCTGGTCCGCTGTTCGTCCACTACTTCAGGGGAGTTCCTTTGTTCCTTTTTTAACTTTGTGTTTTCTGTTTTTCTGATTTGTTCAGTTCTAATATAACTCTGTGTGATATCACAGATGCCATGAGGCGATTAGTCCTCCTTTGTGATGCTCTGAGGGGGCTGGTCCTCTTTAATTGTTCTTTTTGTTTCTCTGTGAATCTGGGCTTTCAATTCCGCTGCTGTAAATCTGTCTTTGTGTGTTAAACTGCTCCTTTATCGCTTTGTGTGAGACTAGGGTAGTATACAGGCCCTGAGTGACCCCTTGCGCAAATTGATAAATCGATCTGCGAACTGGGATAGTCTCAGCCAACCTGTTGTGTGCTTTCTTAATTGTCAGTCTATTTCTTCATGTGGTTTGTACTTTGTGCTTAAAAAATGGCTTTCAACTCCTTTGGCATAACTCCTTTTGATGGTAAAACTGATTTCAAAATTTGGAAACAAAAGATGAAATATATTTTGGTTCAACAACGTGTCTTTAAGGCCATTGGTGAAACTAGAGGTGGAGAAATACTGCATACCAAAAATACCGATACGGTACCGATATCGTACCAAAATTTTCGATATGTCATTTTACATACCATGTCGATATTGAAATTTTGGTATATCGAAATTTTAGTATACCGAAATCTCGATATCTGAAAATGCATACCATTGCCAAATCATAATTTATACCATGCTGATTTTTTCGGCATATACCGCATTATACCAAAATACCAAAAATTTGAGCCATACCGAATGTTATCAACATACCGAAAAATAAACCATAAAATCCACATAATTTTTCAATAAATCAAACTACACATCATCAGTGCAAATACAAAGTCTTCGCTCCAGTATTAGCTCTACTTGAAATCAGTGTTGTTGAAATCGAATCGGACCAGCCGGTTCAATCGGTTGGACCAGGAACCGACCTAGAAACTGATCTAAAAACACACACAGAACTGCATTTGCAGTTAAACCGGAAGAAACTGGCTCAAACTGGTAAAAATCGATAAAACTAAAAGAATCGAGGTAACCAAAAATGGCAAATTATGCATTAAAAAAATTAAAACGTAGAGACGAACTGCCGTGCAATCAAGAATCAACCATTCATTCATTTAAAATTTCATCCCAAATTGAAAACTCCTCAACCTATTACACTCCAAAATGAAAAGATCTCTCTACAAGGGAGACACCAAGGAGTCTCCACGAACCTTTAAATCAACATACGTCGACTGTTTGCTAGAGGAGAGATGGAGAGGGGTATGTTGGTGCTTGGATCATTTGGTTAACGTAACCCATTAGGGATCCATACATTTTTAATATCAGCAGAAGTAATAAATCATAGAAACGATTACCGTTCACCAGGGTATGTAGAAGATGAAGGATTCTTGCTGGTAGACTGTGCAGTCTCACGAGAATGGCCATAACTTCCTCGTCTGATGTCAGAATTGAATGATCTTTATGTTCAGACGATCCTCTCTTCAACGGCTTTCCGTCAGTATATTGATCATCAAATTCTAAGTACTGACAATTTTATATAAATTTTGCAAAATGGCGGACAGCAGCAGCAAATTACCTTCTGATCTTCTGCCGTATTCCCAAGTCCGATCTCGACGTCGTGTGGGCGACGATCTACGAGACCTCCTCAATCTGCTCTCAACCCTCATCACATGTGAATAACAAAATAGATTAGGGTTCCAGATAAGTTGAGGTGACTTATATACATGGGCTACAGCAGGAACCAGGAGGAGAAATTGGGTTGGGCCTCCATTGGGCTTAAGTATCCAAGCTTAGCCCAAAGCTTATGCTTAAGTCCAATAATAATAATATATTCCACTAAAATATTATTACTGCACTGCCTTTCCAATCCCAAAATTACGTTTTGGGCTCCTTCTTATTATGAGCCCGTTAGTCTCCCCATGTTTAAGATATACAATGTCCATTAATTAATTTAAGTTACTGACAACTCAATTAATTAATATCTCATCCAAGAGTAGTACCACTCAACCTCATTATCATGCCGGAATAAATCCACCTGCAGGGTTTACATGATAATCCTTATGAGCTCCTCAAGGGGACATCATCAACCTATGACGGACACGGATTCCTTCTACAATCAACAGCACACCATAGAGACAGCACTACTTCCCAACTCATCGAGTTTGTTGATTTAATTACATGTAAATCTCACTCATTGATGAATCAAAGAAATACATACTGCCCTACGTGTCGATGTTATTGTATAGGGATTAAGAGCACGAACATCCATAATAACAAAGATCAAGTTCTCCTATAAGTCAGAATAAGTTGAACGATCTCAAGCGGTCCTGCTCAATACACACAAGTGCACTAATGTGATTCTATAGCCAAGACAAGCTAATACCAAACCACACTACAACCATCCCGATAGAGAGTCCCCGTCTATCTCGGTTGTGAGCATCTGTTTATACTTTATAAGAAAATCGATAATATGATCTTCCGCGTGTTGTCGCACAACATATTATCTACAGTATAAAGTAAGTGGACTATTGCATCGAACATATAAATAAATTATAAGATGCAATTATTTGATCATATGATTCTCATTTCAAATTAATTGTTATAACATTGTTCATACAAAAAGCTAGACTTTTAGTATACAATCCAGCAATCTCCCACTTATACTAAAAGACTATGCTGTCATGTCTTCTGCCATACATCTGATTTTCACTCCCACTACACGACCATCAAAAGCTCTCGTCTTAAGGTCCTTGTAAATGGATTTACTAGGTTATCATCCGATGCAATCTAGGTGACAACAACCTTCCCCTCATCATACGATTTCTCGTAACAGGTGGTACTCGCGCTCCATGTGTTTAATTTCCTTATGGACTTGTGATTCCTTCAAGTTTACAACTGCACCAATATCATCAATATAAATTGTGATAACCTTGGACAAACTTAGAATCACACCAAAGTCCATCATGAAGTTTCTAGAGTCATACAGATACTTTGGCTGCCTCATGGCTCCAATTTATCATCTTTCCATGATGGAATCCGGAGTTTGAAATATATTTCTGTATAACACTTCTCCATATTATGACTCTACTTTCTAAAATTAAATGCATAACCTTTGTGGTGGATTTACTGCCGTCCCTATCTGATTTGAAAAATCTGAATCTATGTAACCCATAAGAATCAGTGAATCTGTTCGGTAAGCCTACATATAGTTTCTAGTCCTTTTCAGGTACATAAGTATATGTCTTACCACAATTCATCATTCTTGTTCCGAGTTACGTTGATACCCACTGTTCATGCCATCGGCAAAATAGATATCCAATCTCGTGCATAACATTCCTTAGATTAAGCTTCCTCATTTGCCGAAGCATAACCCTTTCATCATCTTTATCTACTTTTGTGTCACAAGACACATTCACTTAGATAAATTCACATGCTAAACGAGTAAGGATCGTATCATTATATGAAACTTGAGATAAGCATAACATCCTTTCTTGTGATCCGTATTACCGTGATTAAAAGGATATTTTTGCTCTTCTTAAGTCCTTCATCTCATACCGCTTTATCAACCATACCCATACGCCCGACAATACTCTTTCATTGTCTTCAATGAGCAAGATACTATCTACGTATAGTACAAGAAATACCACCACGTTTCCATCACTCTTTTCAATACACAAGACCCATCCGATCATTGATTAGATCCATGTCACTGGATTACCTCATCAAAACGGATGTTTCATGATCTTGAAGCTTGCTTTAGTCCATGAATGGACACTTTTAAGCTTACTATCACAATGCTCTTAGCTCTTTGGAATGAATCACTCTGGTTGCTTCACATAAATGTTTCCCTTAAGACTTCCAATCAGGAAAGCTGTCTCGACATCTATTTGCTATCCCTCATATTTCATATGAGTAGCAACAAATAAAAGAGTCCGGATCAACTTAGGCATAGCTACCGGCGAACAGGTTTTCTCATAATCGAACCCTTTCTTTCTGAGTATACCTTTTCGCAACAAGCTTGCTTCCAAGGTTTTCACCTTATTCTATGACCCTCTTTTATTCTTTCATGCCCGCTTCCAATGGCTTTTACGCCATTTAGCAGTTCAACAAGCATCCAGACCTAATTTAAAATCCATCGATTCTATTTTAATATTCATTGCACTTTGCTAGGATTTGACATTTCTAACTTGTAGTGCTTCGTCGTATCTGTGGGTCCATTTCATGTTTACTAGGGACCAAGTCTCACGACTCTCCCAAAACATGTATCAAACAGGTTGTCGAACATCCCTCTCACTACGACAAGGCATTACATGCAATTGTGTATCAGACGTGACATGCGTTGCAGTTTACCTTGTAGTATATCCTCTTGTACAATTGGTACTAATACTTTGTGTTTTTCCCTCTCACTTCCTTTAGAACAATTTATACATGGGTTTATGATTTAATACATAGTCTTTTTCCAAAATTCTAGTGTTTGTGTTAACAATCACCATTCGATCTTTCGGACTAAATAAATTACCCTTCATTTTTCTAGGATATCCCACAAACAGACAAACATTCATACAAATTACTGTTTCTAGGGCATACCCATAAAATAAATTTAGTAATTCCAAATAATTCATCATCCATCTAATCATTTCCATAAGAGTGCTACACCTTCTATCCGCCACACCATTCAGCTGGGGTATGCCCGGTGTAAACAATTTGAGATTTAATCTCAACCTCTGATTAATAGCTCCTAATTATCCTAAGAGGTTCTCGCCATACGATTAATCCGTAATGACTTGATATATTTTCCATGACGCTTCACTGTACCAGCCTTGCAATTCTTGAATTAATCAAAGAACTTAGACATGCAGTGCATCAAATAAATATATCGGTATCTAGAATAATCATCGATTGACGAATATTCATAACCACCTCTCGTCCGAATAATCTTAGGATCGCTTAAATCAGAATGAACTAATTCCAGCATATATGTCTTTGGCTCTACTCCCCATTGCCTTGAAAAGCAATTAATCATTTTTACTTCCAAGTAAGACTCGCAAGTCCGATAGTTTTCACTTCAGATAAACCTTACGGTCCATCTGCTATCAACTTTTGAATCCTACTCAAGTAAAATGATCTAGTCTTAGATGCCAAATGCATGTTTAGTTCATCTCCGAAGGTTACTTTCTCTTACTAAGATCAGAAGATGCATTATTAATTACTATTTGTTGCATCTGTGGAATAAACATGATTTAAGAGTTTACAAATTGTCACTAACGTACCTTAACAGATTATAGCTCCATCCTTCATTACTATGACCATGTCATTTAAATGAAATGGAGTATCCATCCGTAAATGCATAGAAACTAAAATAAAATTCTTTCTATGAAAACGTACGTAAAAACAATTTTTCATAATCAAACGTTTATTCATATCGTAAGATAAATAAACAACTCCCACTGCAACAGTCACTACTCTCGTAGTATTACCCATGTCCATAATAATCTCATCATCACTAAGTTACACGCTTTTAGTGATTTCGGTATCTACACACAACGTGTCAGTAGATGCCATCAGTATTCATGCTTCAACAACTAGTGAATGAGATACTAACTTTGTTCACATCTCGATGAAAATGGATTTCCTTTGCCACTTGTTTTGTCAGAAATTCCCCACCATATACAACCTCTTGTAATTCAGGAGAAACTTACTCAAAACATCTAGGCAATTATGAAGAATAAAATTGACTTAGGTTTCCCCTTCAACTTCTATTCCATGTATTTCCAATTCATTCATCAAATTCAATCATGACCTATCGCCTTTTAACTTACTCAAGTATCCGAAGAGTTACATGAGACCATCATATTTCTATGAATATCTTATCTCTTCACTAGAGACTTTAATATGCATCATGATAAGTCTTTTGTGAGAACACACATGTATTTCTTAAGCAGTAAAATTAGAATCCAAGATTCTTTTCTAATCTTCTAATTTTGGACCAGTAAATATAATTTCTTTTAGTCAACCATAAGTGAAATAAAACTATTTGAAATTCAGAGAATCATAAAAAAATACACCGATCAAATCTTCGAATTTATCCATTTATATTGATTCCCTCAAAATAATATAAAATATAAATTCACCGATATCTCAAGCACCGTGAGTTTGCAAGCCACGATAGTGTGGACGTTTATAAACCCGAACATTTACAAGAGAAGGTTTTACCCATTAATTTCATTTGTCAACCTAACTTTATGATAAAATAATTAATAGTCGGTTCCTCTTTAGCCATGCAAATAAAAACAGTGACTCCAATTGGGAGGATACTTATTATTTACACCTAAGTGTACACTATTATTTGACCCCAAGTCCATTGCGCGAGCTTATGTGCCTTACAGATGGAGAAGTACACACGCGCTCGGATAACTTCCTACAATCATCAATTACAAGTCTGTACAGTGATCTGCACATGAACTCATCCGATAGGGAGGAAGGTCTATGCCAACGCGCAAGTTCATGTGCATCACATTACAAACATAATTATTAAAGAAGCCTGTTCCAGCAATATCCATGAATAAACTCATCCGATGGAGAGGAAGGCTCTAATGCCGACGCGCAAGTTTATTCACATTGCTAACAAACCAATAATGGAGGCCGTGGGAATTAATTATCAATCCCCTCTCCCACTTAGTTATTTAAAACCGAGGGTTTTTACATGCATATAATATTCAAAAATTAAATACGCAACCTAGCATGCTCCTATTACGGTACATAAGACAGTAAATCACAGAAAGCATGCATACATATATAACAATAATCAATTAATAAATCAATTATAACAGTTATATAATAGCGAATTCGATTGTTCACCACCAATCACGAATACGGACAACCGCGATGGGGATCGACCTCCCCGCAGCCTGCTCCACCACTCCGGCACCCTGCCCGATCATATTGTGAAGACTCATGCGGAACCTGATGCAGACCAGTCGAACTTGATGCAGACCAATCGAACCTGATGCAAATCCACTCGAACCTGGTGCAGAGTCGATCGAACCTGATGTGAATCTGCTCGAACCTGGTGCATCATCGATCGAACCTGATGCAGACCGATCGAACCTGATGCAAATCCGCTCGAACCTAGTGCATCATCGATCGAACCTGATGCAGACCGATCGAACCTGATGCAAATCTGCTCAAACCTGGTGAAGAGTCGATCGAACCTGATACAGACCAATCGAACCTGATGTGAATCCGCTCGAACCTAGTGCATCATCGATCGAACCTGATGCAGACCGATCGAACCTGATGCAAATCCACTCGAACCTGGTGCATCATCGATCGAACCTGATGCAGACCGATCAAACCTAATGCAAATTCGCTCGAACCTGGTGCAGAGTTGATCGAACCTGATGCAGACCAATTGAACCTGATGTGAATCCGCTCGAACCTGGTGCATCAACAATCGAACCTGATGCAGACCACTCGAATCTAATGCAGATCGCTCAAACCTGATGCAGAACGCTCGAACTTGATGCAGCATCGATCGAACCTTCATCCGCGCAGCCTCACACAGTGTTCCGCGCGCCACATGGCATGCCACCATGCACGCCATCCCAGCGTCCAACAAGCCAACGTGTGCGACTCCTCTCCAACGTGCAAGATTTACACGTCACGCCCTGAGCTCCCAACAAGCACCAATGCCCATCAGGCTGCCCGATACTCAGCACGCTGCTCCGAACGCCAACGAGCAGCACACGTCCAGCAGCTGATCGCTCCTTGCCCGGTTGAAAATGCGCCCCAGCCCTGACATTTGCTTGATGCTTTGCACAACACCATGTGCCTTGACGAGCACCCCTCGCTCGGACTGTCGCTCGTCCAAGGGCCTACTTGTACGGAACCAAGTTCAGACCAATGCGCAACACCAAACTACACCAACTGTAATTCAGGATTCGCAACTGTAGAAACTTGAGAATCCAATCTTCACCGTTCAGAATCTACTCCTGTGAGTCTTGACCATGTTGTCCAAATTACAGGTCGATCCAACGGTTAGATTGTGAGAAAGAGCTCTTTTCCCTTGACTGCGCAGAACAGAATCGCTCAAAAACCTGCTTCTGTTTTCGGCGTATTCCCAACAACACAAAACTCCAAATATGATCTGCACCGTTCAGAATGTACATCCACAAAATCCGAACATGTTGACCAAAATTCAGCTTGATCCGATGGTTGAAACTTCGGTTATTGCCTCTGCAATATCACTGCGTTGGTTTTTCTCTCAATTTCTTCCTTCCATGTGAAATTGACGAACAGTTTTCGTTGAATCCTCTCACACACAACCATCAACGAACAGATATGATATAGGGTATATTTCACATAGGGATATAAACATGCGATCCTAATTTCAAAAAATTAATCACATAAACCCTAGCCTAACGTGTCACGCTTCATCACGAAACCTTGCTCTGATACCAATTGTTGGTGCTTGGATCATTTGGTTAACGTAATCCGTTAGGGATCCATACGTTTCTAATATCAGTGGAAGCAATAAATCATAGAAACGATTACCGTTCACCAGGGTATGTAGAAGATGAATGATTCTCGCTGGCAGACTATGCAGTCCTACGAGAATGACCATAACTTCCTTGTCTGATGTCAGAATTGAATGATCTTTATGCTCTGACGATCCTCTCTTCAACAGCTTTCCGTTAGTATATTGATCATCAAATTTTGAGTATTTTAAAATTTTATATAAATTTCTCAAAGTGACGGACAGCAGCAGCAAACTACCTTTTGATCTTCTGCCGTATGTCCCAAGTCCGATCTCGACGTCGTGTGGGCGACGATCTACGAGACCTCCTCAATCTGCTCTCAACCCTCATCACACGTGAATAACAAAATAGATTAGGGTTCCAGATAAGTTGAGGTGACTTATATACATGGGCTACAGCAGGGACCAGGAGGAGAAATTGGGTTGGACCTCCATTGGGCTTAAGTATCCAAGCTTAGCCCAAAGCTTATACTTAAGTCCAATAATAATAATATATTTCACTAAAATATTATTACTGCACTGCCTTTCCAATCCCAAAATTACATTTTGGGCTCCTTCTTATTATGAGCCCGTTAGTCTCCCCATGTTTAAGATATACAATGTCCATTAATTAATTTAAGTTACTGACAACTCAATTAATTAATATCTCATCCAAGAGTAGTACCACTCAACCTCATTATCATGCCAGAATAAATCCACCTGCAGGGTTTACATGATAATCCTTATGAGCTCCTCAAGGGGACATCATCAACCTATGACGGACACGGATTCCTTCTACAATCAACTGCATACCATAGAGACAACACTACTTCCCAACTCATCGAGTTTGTTGATTTAATTACATGTAAATCTCACTCATTGATGAATCAAAGAAATACATACTGCCCTACGTGTCGAGGTTATTGTATAGGGATTAAGAGCACGAACATCCATAATAACAGAGATCAAGTTCTCCTATAAGTCAGTATAAGTCGAACGATCTCAAGCGGTCCTGCTCAATACACACAAGTGCACTAATGTGATTCTATAGCCAAGACAAGCTAATACCAAACCACACTACAATCATCCCGATAGAGAGTCCCTGTCTATCTCGGTTGTGAGCATCTGTTTATACTTTATAAGAAAACCGATAATATGATCTTCCGCGTGTTGTCGCACAACATATTATCTACAGTATAAAGTAAGTGGACTATTGCATCGAACATATAAATAAATTATAAAATGCAATTATTTGATCATATGATTCTTATTTCAAATTAATTGTTATAACATTGTTCATACAAAAAGCTAGACTTTTAGTATACAATCCAACATGGTAGAGAGAACTGGAGAGACAGAGGGGTTGCAGAAAGAGAGAGCGCGGCGCAGCAGTTGATGGAGTCTGATTTGGAAGATAATGACAAAACCCTACGTTCATTCCCTTTTATATAATTAAAAAATGAAATGGGCTTATCCTAACAAAAAAACATGAAAGTGTGTAATGTGGGCTTTGGGCCTTTGAAGGGCTAGGGATTCATATTATTTTAAAAAATATTTATAATATTATTTTTTAAAAAATTATTTTAAAATATAATTAAAAATATATAAAATCTAATTTTCTGGTTGAACCGCCGGTTGAATCGGTCCGACTGGTTGAACCGCGAATTATTGTCTCCTCCGATTTCATCTCTGGTTCGGTTATAAAAACATTGCTTGAAATAAATTATGCTGTTGTAAAATAACAACCAAACAGGAGAATTTAGTGTTGCATAGGTTAACTACAGATAATAAATTAAGATAATATGAGCATACAAACTTCAAATGAATGTATTTAAATTGATGACCAATGTTGAAGTTCTATTTGAAAGAAAGTTATAAAAGAGGAGAGCTAGAGTTTGAAGGCAGGGTTGTAAGTGCAAGACATGGAAAAAAAATAGATATTAGAAACTGTTTATTAACATCCTAACAATAAAACCCAAGCCCAATCGTGTAGCAATTTATAAAAGAACTGCGCAAATTTCACTCTCAAATTCAATCAAATTAAGCAAGGCTCAAAAGTAATGAAAATTATTTATCCATCAAACATTCAACAAATCCGTTCATCAACAACAATTAACAATTAAACCCAACCCCAACCTCGCAGAAAATCTATGAGATTTCACACTTAGAAATTAATGTACCTTTGTCCAATTGGAGAAGAGAAGATCATGTGACCGTAACAAAAGGAATTGTGGAAGACGCCAGGGTTACTGGAAGAGAGAAGCCGAGATTGATTACATAGGCGCTAGGGTTTGAACCCTAGGGTTTGAAGAAGAGAACCATTGCAGCGTGAATGTGATTCCTGAATGTGATTTGAAATTGGGAGTTTCAACTTTCAAGTTTGTACTGTGCGTGCAGTGAGGAATTGGGTTATGAAGATTGGGTCTAGAATGAGTAATATAAAATGGGCTAGGCCTATTATTTTTGGGCCTAGTTATTAATATCTGGGCAAAGGCAGATTGGGCCCTAAATAAAATTACAAATACAAATATAAATTTACAGAATATATTATATATATATAATTTTTCGATATACCGAAATATCAAAATTCTAGTTCGGTAGATACCGATACCGAATTGATTTTTTTGGTATGACGACTATACTGTACCGAAAATTTTAATATACCTAAATTTTGATATTTTTTTATATTTTTCAGTTCGATGAGCTCGGCATACCAAGTTTTTGGTTTTTTTACACACCCTAGATGGAACGCATGCTAAAACTGTAACTGAAGATCAGAAATCTGAAATGAATGAGCTTGAATTATCACCCATCACTTTAAATCTCTCTGACTCTGTGTTAAAAAAGGTTGGTTACTTTGATTCTGCTGAAAAGATGTGGAAAAAGTTGGATGAATTGTTCAATGTGTCATCTCTGCCTAGTAAAATGTTCTTACTTGAAAAAATTTTCAGTTTTAAATTGGATTTGAATAAGGACATTGATGAATACTTGGACATGTTTACAAAGCTTATTATTGATATTAAGCAATTTGGTGATAAGCAAATTGATGAGTACTCTCCCATTGCCTGGTTAAATGATATTCCTGATACTTATAGCGATGTGAAATCTGCCATTAAGTATGGTAGAGATGATATTTCTACTAATGCTATAAAAAGTAAGGAACATGATTTAAAACACAATGGGGGCGATAGTAATTCTAGGGTGTTATGTTTGTTAAGGGAAAGCATAATAATAAGTTTAAGGCTAAGAATCGTAAGTGCTATAATTGTAACGATCGTGGCCATTATGCTAACAAATGTCCCCACCCCAAGAAGGATAAATCTAGTGACAAGCCAATATTATGACTGAAACTGAGCGTTATGGTGAAGTTTATTAGTTGTGCTTGTGTGAATTTCTTGAGCCTTTAATTTGTGTGTTTAAATAGCTTATTAATTCTCATGTTTTTTGAAAAATTTGTTTTTTTTTTTTTTTGAAAATTTATTTTTCTTGTGTGAGAAAATTGTTATAGTTTAGTACTATTGAAAATTGCTTTCTATTTTGCTTGTTTATTTATTACACTTGTTTTTTTTTGTTGCTCCTTGTAAGGTGGAGCATTAATGTGTTTACTATGTGTTAGTATTTGTTATGGTTGTGTACCATTTATATGATTATTTGTTACTCTTAGTGAGGTGGAGCATATCGCATAATTCTATGTTTAATGCTTTCGTAGCTTGTTAGGATATGGCCTTTGTTTGCTTCTTTGTGATGTCTTCGTATTTCTTGAATGCTATAGCTTGTGTTTCTTTGTGATTAGATTGTGTATCTTGAGAATTTTGTATTCTCTTCTTGGTGATAAACGTTATGAATTGTATATTCATGATCTTAGTGATCTTATGTTAGCTTTGTGTTTTATTCTTTTATCTTTGTGATAATGTGAACCTTTGTGACTTTGTGTCAATTTCATTTGACTTACTTCGTGGTTGTCAAATTTATGGAACTTGCATCTAACTTTGTGTTTTTCGTTTTGCAGGTGTCCAAGAAACAGGCGATGATGAGATCTTAGTGGTTCTATTGTGGTTGACGGTGATTGGTAATGGGGCAAAAGGTGGAGATTTGTTGGGCTTTTATTCTTAAGTCCGTAATATTTTTGGCCCATGATAAGTACTATTTGAGACCCAAAATGTTGTTTTCTATCCTAGGTTAAATGTTAGATGTTGGTAGCCTCCTTTTTCACTCCAAAACACATGGCTGTTCCTCTTCTTGAAATCTGCTGCATTGAGCAGTCCACTTAACTTGGGAATATGAGTTATGCCGTAATTCATTACTGCTATGTCTCTTATTATTCTCAATTTAAATGGATCTTCTTCTCAAGTGAAGAGTGTGAGGGAAGAGAGGATCATGCAGTGTGGAATAGGGAGAAAGCGAGAGTTGCTCATCTTCATTGATTCTTTGTGAATCACTAGTCATTCTCTTCACCAATCAACCACTTAATACGGAACCAAAGGACCTGAGCCCATGCTGTTCCTTCACCAACTTCATCCTCCCGACGGCGTGGCGACCCCGATACTCAACAATATTAATCGCGCTTGCAGGACGCACGACGCTGTTTAAAGAATGGAAGCAACACGTCGTCTCCCTTCCCCGATCCTCCCTGCCTTGAAGAGGGATTTGCGCATAGAGATTTAAATAACATTAACAGATTTAAAGAAATCAAGGATTTGAAATCTGATGTGGTCTTTTCTACTGATGTGGTCTTCTTTTCTTGCAAATTTTGTTACTATACATTAGTGTGCAATAGTAATTTTGTTATTATACACTGGTGTACATTAGTAATTTTGTTATTGTACACTGTGTGTGCTTGTCCACGTTGTTGAGAGAATTAAGGAGAGATTTCAGGAACAAACCTTTCTTCTATCAATGTACACCGATGTACACTAGTATTGTACTCATCACTTGTCGATTTTAGGAGAGAATTTAGGAACAAACGGTTTTAATATTTCTCTTTCCTGTCACGTTCTTCTATTTCTCTCCCCAGATGTACGCCAATGTACAGTTTCGTCTTCATTCTTCTAATTCTAACTTCTTTATTCTTTTGTGACAAGTTTCCTATTTAGTGTTAAATGTACAATACAGACTATATAGTGATGAAGACGTGTGTATAAATTAAGATTTTATTCAATGTCTTTCTCTTCGAAAATTATTTATCTTACATGAATGTACAATGATTTATATTCATATAAATAGTTTATTCATTGTTTCTCTATCCGAAAACTATTTATCTCACATGAGTGTACAGTGATATATATACATATCAATACTTAATCGTATTTTTTTAAATTTCTTCACACAATGCACATTGATGTTTTGTACCTAGTATTTATTGATCCTACTTTAATATATCATTTATTATGTTATAATAAATTATACTTTAACTATCTAATATTCATATTTTATTTATATAATAATTATATTTTAATAATTGATTAAATCCATTAAAAAAAATATAAATATCTATCTCACAACTTATCGAATATTAGCACCTTCTCATAATTATTTTGTCTAACATATTAAAGATTAAAAATAATAATAATAAGTGTACACCATAATGTAGTACTACTTCATTTTACAAAATTCAATTTGGTGTTGGATAAAACTTGGTATCCTCAGGCGCAACTGCATATAGATCAGACAACCACACAAAGTTGTAATTTTTAATATTAAATATCTTAACTTTTAATATAAAAAAGTTGTGGTAGGTATCGTGTGAGACATCTCACGGATCCTATTATGTGAAACGGATTTTTTTACCCATATAAAAAATCCGTGTGTTTACTTAAAACTGGTCATCGTTAAATAGCAACTGTGCTTCATCACTCATCTGCGAACGCTTGTACTTCTAACCCGCACGTGATTTGTTGCAGAATTCTCCTTAGTGGTGTGTATTTTCATGTATATTAATTTTAATTAAATATTTAAATATAATTATTAATTTATTTTTAATATATTTTCTTAATTATTATTTGTATGACTAACTCATGAATTCATAACATTAATTAAAAATATTATTACTTTTTGTTTTTTCTATAAATTTTTCATAAAATAATTCATTTGCGGTTATCACTAATTTTTCATGAAAATATATCACTCTTCATTAAAAATATTATCATTTTTTTATTTTTAACGCGAATTGTTCATGAAATAAAACTATTAGGCTATCATCACTTTTTCATGAATAGATATAACTTTTTATTAAAAATGCTATTACTTTTTATTTTTAAGGTGATATATGCTTATGAATTTTTAATTGGATGTACATCACTTCTCCTAGATAAATCATCACTTTTTGTTAAAGATGTAATCACTTTTTATAATTTCTACAAATTATTTATGAAATACTCCATTCAATTGGCATAACACACTTATCGATTTTTCATAACCAAGAAAAAATTGTAATACCAGTCCCACCCATCACAGTCTTATTTAGGTTTGGACCCAATAATCTTAAAATCAGTCCGAAATATTTTTTTTCAGCAATAATGATCCCACACAATAATTTTTTTGCAATTTTCAACCCCAGCCGTTAAATCATGAGAATCGGGATTTCTCTCCCAAATTCAAACCAATTCCCCCAGAACTGAAATCCTAAATTTTTTCCCACAAATTGTGTCTACCCTAATTTCCATTCTCAAATCCCTTTCCTCCCATCGAACGACTTGAACCTCCTCCATAAAACCCTACTCAGCCTCCTCGCCACCGCCGCCGTCATGATCTCAAAGCTCCGCCACAAATGCCTCAACCTTCCTCCCTGAGCTCTCCTCATATTCGGCAGTTGGCTCCAAATTGGCAACGACTTGAACCACCACCACTTCATCGACTACGCCAAGAAATTTGGCCATGTATTCCTCCTCCGCATGGGCCAACGCCGCATCACCGTCATCGTCGGTAGAGCTCTCCAAGAAAGTCCTCCTCACCCAGGGCAAGGAGTTTAGCTCCCGCTCAAGAAACATCGTCTTCGGCATCTTCACCAGAAAAGGCCAGGACTTCGTATTCTCCGACTACGACGATCACTGGAGGAAGGTCCGGTGCATGGTCACAACGCCGTTCTTCACCAACAAGGTGGTCCAGCACTTACCGCCGCAACTGGGAGGCTGAGGCCGCGGCGGTGGTGGAGGACGTGAGGAGAAACCCGGAGGCGGCGACCAGAGGCAGGGGCGGATACAGGGGGGTACAAGGGGGTACGGCTGTACCCCCAAAACCCCCCCAACCCCCCTACCCCCACCCCACCCCACCCCCACCCCTAATTTCTTTTTAAAATTTTTTATATATATATTTATATATATAAATAGTTATATATTAATTAATTTGTATTCCAAATTATTTAATTAATATAAATTTATAAACAATTTATCATAATTTTTAATAAATTTACACTATAAACTCATAATAATAATGTCTTACATTGCTTTTTACAAATAAAAAGTAGATGGAGTCAACAATAATTATAATTTTAGGGTGTTATTTAATTATTATACTATTTTGAATATCAAATACTCCCTCAATCCCTCTAATTACTTCACACTTTTTTTATCCGCTTCAGCACAAATATACTTTCCTAAAAATGGTATAAATACATCTCAATAATATCCATTTTTTTACACATATTTCAATAACTTTATACATATTTTCATTAAATTATCTAAAATACTCATTTTTTACACACGTCTAAGCAACTTTAAATATAAAAATTAATTTTCTTAATTTATGCATACAAAAACACATGTTACTTACGGAGAGAGTAATATTTTTATAATAACGTCGTACCCCCGAAAAAAATTTCCTGGATCCGCCCCTGACCAGAGGGGTGGTTATTCGAAAAAGGTTGGAGCTGATGGTGTACAACAATGTTTATAAGATCTTGTTTGATAGGAAGTTTGAGGGTGAGAATGATCCATTATTTGAGAAGCTTAAGAGCATCAATGGAGAAATGAGTAGATTGGGTCAGAGTTTGGAGTATAATTTTGGTGATTTAGTGCCAATGTTTAAGCCTTTTTTGAGAGGGTATTTGAATATGTGAAGAGAGGTTACTAGAAGGAGGCTGAACTTGTACAAGAACTCTTTTATTGAAGAGTGGAAGTAAGTACTCTTGATTTTGATTTTGGTTCATGTTGATCAATTTTTTTTTTTAAGAATATGAACATTCTTTAGAATTAATAGTATGAATAATTTTTGGAAGGTTGCATCAACAAAAAGGGGGAGAAAAAAGTGGGCTCAAATGTGGGATTGATCACTTTCTTGAAACTTAAAAGAATGTAGAGATCAATGAAGAACATGTTCTTTATATAATTGAGAACATGAATGTTGCTGTTATATACATATAATCAACTTTCTTTCTATCAACTACTTCCACACAACTTTGTGTGGTTATTTAGTGGTTTTAGGGTTGTGGTTGTGGTTATATAAGGAAAAAGTGAGTGAAAATTTTCTCCAAAAAAGTTGACTGCCTTGGGGACCAAAAATGCAAAAAATCTTGCATTTTTTGTCCCTGTATTAAAGGATTGTCTAGTGGGATCAAAATTGCTTAACGGGATACCGAGAAATTTAACGGAGGAATCATTATTGCACGAAAAAAATATTTGTGATTGAATTCAAGACTATTGGGTTAAAACTCAAATGAGATTGTGATGGGTGTAACTGGTGTTGCAATTTTATCCATAACCAAGTACAACTTTTATAAAAATGTTATTAATTCTTCCATTTATCCTATGAATTATTTATAAAATAATTTAATTGAACGATTATCACATTTTCATAATTAGATGCTTCTTCTGTCCCACCACAAGTAGTACATTTTACCATTTTCGTCCGTCATAATACAAGATGTGCATTTCCCTTTTTAGTAATTGAACTCACACAAAACAAAAGTATATCTCTATGGGACTCACACACTACACTAATACACATACCCACTATATATTAAAATATTATTTCTCTCTCTTATCTACACATTAAATATTAGTATATCCCTAATCTACGTGTAAAAAAGTTTCGCCACCCTTGTGGTGGGACAGATGGAGTATCATTTTTTATTAAAATGTTATTATTTTTCATGGTTCATGCAAATAGTTCATGAACTAATTCAACAATTATCACTTTTTCATAACTATGTATTACTTTTTATTAAAAATGTTATCACTTTTTTATTTTTCATATGAATTGTTTATGAAATTCTAATAAGATGTACATAATTTTTTCTTAATAATGTATAACACTTTTTTTATTAAAAATATTATCACTTTTTTATTTGTGTTTCAAATTATTTATAAAATAATTGAATAAATTATAAATTTTCATCAATTAAATATTAAAATATTATCACCTATTATCCAACATAACTTTTTCTTTTCCCCAAATTAATTATACTCCCTCCGTCCCATGTATTTTTACCCATTTTTAATATTTAAGTGTCTAAAGTATTTTTCCTCATTTCATTAATGAAAAAATACACTATACTTTTTACCTACTTTTTTACACTTTATTCATCAATTTTAACAACTTTATTTACTTTTTTACACTTTATTCATCATTCAAAACAACTTTATTTACTTTTTCTCTCAAAATTACCAATTTATCCATATTTTTTCTTACATTATATATTAAAAAAACCCTTTTTAATCTTCGTGTCCGTACAAACGAATAAAAATACTCGGGACGGAGGGAGTAATGAACACAATTTCACAGAGTAGATCGAACACAAGCATCGTAATGAAAATAAAGTGCAGCTAAAATAATATTTACCTTTTTTTTTAATTATTTTTTTCTCATTTCTATAACATTCATGAAGTGGGTGTAGTGGTGTACTAATTTAGGAAAATAAGCCCAGGCCCAGCGTAGTTCTGTTCTTGTTGTTGTCCGTCCATTACATTCAACCATCTCTACTTTTATTCAAACTCGTTTCCGGGCCAGTCTATAATTTCAGGTCATGTGCTAAATTTTTTTGAAGGCCTTAATTTTTTTAAAAGACACAAAATAAATTAAATTAAATTATAAATGTAATTATACTAAGTATATAAAATGAGGTATATAATAAAAAAACATCACAAAATATAGTTAATTAATTTATCAATTTTTTTAATACTTCTTAATAAAAATGCACTTTTTTTTGCACAACAAATTTAGTAGAAAAGTAACTAAAAAAATTAAAGGGTAAATTATCAAAACCCCCTTGAGATTTGTCCAAACTCCAAACCACCAAATAAATCTGTGGTTTGAAAAATTATCAATTGTCCCATTTGATTTGTTTTTTATTTTATTTGAACATTAATAAAAATATTACTTTCTAAAATAAAGAGGTTTATTTTATTTGAACATTAATAAAAATATCACTTTTTTTTAATAAATGTTAATTTATTCGAATTCTTCAAAAAGGGCCAAGGCCCACATCCACTTCACAACTCACACGAAACGAATAAAATGAAATCTACAACATAGCTAGGAAAGGAAGGAATCTAGCAACATGCATAAGAATAGTATTAACTACTCCATCCACCGTTGGACGGTCTCCCTCCAATAGAGCCTTGCATTGTGCTCTCCAAATGTAGTACATGCATCCATAGAGCGCCAAAATCGCTCCTTGTGTATCCATTTTATCCCTGCCAAAATCGACGACACCGTTCTATTCCACTCTACATCTCTCCTCACACGATCCCAAACCTCCTTCACAAACGGACATCGAAAGAATAAATGATCCCTCGACTCCAATCTGCCCACACACAGTACACACTCCAATGGCTCTCCAACTCTCCTCCATCTATCCATAGTGTACAGCCGATTCCTCACGGTCAGCCACATACGAAAAGTATGTTTCCTTGGAACCCATGAACACCACAGTTTTTTGTATACATACCTGACTTGGCCGACATCAGCAATACTCATGTAGAGTTTGCTTGTAACTAAATGTCCCATCTCTGAGCATGAAGACAAAGTATCAACCAAGTCACCCTCCAAGCGAGCACGCATCCTATCTCTTGCTCTCAGCACACCCTTCCACACTATAGAGGCGGAATGACCCGCCTCTACATCCCAGCAAGAAGCCCCCTCAAGATAAATCGAGTTGATCCACTTAACCCACAAAGATCTCTTTTCAGAGTGAACATCCCATAATACACCCACTAACGCCATGTCATTTAAAAATTCAACACTTTTCAACCCAAGTTCACCTTTTTTCTTAGGTAAAATTATTTCACTCCACCGAACTGCTCCTCGGGCTGAGCCCCACAAAAATGTTCTAATCATTCTTTCCACTCTATCAATCACTCCTTTAGGAATCTTAATCATAGCAGCCCAGAAGTTGAGAATTCCTTAGACTATAAACGAATGAGCTCCAACCTTCCTGCATAGGACAGAGGACGACTAGACCACCCTCGAATCAAGTTCGCCACCTTAGTAATGAGAGATTCAAAAGCAGGTTCCTTCAACTTCTTACCTTGCAGTGGGACACCTAAATAACGAACAGGAAAGGTACCCTCTTGAAAGGGTAGAACTTCCCTTATCCTCTGTTCCTCAATAACTGACACCCCTGTCATAAATAGGCTAGATTTCTCCTCACTTACCACCAACCCAGATACCCCAGCAAATATTCTTAGCGCTTTGGAAACTACCTCAGCAGAAGCACAATTACCTTAAGCAAAAAGAATCAGATCATCAGCAAAGGCGAGATGAGTGAGTCCTACTCTGGCACACTATCTAGAATGAAACTTATATCCGCCTTGAACAGAGAGTTGTTTAAACAGTCTGAAGAAATAATCTATACAGAGCACGAACAAAAGAGACGAGAGGGGATCTTCTTGCCTTAATCTCCGCTTCCCCTCAAAGTAACCTTCTGGCAGCCCATTGATGAGAATGGAATAGGAGGTAGTAGTTACACACTCCATGATCCACCCAAACATCTTCGGTGGAAATCTCAACCCTATTAGTACATCTTTAAGAAAGTCTCAATTCACAGAGTCATATGCTTTTTTAATATCAACTTTAATCGTCATTCGCCTAGCAATACGTCCCTCCGCCCAATCATAATTTTTTACCACCTCCTGGGCCAACATAATACAATCCCTCATCTTTCTTCCTTTCACAAAGCCAAACTGACTCTCAGAGACCAAACCATCCATCACTCCTGAAATACGCCCCACAATGACTCTAGATATGATCTTATAAAGCACGTTGCAACACGAGATAGGACGGAAATCTTTAACTCCAGGATCATGAACACCCTTAGGAATCAGGATGATGAATGTGGAATTAAGCTGGCGAAGAATCCTCCCTGAATCAAAGAATTCCTGGACTGCTGCTACCACATCTCCTCCAACGTCTTCCCACGCATCCTTAAAGAATGCAGGTGAATAGCCATCAGGACCAGGAGCCTTACTAATGTTCATACCCCAAATAACATTTTTAATTTCATCACTCAAAAATGGAGCAATCATCTCAACGGCCTGCTCGTCTGTAACCACTGCACCATACTAAATCTTATGTCTTTATTTCTAGTAGGAATTGGAGATCTTAAGCGCTAAGTCCACTAAAATCAAATTGATGATGGTTGATAGATTAAAGATTGAGCCAAAAGGAATAATTAAAGATATTTTGATTGATGTGAATTGATTTATTTTCTCTATGGATTATGTTATCATGGATGCGAGGGAAGATGAATAAGTTCATCTCATAATGAGAAGCCTGATAAAAGTGAAAATTAACATATTTTTAGGTACGATTTGATACTTTTTTTAGTGGTTTAGTTGTCCTATTGAGATCCCATATCTCATGCTTATTTTATTCACTTCTCATGCCTGTAAATACATCACCATAAAACCATTCCACATAAATCATCACCTGAACCATCACACTCCCTACGCCACTACCACACATCACTATCATCTATCCAGAGGATTCATCACCATCGTCTACTAGCTAGATCGGAGATGAGATTTCTAGTAAGGACGACGGTGAATACGGAGAATCACATAATTAGAGTTTTTTTTTTCTTTACTTTACTCAAAACTATCACCAATTTTGCCTTTTCGTGTTGTTAAATTAAGTTAAAACTGCTTTTCAAAGTGCACCAATGACTCAAACACTCATGCAACATGATGGAAACTTAGCCCGTCCTAGAGTCTATACATACCATGCAACCAACTTGTTTGATCCAGATTTACATGTAGCACCTCACATCATAACTTCCTTTGTATTTTTGATTCACCTCTTCTATTTTGATTCGAAATCAGTGGATCCTGTCTTTCAAGTCGGACGTTGTTTTCTACCACATCATTACAAACAAGTTTTACCATAACCCCCTCCCAAACCAAAAAAAAGGGAAAGAAATCACTAGAAATTCAACTAGCCATCTTACAAAGTTTCTATTCATGCATCGAAAGGGAAAGCCATCTCTTAGGTAAGCTGAGAATTCATGGTAATAATGAAAAAGGCTCCAGAGAAAAATGGATGAAAGAAAATCTTGCTCATTTTTGGATGCTAAAGCTAGTTTTTTGAATGTGCATTCATTGTTGATATAGAGTAACACAAACATTCATATAAATCCGATTTACATAACTTATTATATAAATACTGATTTTTTTTCTCACTCTAAACTTCTCTCCCTTCCACTCCTAATATACTCTATATATTGCTAGGGGTTTAAATTAAAGGGGAAAACAAGGTTTATAAGGGTTGTAATGTAAATTCGATTTACAAGAGACTAACTTATAGAGTAAATAGTAGATAGAATAAGGTTGTACATGAATCACTTCATACTAGCTTTGAAGAAAACTTATCACCCTGAGAATCATTTATTTCTGCAGTATGTATTTACATTAGCCTTTTTTTTCTTAACATCAAGATATAAATGAACCAGTGTGTAAGCAATTAAAATTTACGGTCCAATTAAATGGCGACACGTGGATTTTACTGATTACATATTAATTTATTTTGGAATTTAAATAAATTAATTCCTAAAGTAAATTAATCAATAATTTGAACCCAATAAATTAAATGAGCTTAAATTAAATGAGGCATGACCCAAGTCAATCAAGCCCAAGTCAAATGAGGCCTGACCCAAGTCAATCAAGCCCAAGTCAAATGAGGCCTTACCCAAGTCAATCAAGCCCAAGTCAAATGAGGTCTGACCCAAGTCAATCAAGCCCAAGTTAAATGAGGCCTGACCCAAGTCAATCAAGCCTGAGGCCTGACCCAAGTCAATCAAGCCCAAGTCAAATGAGGCCTGACCCAAGTCAATCAAGCCCAAGTCAAATAAAGTCTGACCCAAGTCAAACAAGCCCAGACAAATTAAATCAGGCCCAAATCAGATAGGCCCAATTATGGTTCAATCAAGCCCAAGCCCGCTAAGTGAGGCCCAAAGGTGGCCTGGACTTCCTTTCTCACCTATAAAAAGGGGTCTCCACCATTCATTTGGGGGACAGAGACAGACGAACATTCAAGCACTCGAATACGACGCACTTGAAGAGATCGAGAACACGAGTAAAGCTCCCTCCAGATCTTCAAGCGAAGAACAAGCGAAGAACGATCTTCAAATCTTCAAAGCTTCAAGCGAAGAACGTTCAAGGATCTTCAAGCCTTCAAGCGATCTTCAAAGCGTCTTCAAATCTTCAAAGCTTCGAGCGAAGAACGTTCGAGGATCTTCAAGCTTTCAAGCGATCTTCAAAGCGTCTTCAAATCTTCAAAGCTTCAAGCGAAGAACGTCCGAGGACCTTCAAGTCATCAAGTGATCTTCAAAGCGTCTTCAAATCTTCAAAGCTTCAAGTCTTCAAGCTCAAGATCTTCAAGTCTTCAAGCCTCCAAAGCTTCAAGTTCAAGATCTTCAACAAAGCTTCAAGTCTTCAAGCCTCTAAAGCTTCACACTCAAGATCTTCAAGTCTTCAAGCCTGTAAAGCTTCAAGTTTAAGATCTTCAACAAAGCTTCAAGTCTTCAAGCCTCTAAAGCTTCAAGTCTCAAAGCATCTTCAAGCTTCAAATCAAGAACAGCTACTAATCCGGGATCAAGGCTCCAAGTCCCCCAGATCAAGTGTTCTTCGTGGAAAGCTCTCAGTCAACGTTTAATCCGAACAAAGGTTCAACGCCTCCGGGTCAACGTTCAAGACTACACACTCGAGCTCGGACAAGCTTCGTTTGAAGATCCGACTCAACACACAAGTCAAGTCAACACACGCTGTCAACACAGTCAGCATACACTTTGTCAAAGAAGTTAAAGTCAAGAAGCACAAGTCAAGTCAAAGTCAAGTCAAAGCCACATTGGTTCGAGAGAAGAATCAGAAGATTGATTGAGATTGTAACCCGCTTACATATTCTTCAAGTTAAATCCATCAGAAATTATCTTTGTACTCAATATTTGTATTTATATTATTATAAATACGAAATTTGTTGTTACAAATTTTGGCACGCCCAGTGGGACCATCTCTACCTCTCATCTCTTCTCTCTACAAGTTCAAAGATATAAAGCATGAATCCTCTCAGAATTGCAGTTAGAAGACCTTCTATCTTGAAGCATTCAAAGTTGCAAACTGAAGAGATTCAAAAGATAGCTCCACTCAAGATTGCGATAAGAAGGCCTGCTGCATTAAAACCTCCAGAGTTGCAAACTGAAAAGGTTGGAGTCTTTACAAGAAGTATTCCCAAAGTCTCCATAGAGGCAAACCATATGGTGGGGATTACTCTCAACAAGCCATTGCACGGGGACAAGAGTGGTGAAAATATTTCTACTTGCTCAACTCCTCGCTCCACGCCAAGCTCATCATCTACCTCAACTGAAGTTGCAGTGATGACGACAAGTTCTATGACCATTGAGGATCAACTCGCAAATATGATGAGAGCCATTGAAGGACTCAACAAGCACATGGAAACTCAAGACGTAAAAATCTCCATACTTATGAAGAAAATGGAGAATGTGGAGACAAGTCATACAAATGAGAAACAAGTTGAGGATGAGCGCGAGGAAGGAGACTCAGCGAAACACCATCCTTTTGAAAGGAAGCCAGTTGAAGAAAAAATACAAGTTTCAACTGACAAAATGCTTCCTGTGAACCAACTGAAAAATATCATTTTAGAAACGATAAAAGACAAGTTTGAAGGGAGCTCAAAATCCCTTGTTGCCTACAAGAAGCCATATACAAAGAGAATTGACAACTTGAGGATGCCAGCTGACTATCAACCTCCCAATTTTCAATAATTTGATGGCAAAGGCAACCCAAGACAACATGTGGCGCATTTCGTCGAGACATGCAATGATGCTGGGACCTACGGAGATCACATGGTGAAACAGTTTGTTCGCTCTCTTAAAGGAAATGCGTTCGATTGGTATATCAACTTAGAAGCCAACTCCATCGACAGTTGGGGGCAAATGGAAGAAGTGTTCCTCAACCGCTTCTACAGCACACGAAGAACTGTTAGCATGATGGAGCTAACAAATACTCGTCAAAGTGATGAAGAATATGTCATCGACTACATCAACAGATGGAGGAGCCTCAGCCTCAATTGCAAAGAGAAGCTGTCAGTAACTTCAGCTATTGAAATGTGCATTCAAGGGATGCCATGGAATCTTCGCTACATACTTCAAGGAATTCAGCCAAAGACTTTTGAAGAGTTGGCTACAAGAGCTCACGACATGGAGTTGAGCTTGATATCAAATGATATTGAATGGCCATCTATTCAAGACTCCTACGAGTTTGAGGACATGCCTTCTGATGAGCTCGTGGAAGACGAACCACAAACAAAGACTGCAGTTTCCATAAAGATTCATAGAAATGAAGTGGAAGCAAGAGAAAGCAATGCATCCCAGGATTGGGGGCAATGAACTGTTGATAAATCAAAGACAAAGCTCCTCGACACGAGAGAAAACTGTCCACATAATGCTCCTTGATACGAGCTTAAACTATCTAAAATCTCCCAAATCAAATTTTCAGCTCCTTGACATGAGCTAAAACTGTCCACATGACGCTCCTTGATATGAGCTAAAACTATCCACATGTTGCTCCTTGATATGAGCCTAAACTATCTAACACAAATCAAACACATGACGCTCCTTGATATGAGCTAAAACTATCCACATGTTGCTCTTAGATATGAGCTAAAACTGTCCACATGATACTCCTTGATATGAGTTTAAACTATCTAACACAAATAAAACAAGGCTCCTTGACATGAGTATAAACTGTCTACAAGTTCAAATTCAAGACTCATTGACACGAGTATAAATTGTCAGCAAATTCAAACACAACGCTCCATAACGCACGAGCCTAAACTGCATGTTACTCCTGGTCCGCACGAGTATAAACTGTGTACGAAAAACTCCTGGTCCGCACGAGTATAAACTGTGTACGACAAACTCCTGGTCCGCATGAGTATAAACTGTGCACGGCATCCCCCTCAAATCAAATCATGTCCCTTTGAACTACGTTATGACTTGATTCTCTTTAAAGAGATATGTAGGCAGCTTAGAATCCTACTAAGTTCAGTCATTACATAAGTTATCTTGTGTAAGTTTGTTTGGCAGTTGAAGAAGTTAATGAATTACAAGTATGATGTCAAGTATTCGTGATACAAATTCGTATGAAAGAAGTTCAACATTATCAATATGGTGAAGGAAATTTAAGTTCTTGAAATGCTGAAATAGTCCCAAGTCTTAGTGGTGAAGTAATGAAAGCTACCTTACAACGATGAGCCACTGAAGTACATAAATGCTTCGCATTACTCCCCTTGTCGGAATCTTGTTAACTGATGCCATTCCTCGTCAAGCAGTCGTCAAAAATGGAAAGAAGCAGAAGTTCCACCTTAAACAAGAGGAATGAGGTTGATGCTGCTCTGTCGATTCCATCCCAAAAGATGGAAGAGTGTGCTGGATTGTATACTAAAAGTCTAGCTTTTTGTATGAACAATATTATAACAATTAATTTGAAATAAGAATCATATGATCAAATGATTGCATCTTATAATTTATTTATATGTTCGATGCAATAGTCCACTTACTTTATATTGTAGATAATATGTTGTGCGACAACACGCGGAAGATCATATTATCGGTTTCCTTATAAAGTATAAACAGATGCTCACAACTGAGATAGACGGGGACTCTCTATCGGGATGGTTGTAGTGTGGTTTGGTATTAGCTTGTCTTGGCTATAGAATCACATTAGTGCACTTGTGTGTATTGAGCAGGACCGCTTGAGATCGTTCGACTTATACTGACTTATAGGAGAACTTGATCTCAGTTACTATGGAAGTTCGTGCTCTTAATCCCTATACAATAACCTCGACACGTAGGACAGTATGTATTTCTTTGATTCATCAATGGGTGAGATTTGCATGTAATTAAATCAACAAACTCGATGAGTTGGGAAGTAGTGTTGTCTCTATGGTGTGCTGTTGATTGTAGAAGGAATCCGTGTCCGTCATAGGTTGATGATGTCCCCTTGAGGAGCTCATAAGGATTATCATGTAAACCCTGCAGGTGAAATTTATTCCGGCATGATAATGAGGTTGAGTGGTACTACTCTTGGATGAGATATTAATTAATTGAGTTGTCAGTAACTTAAATTAATTAATGGACATTGTATATCTTAAACATGGGGAGACTAACGGGCTCATAATAAGAAGGAGCCCAAAACGTAATTTTGGGATTGGTACGGTAGTGCAGTAATAATATTTTAGTGGAATATATTATTATTATTGGACTTAAGTATAAGCTTTGGGCTAAGCTTGGATACTTAAGCCCAATGGAGGCCCAACCCAATTTCTCCTCCTGGTCCCTGCTGTAGCCCATGTATATAAGTCACCTCAATTTGTTCTAAACCTAACTCTGCGCCTAACATACGAGAGAGAGAGTGAACAGCAGATTGAGTAGGTCTCGTAGATCGTCGCCCACACGACGTCGAGATCGGACTTGGGACATACAGCAGAAGACCGGAAGGTCGTTTGCTGCTGCAGTTCGTCATGTTCTAAAATTCATATAAAATCGTACAGTTCTTCGATTTTGATGTATTATATACTGATGGAAAGCCGTCGAAGAGAAGATCGTCTGAGCATAAAGATCACTTAATTCCAACATCAGAAGGGGAACTTATGGCTATTCTCGTGGGACTGCGCAGACTGCCAGCGAGAATTCAACCTCTACATCAACCCTTGGTGAAAGGTAATGCGTTTCATGTTTACTTGCTTCCGCTGCTTGTTAGAAATACATGGAACCCTAACGGGTCATGTTAACCAAACGATCGAGCGCCAACAATTGGTATCAGAGCTTCGGTTTCGTGGTGAAGCGTGACACGTTAGGCTAGGGTTTATGTGATTAATTTTTCGGAATTAGGATCACATGTTTAGGGTTTTGGTTTTATTGCGCAAACCATGAATATCCCTATGTGATATATACCCTGTATCATATCTATTAGTCCATGGTTGTGTGTGAGAGGATTCGACGAAAACTGTTCGTCAATTTCACATGCAAGGAAGAAAAAGAGGGCAAAAATTGAATCACGTTTTTGAGAGAAAATCCAGCGCAGTGATATTGCAGAGGCAATAACCGGAGTTTCAACGGTCGGATTGAGCTGTAATTTGGTCAGAACATTCAGATCTTGTGGATGTACATTCTGAACGGTGGAGATCGAATTTGGAGCTTTTTCGTGCTAGGATTACGCTGAAAACAGAAGCAGATTTTTGGGCGATTTTGTTTTGCGCAGTCGAGGGAAAAGAGCCGTTTCTCACAAACTAACCGTGAGATCGAGCTGTAATTTGGTCAGTACGTTCAGACCTTATGGATGTACATTCTGAACGGTGGAGATCGAATTTAGAGCTTGTTCTTGCTGGGATTACGCTGAAAACAGAAGCAGATCTTTGGGCGATTCTGTTTTGCGCAGTCGAGGGAAAAGAGCCGTTTCTCACAAAATAACCGTTGGATCGACCTGTAATTTGGATAACATGTTCAAGACTTACAGTAATAGATTCTGGACGGTGGAGATTGGATTCTGAGAGTTTTGCAGTTTCGAACTACGAACGACAGTTGGTGTAGTTTGGTGTTGCGCGTTGGGCTGAACTTGGTTTCATGCAAGTAGGCCCTTGGACGAGCGACAGTCCGGGCGAGGGGCGCTCGTCAAGGCACTTGGAGCGCTCCCTGACACGATTGGCGGTGGGATATGGCGATGGACGTCTTGGGGCACAAGCAATCCTGCTTGTTGCGTAAGGCATCGATTCCACAGTAGGAGTGTCGGACAAGACATTAAAATTTAGAGGCGTTTTTATTCCTACTATATATAACTGTCATAATTGATTTAATTGTCTATTATTGTTATATATATATGGATGCCTGATCTCTATGATTTATTGTCTTATATAGAAGCATGCTAGATTGCGTATTATATGCATGTATTGCTAGAGTGTTGGATAAGACATCCAATTTTAGGAAAACTAATTCCTAATATATAACTGCCATAATAGATTGTATATTATTGTTATATATGGATGTCGAATTAATTCCTAATATATGACTGCTATAATTGATTTAATAATCTATTATTGTCATATATGGATGTCGAATTAATTCCTAATATATAACTGCTATAATTAATTGTCTATTATTGTTATATATGGATGTTGAATTAATTCCTAATATATAACTGACATAATTGATTTAATTATCTATTATTGTTGTATATGGTTGCTCGTCGATATCGATGATTTCGATAATCTAGACGATATCGACGATCGATATCGATAATTTTGGAATGTTGATAATCTTGATATTTTTTGAATATTTGATAATCTAATCGATATCGATGATTTTGATAATCTGGACGACATCGACGGTCGATATCGATGGTTTCGAAAATTGGACAATCTGGAAATTTCAAAATTTTGATAGTGTGGAAGTCTTTGCTGATATTCGTGCCTGATGGCGAACAATCGAATTCGCTGATATATAACTGTTAATGATTGATTTAATTATTAATTATTGTTATATATGTATGCATGACTCTCTGGGATTTACTGCCTCATGTGCCGTGATAGGAGCATGCTAGAATTGCGTATTTTATTTTATGAATATTATATGCATGTAAAAACCCTCAGTTTTAAATAACTAAGTGGGAGAGGTGATTGGTAATTAATTCCCGCGGCCTCCATTATTGGTTTGTTAGCAATGTGAATAAACTTGCGCGTCGGCATTAGAGCCTTCCTCCCCATCGGATGAGTTTATTCATGGATATTGCTGGAACAGGCTTCTTTAAAATTATGTTTGTAATGTGATGCACATGAACTTGCGCGTTGGCTTAGACCTTCCTCCCTATCGGATGAGTTCATGTGCGGATCACTGTACAGACTTATAATTGATGACTGTAGGAAGTTATCCGAGCGCGTGTGTACTTCTCCATCTGTAAGGCACATAAGCTTGGGCCGCGGACTTGGGGTCAAATAATGGTGTACACTTAGATGTGAATAATAAGTATCCTCCCCATCGGAGTCACTGCTTTTATTTGCATGGCTAAAGAGGAACCGACTATTAATTATTTTGTCATGAGGTTAGGTTAACAAATGAAATTAATGGGTAAAACCTTCTCTTGTAAATGTTCGGGTTTGTAAACGTCCACACTATCGTGGCTTGCAGACTCACGGTGCTTGAGATGTCGGTGAATTTTAATTTTATATTATTTTGAGGGAATCAATATAAAAGGATAAAATTCGAAGATTTGATTGGTGTATTTATTTATGATTCTCTGTAATTTCAAATGGTTTTATCTCGCTTATTGTTGACTAAAAGAAATTATATTTACTGGTCCAAAATTAGATGATTAGAAAAGAATCTTGGTTTTGAATTTTACTGCTTAAGAAAATACATGTGTGTTCTCACAATGGACGTCTCATGATGCCTATTAAAGTCTCTAGTGAAGAGATGAGAGGTTCATAGAAATATGATGGTCTCATGTAACTCTTCGGATACTTGAGTAAGTTAAAAGGCAGAAGATCATGATTTAATTTGATGAATGAATTGGGAAAGCATGGAGTATAAATTGAAGGGAAACCTAAATCAATTTAATTCTTTGTGAATTGCCTAGATGTTTTTGAGTAAGTTCCACCTGAATTACAATAGGATGTATATGGTGGAAAACTTCTGGCAAAACATGTGGCAAAGGAAAGTCATTTTCATCATAATGTGAACAAGTTTTATATCTTATTCACTAGTTGTTTAAAACATGATTAGTGATGGCATTTACTGACACGAAGTGTGTAGATACTGGAATCACTAAATGTTTATTACTAAGTGAGGATAAGATTGTTATGAAATGGGTAAAACTACAAGAGTAGTGGCTATTGCAGTGGGAGTTGTTTATTTATCTTACGATATGAATAAACGTTTGATTTTATGAAATTGTCTTTACGTACATTTTCATAGAAAGAATTTGATTTCGGTTTCTATGCATTAATAGATGGATACTCAATTTCATTTAAATGACATGGTCATTAAAATGAATGATAGAGTTGTAATCTGTTATGGTACGTTGGTGAACAATTTGTACACTCTTAAATCATGTTTATTCCCTGGATGCGACAAATAGTAATTAATAATGAGTCTTCTAATCTAGTAAGAGAAAGGTACCTTCGGAAATGAATTTCCCACCTTAATGGTGTGACGAATAGAAGGAATAGTACTCTTATGGTAGTGATTAGATAGATGATGAATTATTTGGAATTACTAAATTCATTTTATGGATATGCCCTAGGAACAGTAATTCGTAAGAATGTTTATCTGTTTGTGGGATATCCTAGAAAAATGAAGGATGATTTATTTAGTCCACAAGATCGAAGAGTGATTGTTAACATAAACAATAGATTTTTGGAAAAGGACTACGTAATAAATCAAATACCCATGTATAAGTTGTTCTAAAGGAAGTGAGAGGAAAACACGAAGTATTAGTACCAAGTGTACAAGAGGATATACCACAAGGTAAACTGCGACGCGTGTCACATCTGATATACAATTGCGTGTAGTATCTTCTCGTAGTGGGAAGGTTGTTCTAACACCTGATAGATATATGTTTTGGGAGAGTCGTGAGGCTTGGTCCCTAGTAAACATGGAGTTAACCCATGGATACGACGAAGCACTACAAGTTAGAAATGCCTAAATCTTAACAAATTGCAATAAATGTTGAAATAGAATCAATAGATTATAAATAAGATCTGGATGATTGTAGAACCACGGATGGTGTGAAAACCATTGGAAGTGGTCATACAAAATAAAAGAGGATCATACGGTAAGGTGAAAACCTTATAAGTAAAGCTTGTTGGGAAAAGGTATACTCAGAAAGAAAGGATTCGATTATGAGAAAACCTGTTCGCCAGTAGCTATACTTATGTTGATCCGGACTCTTTTATCTGTTGCTACTCATATGAAATATGAGGGATATCAAATAGATGTCGAGACAGCTTTCCTGATTGGAAGTCTTAAGGGAAACATCTATGTGAAGCAACCAGAGTGATTCATTGCAAAGAGCTAAGAGCATTGTGATAGTGAGCTTAAAAGTGTCCATTAATGGACTAAAACAAGCTTCAAGATCATGAAACATCCGTTTTGATGAGGTAATCCAGTGACATGGATCTAATCAATGATCGGATGGGTCTTGTGTATTGAAAAGAGTGATGGAAATGTGGTGGTATTTCTTGTACTATACGTAGATAGTATCTTGCTCATTGGAGACAATGAAAGAGTATTGTCGGGCATATGGGTATGGTTGATAAAGCGGTATGAGATGAAGGACTTAAGAAGAGCAAAAATATCCTTTTGATCACGGTAATACGGATCACAAGAAAGGATGTTATGCTTATCTCAAGTTTCATATAATGATACGATCCTTACTCGTTTAGCATGTGAATTTATCTAAGTGAATGTGTCTTGTGACACAAAAGTAGATAAAGAAGATGAAAGCGGTTCCTTATGCTTCGGCAAATGAGAAAGCTTAATCTAAGGAATGCTATGCACGAGATTGGATATCTGTTTTGCCGATGGCATGAACAGTGGGTATCAACGTAACCCGGAACAAGAATGATGAACTGTGGTAAGACATATACTTATGTACCTGAAAAGGACTAGAAACTATATGTGGGCTTACCGAACAGATTCACTGATTCTTATGGGTTACATAGATTCAGATTTTTCAAATCAGATAGGGACGACAGTAAATCTACCTCAAAGGTTATGCGTTTAATTTTAGGAAGTTGAGTCATAATGTGGAGGAGTGTTATATAGAAATGTATTTCAGACTTCGGACTCCATATGGAAAGATGATAAATTGGAGCCTATGAGGCAACCAATGTATCTGTATGACTCTAGAAACTTCATGATGGACTTTGATGTGATTCTAAGTTTGCCCAAGGTTATCACAATTTATATTGATGATATTGGTGCAGTTGCAAACTTGAAGGAATCACAAGTCCATAAGGCAATTAAACACATGGAGCGCAAGTACCACCTGTTACGAGAAATCGTATGATGAGGGGAAGGTTGTTGTTGCCTAGATTGCATCGGATGATGACCTAGTAAATCCATTTACAAGGACATTCAGGAGAGAGCTTTTAATGGTCGTGTAGTGGGAGTGGGAATCAGATGTATGGCAGAAGACATGACAGCATAGTCTTTTAGTATAAGTGGGAGATTGCTGGATTGTATACTAAAAGTCTAGCTTTTTGTATGAACAATATTATAACAATTAATTTGAAATAAGAATCATATGATCAAATGATTGCATCTTATAATTTATTTATATGTTCGATGCAATAGTCCACTTACTTTATATTGTAGATAATATGTTGTGCGACAACACGCGGAAGATCATATTATCGGTTTCCTTATAAAGTATAAACAGATGCTCACAACTGAGATAGACGGGGACTCTCTATCGGGATGGTTGTAGTGTGGTTTGGTATTAGCTTGTCTTGGCTATAGAATCACATTAGTGCACTTGTGTGTATTGAGCAGGACCGCTTGAGATCGTTCGACTTATACTGACTTATAGGAGAACTTGATCTCAGTTACTATGGAAGTTCGTGCTCTTAATCCCTATACAATAACCTCGACACGTAGGACAGTATGTATTTCTTTGATTCATCAATGGGTGAGATTTGCATGTAATTAAATCAACAAACTCGATGAGTTGGGAAGTAGTGTTGTCTCTATGGTGTGCTGTTGATTGTAGAAGGAATCCGTGTCCGTCATAGGTTGATGATGTCCCCTTGAGGAGCTCATAAGGATTATCATGTAAACCCTGCAGGTGAAATTTATTCCGGCATGATAATGAGGTTGAGTGGTACTACTCTTGGATGAGATATTAATTAATTGAGTTGTCAGTAACTTAAATTAATTAATGGACATTGTATATCTTAAACATGGGGAGACTAACGGGCTCATAATAAGAAGGAGCCCAAAACATAATTTTGGGATTGGTACGGTAGTGCAGTAATAATATTTTAGTGGAATATATTATTATTATTGGACTTAAGTATAAGCTTTGGGCTAAGCTTGGATACTTAAGCCCAATGGAGGCCCAACCCAATTTCTCCTCCTGGTCCCTGCTGTAGCCCATGTATATAAGTCACCTCAATTTGTTCTAAACCTAACTCTGCGCCTAACATACGAGAGAGAGAGTGAACAGCAGATTGAGTAGGTCTCGTAGATCGTCGCCCACACGACGTCGAGATCGGACTTGGGACATACAGCAGAAGACCGGAAGGTCGTTTGCTGCTGCAGTTCGTCATGTTCTAAAATTCATATAAAATCGTACAGTTCTTCGATTTTGATGTATTATATACTGATGGAAAGCCGTCGAAGAGAAGATCGTCTGAGCATAAAGATCACTTAATTCCGACATCAGAAGGGGAACTTATGGCTATTCTCGTGGGACTGCGCAGACTGCCAGCGAGAATTCAACCTCTACATCAACCCTTGGTGAAAGGTAATGCGTTTCATGTTTACTTGCTTCCGCTGCTTGTTAGAAATACATGGAACCCTAACGGGTCACGTTAACCAAACGATCGAGCGCCAACAGAGTGACGATGTTGATGCTGCTCTGTCGATTCCATCTCAAAAGATGGAAGAGTGCCGATGTTGATGCTGCTCTGTCGATTCCATCTCAAAAGATGAAAGAGTGACAATATTGATGCTGCTCTGTCGATTCCATTTCAAAAGATGGAAGAGTGCCGATGCTGATGCTGCTCTATCGATTCCATCTCAAAAGATGAAAGAGTGCCGATGCTGATGCTGCTCTGTCGATTCCATCTCAAAAGATAGAAGAGTGCCGATGCTGATGCTGCTCTGTCGATTCTATCCCAAAAGATGGAAGAGTGACGAGGTTGATGCTGCTCTGTCGATTCCATTTCAAAAGATGGAAGAGTACCAATGCTAATGTTGCCCTGTCAATTCCCTCTAAAGGAAAAGTAGCGAGGCTGATATTGTGCCATTGATTTGAGACCAAGGAAGAATTGCTAGGCCGGTGCCAAATTCATTAGAAAGAGGGAAGAGTTCGAATTAATTTAAATCTATGGATCTAATTAATTATGAGGCCCAAAATAATGGGATCAATTAATTAATATAAGTCCAAAATTATAAATTAATCATGTGATAAATGAAGCCCAAAATGCTAAAGAGAGTAATTAAATTAATTCATGAAGCCCAAAATTATGAATTGATTTAATATATAAAGTTTAGCAATAGTTGAGACCCAAAAGTGAATAAAAAGAAATAAATGGCCCAGCTATTAAAAATTAAAAAATAAGTGCCAGTATCTTGGGCTCAAATGGATGTAATGGCCCAAATTTTCGCTGAAGTGGAGACAATCCCAAAGGAATTAAAAGCTTGGTTTCATATGTGGCCCAAATCACAATTGCAAGATCAGAACTATTCAAAATCCTAGGCAAATCACTCACGTGAATTCTGGTCAAAATTGGAATGTCATGGTCAAAATTGGAAGGTAATTAAATCTTATCCAGAAAGGTGATCAATCTCTCTCTCCGGAAAGAAATTTGACAGTCGATTCCACCATCACTTCGCCGCCATTCCCGCTGCCTTACCATCGGCCACCACCGGATCTAGCCATGTCCGTCGATCGTTACCGCCTCGCTGCCGAAGGACGCCCCGGTTGCCTCACCGAAATCAGCCCCCAACAATGTGATGATCGCCATCAGAGCGGGTCGTCAATGGATCGGCCGCAACACACCTTCGACCATGCCGACTGCTCGCGTTCAGATCAGCCGCCACAAGCAAGCCCAGTTGACCGCCAGTCCCACCACCGATGCACCATCGATCGCCTGTTGCCGGGAATCCACGCCGCTGCAAAGCTCCAGCCGGATCCTCCACTCGGCCACCGCACCACCCTCGCGCGCTGCAGCCTCTGGTGAATCGCGACCACGCCGCGAGTTCTGTCGACGATCAGGATCGGATCTGCTGTTGTCCCCACGCCAGCTGCCGGCAATCATCAAACCCTCAGCCACGGTCTTTGACTTCAGCCGCCGTCCGCTGCAAGAAAGGGCTATCCCCGGAAGACCACCGAACGTGAGTCATCGCTACTTCCCGACAGCAGCCACCATCATCGGCTGTTGCTGCTCGTTGTCAGTAATAGTTTCTCCATCACCCGTCATCACCTCGCCGCCAAAATCGCAAGGGCACCACCATCTGTTGTTGCCGACTCGTTGCCACGATCGCTGCTGCCATCGATTTCAATGAATCCCATCGCCGAGATCGCTGGTTTGGGCATCGAAGAAGCCTCTTCAACCGCTGCAAAAGGGTATCGCCAAGGCATTGCCAACAGCCGCATGCTTCCTTCCCCGTTGATCATCTTCGCCATTTTTTTTTTTTGCTTCCTTTGCTTCCTCCACTCATCCACCATGCCGCTAATCATGGCCAGTTGGGAGTTGCTACCATTGTTGATCCGCCAAGTGCACCATGGCATCAAAGTTCATCGTGATTGTCTCAGTTTGTTTCATCAGTTGCGCCACTAAAATGAAAAAAATTGCTATACACACCTTCGTGAATAGTTTAGGGTTTTGTGATAGTGCAAAATGCGAACATTCAGACATACTTTGAGGCGTGAGCATAAAAAAAAAATAGGCATGAGGATGAATTGCAGAAAAGAAGGGAAAAAGCGAAAAGCAGGAGCCTGTACATTTTATTCTTATACATAATGGAATAAAGAAGCAGATTAAAAGAGAAAAAAAAAGAAAAGACTTACAGTGAGGATATGGAATGGATTAAACCAGGGATCTTAAACTGCGAGGAACAGAAGAAATGCATTAGATGCAGTAAAAAAAATGTTGAAGAAGAGAAACAAGAATTTTAATTCTTACAGTATGCGGATGAAAGAAAACAAATACACTGAGTCTCTTATTATATAGTGATAAGCCTGCAGCAAGTTATGAAAGTGATTTGCGTAATTGAGATCTCTCAAATTTCTTTTACAACAGATAAAACTGATTGATTGGAAAAGTAATTAGCGAATCTCCCAGATTTCTTTTGCTGCAAATAAATTGATTGATTTGAGGAAAGATTGATTGCAAACTGATTGGAATCAGATTTAAAGAATCAGCAGGAAATAAATCTGTATATTCCCGTAATATTGGACTAAGGCAGGGAAGTAAGTTGATTTGGGCTTAAGAAAGTAAAAAGGGCCAAAAAAAAAAAAAATTGGGTCAAGACCTTATAACTTTATTGGATAAAGTAACTTCTCGAGCCCAACATTACAAATATTATAAAATATTTTTGCGATTCGTTCACATCAAGACATGTTATCCGTAAACAAATCGCAAGGGGGCATTTGTAAGCAATTAAAATTTACGGTCCAATTAAATGGCGACACGTGGATTTTACTGATTACATATTAATTTATTTTGGAATTTAAATAAATTAATTCCTAAAGTAAATTAATCAATAATTTGAGCCCAATAAATTAAATGAGGCATGACCCAAGTCAATCAAGCCCAAGTCAAATGAGGCCTGACCCAAGTCAATCAAGCCCAAGTCAAATGAGGTCTGACCCAAGTCAATCAAGCCCAAGTTAAATGAGGCCTGACCCAAGTCAATCAAGCCCAAGTCAAATGAGGCCTGACCCAAGTCAATCAAGCCCAAGTCAAATGAGGCCTGACCCAAGTCAATCAAGCCCAAGTCAAATGAGGCCTGACCCAAATCAATCAAGCCCAAGTCAAATAAAGTCTGACCCAAGTCAAACAAGCCCAGACAAATTAAATCAGGCCCAAATCAGATAGGCCCAATTATGGTTCAATCAAGCCCAAGCCCGCTAAGTGAGGCCCAAAGGTGGCCTGGACTTCCTTTCTCACCTATAAAAAGGGGTCTCCACCATTTATTTGGGGGACAGAGACAGACGAACATTCAAGCACTCGAAGACGACGCACTTGAAGAGATCGAGAACACGAGTAAAGCTCCCTCCAGATCTTCAAGCGAAGAACAAGCGAAGAACGATCTTCAAATCTTCAAAGCTTCAAGCGAAGAACGTTCGAGGATCTTCAAGCCTTCAAGCGATCTTCAAAGCGTCTTCAAATCTTCAAAGCTTCGAGCGAAGAACGTTCGAGGATCTTCAAGCTTTCAAGCGATCTTCAAAGCGTCTTCAAATCTTCAAAGCTTCAAGCGAAGAACGTCCGAGGATCTTCAAGTCATCAAGTGATCTTCAAAGCGTCTTCAAATCTTCAAAGCTTCAAGTCTTCAAGCTCAAGATCTTCAAGTCTTCAAGCCTCCAAAGCTTCAAGTTCAAGATCTTCAACAAAGCTTCAAGTCTTCAAGCCTCTAAAGCTTCACACTCAAGATCTTCAAGTCTTCAAGCCTGTAAAGCTTCAAGTTTAAGATCTTCAACAAAGCTTCAAGTCTTCAAGCCTCTAAAGCTTCAAGTCTCAAAGCATCTTCAAGCTTCAAATCAAGAACAGCTACTAATCCGGGATCAAGGCTCCAAGTCCCCCAGATCAAGTGTTCTTCGTGGAAAGCTCTCAGTCAACGTTTAATCCGAACAAAGGTTCAACGCCTCCGGGTCAACGTTCAAGACTACACACTCGAGCTCGGACAAGCTTCGTTTGAAGATCCGACTCAACACACAAGTCAAGTCAACACACGATGTCAACACAGTCAGCATACACTTTGTCAAAGAAGTTAAAGTCAAGAAGCACAAGTCAAGTCAAAGTCAAGTCAAAGCTACATTGGTTCGAGAGAAGAATCAGAGGATTGATTGAGATTGTAACCCGCTTACATATTCTTCAAGTTAAATCTATCAGAAATTATCTTTGTACTCAATATTTGTATTTATATTATTATAAATACGAAATTTGTTGTTACACAGTGAATAGTGATTGCTTTTCTTTTCTTTGTCAGATACACTAGTCTTTTATATTTTAGATCATGTATACATGATACAAAGTTGCTATAATAATTAACAACAGTACTTTATATATATAAGTATGAAATCAGTAATCCTTTTTGGAGCTAATGAAGTGCTCTTTCCTGAGGAAGACTTCTAGTATTCAATATTCTACTTTCAGTATTAACTAGTATTTAACTCGTGCGATGCACGGGAACGATGAGATTTTTTTAGTTTTATTTAAATATTATTTTATAATTTTATAATTTTTATTTTTTAATATATTTTTTTAAACATATAGTAAATCATTTTATTATTAATATTAAATTGATTTACTTGTGTGTAATCATAGATGTTTTAAAAAAATTATATATAGGTAATTTGATGCGTGAGACCGTCTTACGTAACATAAATTTATTTTTTTTAAAAATAATTATCACATTTGGTATAATATATTATTACTTTCATTATAAAATGTTATTACTTTTTATCTATATATTAAATTGTTAATGAAAGGACATTATTATTTTTCATTAATTTAGTGTTACTTTTAAATATAAAGATTATCAATTTCTGATCGTTTCATGTAAATCATTTCGTGAGATGATCTCTAGTTCTTTTAAAAAAATTAAGGATTATTGCATGGTTATTGGATATATATTAATAATTTTACTTATCACATTCAATTATAAGAAATTATATAATTTTTGCTTTAATGGAATATAATATCATTTTATTATTTTTAATTTAACTTGGAAATTATTCACAGCTTCACTTTTTACAATATTTTATTTTCCTCCGAGACTTCAGGCTTAGGAGCCTAAACTCACCGTAGATACAATTTTAATAGTTTATTTTTTATAATCAATGAAATTTGATTAATTATTTATTATAAATCAAAAATATAGATGAAATAATACAATAGTTACTATTAAAATATAATTACTCAGTAATTATAAAAATTTATAGAAATTGAATAATTGATTAGATTCTCATAACTGTAATATAAAATTTTGATTATTATATTTGACTTGACGAATCTAAAATATATTAAAATTAATTATTAATAATTTAAGTATATAGTTATTACATATTTATAGCAATAGTAATTTAGAGTAATTATATAAATTTTTCACTAATTGTATTCAATCATTTTATTACTTTAGACTTGAAAAATATGGGATCAATTTATTAATAGTTAACACAATAATTACTTAAAAGTGGTAAAATATTATTTATTATAAATAAGAGTAAAACATAAGTAAATTTCAATACAATAAAATATTATTCAATTGGTAGTTGTTTATTTAAGCAATTAGGGAATCCTCCGTATCTTCTTCATCGTTTTGGTTGGAAGAACCATCTTCAGAAGATAATATGATTGGAATGAACAAACGCTCTCTACGATTCATGAGCATAAGCAGCAGAAAGGACATGATCACCAGCAATGGTAGCAGATACGATCTGACATGCTATACCAATATTACTCTAGGATCATGATACATCATAAACAAAGTCAACCATAATGGCTAGCAGCTAACTACACAGTTAGTTTATTTAATTGTTTGGATAGAGAAACATGAATTCTTATTTCTGGGATTAATGCATAAGTGGTATGAAATAAAGAAAATGCTAAAACAATAAATCAGAGTTAATTACAGAAAAACAAAGAACACCGCCCTATGAATTGGTATCATCATAAATAAGGGACAAAATAATGAATTGGTATCATATATTGTTTGGACATTCATAGCTTCAGCAGTGCAACAGATATACACCACTAAACGGTGTAAACAAAACAAAAATGGATGCATCAAGAATCAAAGGGCATAATAAAGCGATACCTTGTCTTTGTTCTTGTCCTGATTGATCAAGCAAATCCTTGCCTGATAGACAGTCTTACCCTTTAATTTAAAAAAAAATAGAAACATCAGAAAGCAGCAAACATCAACTGGATAAAACAAAATAAAAATCAATAAAGGCCAAAAAAAGGTCACTCATTACTCACGCCTTCTTCTCTTGTACCTAACTTGTAATCGCTTAAAAGTACGCATTTGATTTTTTAGCTTTAACGAAAACCTGAGAATAGCACATTCAGAATTATTAAATTTACTGCACATGTGGCTCGAGTCCTTTAACATCAGCGCCAAAATCAAAGAAATAGTTGGAATCGAATACGAAAAAAGCAATAAATTTATGCAATACATAAGTAGATGGCATAATAGTTACTCAAAGGAATATCTTAGTCTCTTTCATTAATTATTGAAGCTTCTTTATACCTTCTTAGTGTATACACTAAGATATCTTACAAACATATTGAATGAAGAAAGAAGAAAAGAAAATATCAAACCAAAGAGCTAAGTTGTTTTTGTAAGATACTCCATATAAGATAGAACTAAACTTTTAACCTCAAAGGATAAACCTACAATAGAATCTCTACTCTACTTTATTGGTAACATGCAAGCCATTTCTCTTCCCTATGATTAAAAGAAAGAAAGATACACCAACAATGAGAAGAGAAAGATTTATCTTACTATTGTATGGCAACGAATCAAGATTCGATACCAATCACCTGTTTGATCACACTTATTCAAGTCGAAAGTGGGTGTCGACTCATTGATATCCATACAAAATCTTCTATCCAAAGTTGTTGCTTCTCTTCCCATCAAAAGATAACCCAACAATTGATTCTTGCATCCTCCAGGATTTGTTTCACATAGAGAAAGAGAGAGATGATTACTTAAAAATTATGTTACTAAATTAAAAAGTCTAGCATAAATTTTTTAAAAAAAATTGAAAAAACACATTTCTCAGAAACCGTCACTTCCATGTGTTATCTACTAATTTGGTGCACTAAAAAACACATTTTACAATTATGAGTCATAAGTATCACAAATAAAGTTATAAGCGCAGCAAATCATCCTCTGACAAAACTACTATCTCACAGTGTACATATTGCATAAACTTTAAATACTTGAACAATGGTTTTCATACTAGTTGAGACTTGCCACCTATGTTTAATCTGCTATTTCTTGAAGAAACATAAAACATTATCTCAATCCTAGAAGAAAAAAGGCTTACCCTTCGCAAGTTTTTGCCCCAACAACCGCAAATTTGAGATAGACAACATCCTGAACATGTGCTATCCTCCGAAATCAGTGGCAAATGCTTAACCAATACATATCCTTCCTTTAGCTTTGGACCATACTCTGGTGAAAACGATAACCTAGACACCTCCAAGAACTTGCATACCTGGAAAAGAAAGGAAAATGATAGTTAGAAATTATGAATAATCATTCATCATTGAACATAGAATGACATCTAGCACAAAAGTAACTTCTGAAAAGTTATCTTCCAAAAGCATGACCATAATTCATAAGCATCTGCTAGAGTTCATAACATGATAATATCATATTTTATAAATTAGAAAAACTGTAAATATATAGTTTCAGAAACTTTACAATTGTAACAGATTCAGCATAAGTCCATGAAATTTGCTTCATTGAGAGGTAACATAAAATTTTGAATCTTAAACCCAACCCAGGAAACCCCACAGGGCATGCGCATTTTTACCAAATTAGTTAAATGCACTATAAAGTGAACCAGAGAAATAATTTCAACTTTGTAAAAACATTTTTAAATAGAAAAGCATCAAATGACATAAAGAAAATGAACTTAGTTTTCAATTTTTTCACCTCTGGTGAATTAACAATGTCCAAGTTTCCAAGAAAATGGTTCAGGTAACCTTGCATTGCAGATTTTGCCTTTTCTGATACTTTCTGCTGCTTGCCAATAGCCGGACGAATTACTGACAAAGCAGCTCTCGATGGAACATCTCTGCATTAGCAAATATTTTTATGCACTAAATATACAAGTATAGAAACCATTTCTGAAGGTCAAGAAATTTACAACTAAGCTTCTCATTACCTGTTTTTGACACTTTCATCATGGTATAATGGCAGAGCTCCATCATTAGGGTCATCCTCATCATGCACAACTGTTGTGTGATCTCCCAATCCTATGTTGTGTAGAAATTCTCTAACCTATCAATAAAATAAATAAATATGGATCACCATCAGAAACAAGACGCTACAGTGAAATCTGCATAATTTTTTTCTTTTTTTTTTTACTTATTTTCAATTATTATATTTAAATAACATTATATATTCTAATGAATAATGACATTTTAATAATTAATGATATTTTCATTATTAATAATAAATGAATATATATGATGTATCACATTAATATCCACTTTTATTTTTCTTTAAATTTTTTTACTTATTTATAATAATTAATTTAAATAAGTGAAAAATATTAATAATTTAATTAAATTATAACATAATTTTAATGATTATATTATTTTAATTTTAGACATATTAATATTTTTATTATATTATTTTTTGAATTCAAAAATAAAAATAATAATGAAAAATGAATTAAATGTAAAAAACTAATAAAATAGTATTAATAAAATGAATATGTTGCAAAATGAAGTCAACTGCTGGAAATAATTTATTGAATTATTTGCATTTTAGGGGTGAATGTACTGTAAAATGGAGTTAACTACTGGGAATACCTTAATACTCCAATCTTGCAAGTTGCAACTCACCTTTACAAAGATACTTTTAGTGTTGGTAAGTATATGGATTTAAATATGGATGCTTCTAGTGTTGCTAAGTATTATTAGTATCAATTTAAAAAATTGATACGGATGTGGAATTAACATGTACACTGATATCGAGTGTATATGTATTGTTTATAAAAAAAATCTAGAAACTTAGTAAAAAAAATTAATGTTTAAATTTTAATATACCCTAATGAATTTAACATTTTTTTTTAATATCCTATGATTATTGTTTAAATGTTCTAAGTGCTCGTTTGCTTGTAGGGATTAGGGGGTGATTGATGCACAGTCCATCGTAATACAACGTTTGTCTTAATATATTTATATTACTTGGTCAAAGGTATTAATTTTACCACATATTAATAATATCATTCCATTTGATATTGTGTATCCCACCTCAATAAGTGGGATACACAACATCACCATTTAATACTTAGGTATTAAATGAAATTTTACCATTATATCCTTATCCAATAATATAAAAATAATAATTAATTAATAATAATTGATAATAAATAATATTAATATAATAATAATAATTAATAATTAAAAGTAATAATAATTAATAATTAATAATAAATAATAATAATTAATAACAATATTAAAATAATAATTAATGATATTATTAATAATAATAAATAATAATAATAGTAATAGTAATAGTAATAATAATAATAATTAATAATAATAATTAATGATATTATTAATAATAATAAATAATAATAATAATAGTAATAATAATAATTATAAATAATAATAATAATAAATAATATTATTATTATTGATAAAATAGTAATAATAATTAATAATTATAATAAATAATATTAATAATAATAATAATAATTAATATAATGATAACTAAAATTAATAATTAATAGTAATAAAAATAATACTTTATAATAATAAGGGTTTATTACTCTCAGATACACACTTTTAAGCATATTTACTATTAGATACATGAAATTTAAATAATTACTTTCACATACAAAATATTAAAGTAAAATATCAAATATAACCTTATACTCCATACACTTTTAAACCAACAACCCTACCCCTCACCCACCCACCAGCGTTGATCGGGCGTTGACCGGCGGCCGGACAGTCGTTGACCGCCGCTGACCGCCGCCGCCTGTTGCCGGAATTTAAAATGTGCAAAAACAAAATTGTGCAGAACAATTGTGCAGAACCAAATTGTGCAGAACAATTGTGCAAATACATATGGGTATTTATGGTATCACAATCATAATTGTATAGTTATGAGTAATAGTGCTTTGAGTCATGTAGTTTATAGCAATTATGCATTTTTTTGTGTACCTCCTAGTAAGTGACCTTAATAATAATAATAATAATAATAATAATAATAATAATAATAATAATAATAATAATAATAATAATAAGGGTAAATATGTCATTTTACTTATTATCCCATTTGTTAATATTCAATAACAAATATAAAATAATTAATACCTAGTTATCAACAATCTCATTTTTCCATGATACCAAATAACAATACAATTAATCACAAGACAAACAAATCACATTATACACAAGGATAAAGATATGTGGTCAGATTCTAGCCAGCCAGAATTCAAATTATAAATGTACAATTACTGTGCTGCCCTTAATTAATTTTGTCATTTTCCTAGATTTATAAGGCAGAAAACTTGGACTTAGTTAATCCCAAAACTCCTATCATTAACATTTATTACTACTCCAACATTAATGCTTACCAGTTACCACTATAAAGTCAACCGTTTAAGCATGCATATATCCCATTAAAATATTTTAAATATAAAGTCAAACTTATTTTGTTTTATGTATATATGTTTTAAATTTAAATTTATTATTTTAAAGCAAAAAGATGTACTTAAAATTTAATACTTATAAATCAAATAATATAAATAATACTAATGCTTTATTTAAAAAAAACATTTAAGTGAGATAATTATAGTTTATGTTTAAATAAATTAAATTTTAATTTAAACAAAAAAATTAAAACATAATTATGAAAATTAAATTAAATTAAAATATAAGAAAAAATTAACTCTAGTTCCTAAACATTTTTCAAGAACTTCTAAATATTTTGTTTATGGGTGAATTTTAGATCATTTGAATAAGTGCTTTTAGATGACTGACTAGTTCAATTAGTAATCACTGAAATTCTCTAAAAATCATTTATATAATAAAATCGGAAAAACATAGTTGAACTTGTCCGTAATAATCGATTGAACCTATTAAACTCAACCATAGAATATACATATACTAGTATTGAGCTGATTAAATTATCTTTTAATATTAATTTTATTATAATTTTAGTATTTTTAAAATTTAATTAATTTATTAATTTTTATAAATTATATTACATGTAATTTTTTTAATAAACTATATATTACACCATACATTTAGTTATCTTCAATTTTCAACCTTTATATTTGTCTGACCATAATAAACTAAATAAACTCTTAATTCGTTATTGAAAAATTCTGCTATAAACCACGATAATGTAGTATTTTAATGGGATTGATATTAAGTAATAAAAATAATAACAAGATTAAAAAATTTAAATTTAAATCAAAATTATATTTTCTTGTTTGAAATAAAATACATAATTTTACAAAGTATTTTTTGTGGTGTTGATTTGCGCAAGCTTCGATGAGATATTCATGTCGCAAAATCAGTCATATTATTACAAAAGTACGTGAAATGTGATGATAATAGTATTATATATGTAGACATAATTAGAAAGTTGGATACTAGTAAACAATATTTCAAGACTTAAAATTTGAAATTTGAAAATGTGTTTTTTATTAAAATAAGAAAAAAAATCATTGAATTATAAAAAGAAAATGACGCCTATCAACTCAATCACAATTAAGAAAACATTTAAAATAAAATAAACACATTAATGAAATTAATTAAAATAAAAAAATTAAATTAAATCAAATTAACCTAAAAATTACATGTCAACACCCAACCATTCTAGCTATGCGACATCATAATTAAAAAAAATTATCAATTAGATGTATTAATATATATATATATATATATATATATATATATATATATATATTATAGCATTGATAATATTCAATTTAAAAGTTTATTTCTTAATTAAATAGTTAATTTAATTAAAATGATTTCCTTAATCAAATACTTAACTACCATGATTAATTGGGGTAAGAGAAAATATAATTTTCCAATTTTATTTCAATTCTCTTATAATTAATATTTTTAAAATTTATTTTAATTTTAATATTTGTGATTAAAGTATATTATAAATAAAATATTAAATTGTCAAATTACTATCGATAATATTATTTTCAATTTTCGTTCGTCCCAAAATTCGAGATTAAATTTGAAGCAAATTATTAGCAAAAATTAAAATAAAAACTTTTCATTTTGAATGTATTTAATATGTTAATGTAAAATTATGTACTCGATCTCATCCTAATGGTTACATATTTTATTTTTGGGCATTTTATCCTAATAATTATATTTTATTTTTTGGTATATGAGACTCATACAAATTAAAATATTATATTTCATTTTTTGGTATATGAGACTCATACAAATTAATTACTTTCATCTCCATAAGCCCACACATCACATTAATACACATACCCACCTACTTTAAATATTATTTCTCTCACCTCAATATACATTAAAATACTATACTCCTTAATCCCTGTGCAAAAAATAAATATAACTATTAGAACGAGACGGAATGAGTATAAAATAGTAAAATATTATTAAAAATATGTAATTCTTATTTTCTTGATTGAATCGCTGGTCCGATCGATTTCGGACCACGAACCGTTGAGGCTACTAGCTCGATATTCGATCCGATTATAAAAATTTTGATTTTAATGTAATTATATTGAGTGTTCAGTTTAAGAATAATTACACTAATTATATTTTTAGACTATTAATCTAACTCAGTATGTTACTTAATAAAATAAAATAAGAAATAATTATATATGCATAAATAAATAATATGATAAAAACTTGTGTGAAACCGTCTCATATGAAAACTCTCGTGAAACGAATAAGAAATTATAACATTTTTTAATAAAAGTGATACTCAAATTTATTAAAAATAATGCAATTGATTATTTCATGAACAATTCCTAAAATAAACAAAAAGCAATAATACTTTATTATTCAAAAGTAATAACATATTTAATAAAAAATAGAAATTATTTAAGAAATCTTAAAAGCAGTCTCACACCATAATTGTCCAAATAACATTGGAATAATGTTGTTAAAATTGGATTGAATTGATTGGTTCAACCGGTTGAACTGGGACTAATTCCAAACACCTTAAAATTGAATTTTAAGTGGCTAAAACTTGTGTGCCCCCGGCCGGGGACACCGTGCGTCTAGATACTCTTTAATATTAAATGGTATACCTTTTAATATAAGGATGTGTACCTTTTTAAAAAAAAAAAAATAAAATATTAATGAAAGTGTATATACTTTAAAATAAAATGTTATACCCATATTAATTAAAGTGTATATCCTTTAAAACAAAATTATGTACCCTTACACATCTTATGCACTTAGACACAAGTGACAAACTCATTTTAAGTTGAATTAGTTGAATTTGTCAACATGAAAAATTTCATCCAAGATTTTATATAAATTTTCATTATTATTATTTAATTTTTTTATTTTTTCATTTTTCATTTTTATTTTTTTAATGACGCTTCTCTTTTAATTTTGTACTATATTTTATAACATAGTCTCATACGCATGTATTGTTCTAAGTATACATAGTATATTTTAATTTTTTAACAAGTGGAATTTTTCACATCAAAACCATTTATATAATTTGTCATCAATTTAAAATATATTGTCACATTTTTTATCGGTTTCATGAAATGAGTCTGATGTGTTTTATGAAATAAGTACTATGGAAATCTATAGTGTTATGTGTTTTATGAAATAAGTACGACGAGAAAATTTCTCATTTTATACTAGCTTTAAGTGAATTTAAGATTAACATTTTAATTAATATTTTGATATATAAAAGATTTTAGGACTAATATTCTAGTTAATGTTTTGATAAATAAATAAATTTTCATAAATAAATACATAATTATGATATAAAATTTTAATTTAAAATTTAGAATTTAATATTTTTATTGAGTAATTTTAAAAGAATAATCAGATAAAACATTGATTAATGATTAAATGAAACAATACATTACTTATCTAATTATAACTACATTTTATATTATATTCCTGTTTAGAGGAATACCAAAAATTTTCTTTTTATTATTAATTATAATTGCATCTTATATTATAGTAAGAGAAAAGTCAGTTATTCAATTATATATATTAACATCAATCATCTATTATTATAAATTATTGAAAACACTGAAAAGGAAAAATAAAAATTAAGAAATTTTATTAGAATATATAAAAGAAAAAAAAAAGAAAAAAGAAAGAAAGAGTATGAAATGAATGCATTGACAAATACATGCTTTAATTACTCGTTAAAAGAAATCTTGGAAATACGCTAATTTAAAATCTTAAAAGCATATGATGAATTAATAAGAAAGATATTGTTGATATGTGTGAGAGGATATATTTGTCATTTACTCTCTCTATCCCAAAGATATTGACATACTTTTTTTTTGGATTGTTCCACAGAAATTGACATATTTTCTTTTTACGGATATGAGACCCACACAAAAATAATTTATTTATTTTAATGGGCTCACACACATATCTCACTCACCACTAATACAACTACCTACTACACATTAAATATTATTTCTCTCACTTCATTTTACATTAAACTATTATACTCCTTAATCTCCATACAAAAAAAAGTGTCAATTGTTATGGGATGGAGGGAGTAACATTTTCTCTTTCCTATTATTTACACATTTGCCATTTTCTGGCTGGATATAATTTGACCATTTAGCATGATCCTATACACAATACATTTATATCTCATGCCCACAAGCAAACGACCCCTAAATAACTTAAATATTTTTGATTAATGACTCGATTTAATAGTTATAATAGAACTAATGATTCATAATAATATGTATAATTGAGCATGGTCAAGTTATATAAATAATCCTCTGTCATTTTTGTTAAATGGAGTATTTTAACCATGCGGAGTACTCCCTCCGTCCCATAGAAGTCGGTATAATTTTTTTGGCACGGAGATTAAGGAGTATAATAATTTAATGTAAAGTGAAGTGAGAGAAATAATATTTAATGTGTAGTGGGTAGTTATATTAGAGGTGATATGTGAGGTCCATGAGAATTGATTAATTGTTTTTGTGTGGGTTTCATGTATTAAAAATGAAATGTATCACTTTAGTGGGACAAACCAAAAAGGAAAGTGTATCAACTTCTATGGGTAAGAAGGAGTATTAGATAAAAAAGTTTTTCGAAATAAATAAAAATGATACTAGGGGGATAACACCAATAGTAGGCACCTGTACCTGAATAGCAAGCATCATTTTCAGGAATTCTTGGTGTAATAAACTTGTCATTCTATTCAGACAATGGCTGTGAAGCTTGTTTTCTCACAGCCCATCCACCACCCTCCACCGCCGCCGTCACGGCGGCCATGTCTCCCGCCCCACCACCACTTTCCCAATATCCTAACCCCATCATATCAGTACCCCTCACTCTCAACATCTTCATCTCGAAACGAATCCCTCAACACCACTTTCAAGAACTCAGCAAGAAGTGTAATTACTAGAGCACAGTTGCATTTCCCCATCATTTCTCCACAAGATCAATGGGGCACCTGGACCGCCCTCTTCGCCACCGGTGCTTTCGGCATCTGGTGAGTAAATCCTCGATCAAGAAAAGGAAATGGGAGTGATCAATTTGATTTTCTTTATTTATTTAATTAGTTGTTACTGTTCTGTATTTGTTGGATTGAAGGTCGGAGAAGACGACGATTGGGAGTGCACTGAGTGGGTCATTAGTGAGTATCTTGGTTGGTCTTGCTGCAAGTAATTTGGGCATCATCGGAAGTGAAGCACCTGCTTACGAGGTTGTAATGAAGTTTCTTCTTCCATTGGCTGTTCCTTTGCTGCTATACAGAGCTGATATGCGTCGGGTTGTTCGGTCAACGGGTACCCTTCTCTTGGCTTTCTTGCTTGGATCAGGTGATCTTTGCTTCCATTACTCATGAGATGAGATGACACTGATCTTTTAATCAATGGAATTGAGAGTTAGTTCCCCTGTTTTCTGATGCAGTGGCCACCACAGTGGGGACAGCTGTGGCTTTCTTATTGGTGCCAATGAGATCACTTGGACAAGATGGTTGGAAGATAGCAGCTGCTCTAATGGGAAGGCACATTGGTGGAGGTAATAATGTAAGAAGTTGAATCAAAACCCCTCTAAATTTGGAATTCGTAACTTTTTAAGTCACTTTTCGACTCATCTTTGGATAATTTAATATTTTGGGTAATAATTCAATTGCAAATGTGTGTTAAAGTTATATGACAATTTTGAAACTTGAATTTGGACCGGACCAAAATGGAAGGAGTGAAGTTGAAGTTGGAACTGAGGGGTAGATGTCAAGTTGAAAATGTATATAACGTTCATTGCTTCCTACTTCTAATAGTAGTATGATGCAGCATTATGATTTGATTGACTATATACATCAATTTTGTGATATGGTAGATGCTAATGAGTAGAAATACCTGCAATCATTTCTTGCTTTGTTCCCACGGATGAAGATTTGTGGTCGTCTTTCGATTCGTGTATGTGATGCACTTTATCATATTGCAGCTGTCAATTATGTTGCCATATCTGAAGCTCTTGAAGTCAGCCCGTCAGTTTTAGCTGCTGGACTAGCTGCTGATAATGTTATCTGTGCTGTGTATTTCACCACACTATTTGCGTTGGCGTCTAAAATACCTGCTGAGACCTCAGCATCGACAGCTGGTGCGTACTCTTCTATACACGCCCATGTATATAAGTCTGATAGATTGATCTATCAACCTTGTTATGCCAATTCTGTCTCATGAGCCACACAATTATTGTATATATTTATGTCTATAATTTATCTCTCTTTACATGTCAATCCTGATTGATTACATCTAATGATTCCTAATCCATGCTAGATGCTGGAATAAAAGAAGATTCGGAATCAGGTAACAAGCTTCCGGTGCTGCAGACTGCAACCGCCCTTGCCGTATCCTTCATTATATGCAAAAGTGGCAGCTTTGTAACCAAGTATTTTGGGATTCAAGGAGGTAGCCTTCCAGCCATTACAGCCATCGTTGTTGTTCTAGCAACTGTATTACCAAATCAGTTTGCTTATCTTGCACCTTCTGGTGAAGCTATGGCACTGATCTTGATGCAGGTTAGGAATCATAAACCTACTTCTCCTTGCATTACAAGTTGCTTTCCTCTTATGAGTCTGAACTTCTCTTTCATTTTCAATGATGAGTCATTCGAACAAAATGTACGAACATAGGATGCATATATATGGACTGCCAAATCCGGACATGATAGGAAAGGACGGCTAACTTGAACGCTATGATTGTTTCTGGTTTTAAAAACCAACCCTATATACACTTACAAACCATATTAATCCTTAATCCAACCCTACATTATTATATCTCCTTAATTAATACTCTCTCTTCCTTTCTTTCTATGCTCTATTATCTTGTCTCTCACATTAATTAGTACTTTATTGCACATATCATTATCTACCTTTTATACATTATTTGACATAAGGTTAAAGCATATCATGCCAGAACCCAAAACAAACATAGATCACCATGTTCATAGTTTTTGAAACCCATATAAACCCAGAACGAACATACCTACACATTTAATTGGTCTTTATCTCTATATATAGGTATCTTTTTTTATTCATTGCTATTGTGACCCAAAATCGAGCTAAGCCAAACATGAATACACGAACTAAACCCCCTAGCGATGTGTCTTTGGCAGGTATTTTTTGCGGTGATTGGTGCAAGTGGGAGTATCATGAATGTTGTGAGCACAGCACCTAGTATTTTCTTGTTCTCTTTAGTCCAGATTGTTGTCCACCTAGCTATCATCCTTGGACTGGGGAAGTTGCTGTGTTTCGACCCCAAGTTACTGCTCATTGCATCGAACGCGAATGTGGGGGGACCGACTACAGCCTGTGGCATGGCTACTGCCAAAGGGTGGACCTCTTTGGTTATTCCTGGGATTCTTGCTGGTATCTTCGGCATTGCAATCGCAACGTTCTTAGGTATCGCTTTTGGACAAGCTGTGCTGAGATTCATGTGACTTTGGATCACCAGATATGTGCCAAATTTGAGAGAGAGATTGTCAACTTTCATTGATGGAAAAAGTCTTGGCTAGCTGTTGTTTGTTGTCTACTAAGTTCTAACCTGCATTTTGTATTTTGATGATGACTTCAGACCTAACAATACGGTGCCGTATAGCGCTCCTAGTAATTGTATTCTGTACTCATTCAACAAAATTATGTACAAGTATAATACGATAATGGTCACTTCAAGACAGACCTATAATAAAACAAATTCTTTTGAGTTGGTATTTCATGCACAGAAAGTAATTTGTTATAAATTTGAAAGTCACATGAGCAGACAAGTGACAAAATAAAATTGAACAAAATTTGAATCCTTTGGAGCAAAGCATAGAAAAAGTATTCAAATGTATGTATGTACAACTTGGTTATAGTGACGAAACCCAATCTAAGGGGTCGCTTGGTTCGAATTCTTCAATTGGAATGACAATGAGTATCATTAAGAAACTTAATCACAATTGAATGAAAAGTAATTGAAGGGTGAGAAGTAGTTATTGAATCAATGAGAATGATTGAGGAATTTTGTTTCCCATTAGATTAAATAAGCATCAACAATGAGAATAAATACACCCCTACTCCCATTACCCCCACCCAATACCGCCAACCAAACACCCCCTAAATTTAATCACATGCAATAAGTTTTGGATAACTAATAACACAGTAAAAATTAACACCCTATTGAATCCTATCAACAATAACAACAACAATAATAATAATATTATTATTATTTACGTGAGTCACTTAAAAATAATAACAATAATAAAATTCCATAATAATAATAATAATAAATTTTAAGTGTGCAACCAAATGTTATGCTGCACCCTCTTAAAAATTAGAGGAAATCTCTTGTGAGACAAGTCATAAAAAAGACAGGTCATGGGACGGGTCAGCGGAGCATATTATCTACAACTAATATAATATAATATAATATAATATAATATAATATAATATAATATAATTATAATTATGATTAGCCAATCCTCTTATATTTAGTAGTTCCTAAATTATTGGGATGGATAATGATTAATTAATGTCCATTTATTTTTAGTAGTTCCTATTTATGGGATGAATTTAAATCATTAAATTTTTTTTATATTGCCATTTTTCTCACTTCGGTGAAACATCATTGCAAATCAAAAATCATCCTATCAACGATCGTGTACATTACGTGTGTTATAATATGTCGTGGATGTGTTATAATATGTAATTTTTGTGTTATTTTGTCTTAGCTAGAAAAATATTTCGGTGATGTTATAATATGCTATTTCCGTAATATTGTGTGAAATCTAAGTGCCATAGTATGTTAGCTAAAAGTATACTTATTATTTTTTTATAATATGTCAAATCCGCGTTATAATATGTAATTTTTGTGTTATTTGTATGTTACCTGAAACAATATTTTATTGATGTCATAGTACGTCGTTCCCGTGCTACAATATTTTATGTTTGTATTGTAATATTTTATCTAAAAGTGTATTGCATATGTGTCATAGTACATCGTTTTCGTGTTATAGTATGTTCTAATCTAAAAATGTATTGCATATATCTCATAATATGTCGTTTTCATGTTAAAGTATATTCTAATCTATAACATTAATAGTACATACTACAAGTCTACAACATGGAAACAACATACTATAGCATAACCATGGTTATAACATAATTAAATAACATCATGGTTAACAATAATAATACATTAGATAATTAATGGAAGCAACATTACCTTTGATATTGGAGATTTGTTCCCAAACTTTCAATGGAAACAGTGAAGACGGCGAGTTTTTGGTATATAGAGAATGGAAAAAATCGATGTGTTACTTGAAATCTTCTAGAGGGATGTTAGGAATTTGAAAAGATTTTTATTTTCCTAAATATATGTCAAGGGATTAGACAAACTAATTTATTAAAAAATAAAAAATGAAAATGAGTTAATTCACAAATTGGTATCCGTCTTAGACTAGTCTCTATAATGACCGGTCTCATAAAAGAGTTTATCTAAAAGTATTGTTCTTTAAATATTGTGAGTCACTTTTGAAATTATGGTATAATAGTAATTATATAATTTAATGATTTAAAATAAGTTGATGTTGCATTTGCTTTATAGTGAATCCTATGTTTAATGGTGTATTGAACTTCTAATGCATTGCCCATCTGCTTTCTTAAAATAACTATAAATTTTCAACATGAATATGATTTAATCTTCCAAATTTCTAGCATTCATTTGGGACATCTTCCTTTATATACAAATGATCAAAATCTAGCTTAGCCTGCAATGCAATTACATTATAAATCCAAATCAGGGCTAAAATTAAGTTATGAAGAAAAATTTTCTCAACAAATTGGTTCAAACAAGTTCTTTAGCAGTAAACATTCACCTCATTGTTAGTCTCTCCCCCTTCTCCCCCCTTTCTCTCTTTTCAAATTTTTCTTCAACAAATCTCTGAGTTTGGTTCAAACAAATTCTTTAACAGTAAACATTCACCTCCTTTGCAGAGTCTCCCCCTCTTCTCCTCCCTTTCTCTCTTTCCAAAAAATCCAAATATGCAAAAATTGAAAATCCTTTGCTAAAACAAAAAATCCTCTCAATTGCGAAAATTGCAAAATCCGCCAAATCTAACCCTTAGCTAACACCACATATATATATATATATATATATATATATATATATATATATATATATATATATATACATACATACATACATACATACTCCCTCCGTCCCCTCGATAAGTGATCGTTTGCTTTTGGGCACGTGGATAAGGAGTGTAATATTTTAAAGTATAATGAGGTGAGAGAAATAATATTTTAATGTGTAGTGGGTAGTTGTATTAATGTTGAGTGTGGGCTGATAGGCTTTTTCTGCGCACTATAATTTAATCCTCAAGTGTAAGGATATCAATTGTAGCAGCAAGTTCCCAAGTTAAATTATCGATCCCACTGAGACAGCTAATTATTTATTTTACTATGAATTACTAATTAATCAGAATTATGTAACCAAATTTCCAAGTGATTTGAAGTGAATTAATTAACTAAAATACCAAATAATAAATTGCTGAATTATTAAAAGCAATAAAAATAAAAGCAAGTTCTAACCAAGAGATGACGAACAGTTCTAAGGTATCAGGTATTGACCAATTAATTTGGGTTATTAGACTTACGATTGTTCATTCATGCAGTTTCACTGAAAATACACCACATATCCCTGTTATCCCACCGAATATGATTCGATTCAATGCTAACAGTCTAATCTGGTTTAAATCCTAAGGTGCGCAAATATTACCAAGCCTTATTCCTAGATACTAATCAAAGCAAGCAACAACACCTCCGGATGGTAAGCCTGACTAACAAGATATTTTCTGGAATTACTACAAGGTTCTATTCACTTCCTACTTGATTGTCTAATTGCATTGTTCCACTAAACAAATCAAGTATTTGATTAACCAGTTCATGAAATTAAAGTGCTTATAGCGGAGCTACTCTAATCTCTAACAGATAGACAATACCAATCATGAACGCACACAAGCTAACACAATAATCCAAGCATTATAGCGGATGTCATGAATATATTATGAAGACGTTACGAAGCAGATTAACATGTCTTAATAAAATAAGTAAAATCAAAAGCTCAACTGCATAAAATCCCAATCTTTGGTCTAAATCCCCAAATTAATTAAATCAAACCATCAAACCCTAGAACTGTATATAAAATTAGCCCATGAGGTCACAAGCAACACTCATGGCTAAGCAATTCATACCAAAAATCAAAGTAAAAGGAAGGAAAAGGAAGGAATTATGAAACCCTAGTGTAGGCGCAATCTCACGTTCCTTCTCCGTCTCTCCAATTGCCCGATTCTCCCTTGATTAGCACTTGGAACTATCTTGGAAGTGGATGGATGGTGAAATCAGGTTGTCAATCTGATATGGAAGTGTTGGAGGTGTGAATTGATGATGGATTATGGATGGGTTCTCTCCAATTTGTGTCTCGATCTCCCCAATTGTTTCTAGGACTGATGTAGGGCTTTTCGCGATCGAAACTTCTTCAGAATCGCGACTTGAGGGTATATATACGCTGCTGCATCGAACAGGTCTCGTCTGGGCCCGATTTTGGGCCGCTCGGCACCTAGCTCGAGCCGAGCTCATGGCCGAGCGGCCCCCAAACCTGCCGAGCAGCATATGGGTGAAACGGGAACGTCGTGTAGGCTCTGAAGGCACCCCACTCGGCTGAAAATTCGCAAATTGTTGGTCCCGCTCGAGCCGAGCGGCCTCCCGAGCTGCGGAGACTGCACTGCGCGACTTCACCGTTTTGAGCATAACTTCTTCATACGGACTCCAATTTGAATAATTTTTACGCTCACGTGTTCCTCTTTTCCTTGGCTTTCTATCCATATAAAGAACTCTGAGAAAATCCAACATTTTAATATGTAAAAAGTCATGCAAAGTGGATGCTCGGTACAGCATGTACGACGTTAGCACTTTGATCATAACTTTCTCGTTTGGAATTCAATTGGGGTGTTCTTTATGTCAAAACGACCCTCTCTTCTGTGGCTTTCCAACCATATATCATATGATCAATTTGGACTTCTATAAGAATACAGAAATTTGTGCAACATGGACTGTATTTTTCAGCATTCCTTCTCACTTTCACTCCTCATTCCAACTTTGAACTTTTGATCATGTTTTACCCTTCAAAACTCAACAAAACACCTTAGTAGCATCTTAATTATGCAAGATATGAAAACCATGTCATTTTATACAAAATCATGGGCACATTCTATCAAAAACGGTGTAATGTGAGACCTAAAATACGTGAAATTCCACTCTCAACATGGGCCCATGTGTAAGTGGTTGAGTATAATAATATTATTGTGTTGTGTCACTGTAACAACAAAATTTGTATTTATTAAAATAATAAACACAAAAGATATTACAATGATAATCCGAGATGGATTAAACTTGAGAATTTAAGTAAACAATTTCTAGCTATCCTCTGATTCCTCTCTTGAGTTGACTTCTTTGACTTTATCAACTTTCTGAGCCGGATCTTCGGATGAAGCTTGTCCGTGCTCGGGGTTGACTTGAAGCTTTAAAATATTTATCCGGAGGCGTCGAGCCTTTCTTCGGATAAAACGTTGACATGAAGATTTGTTGTGAAGAATGCTGTTCAACTTGGTAGAACGTTGGCTTCACGGAGACTGCTGGATTAATTTGATATGAAGAACGCCGGATCGGAGGGACTTAGAATCTTGATCTCTGATCGGAGGCGGTTGGATGAAAAAATACCGGATCGGAGGAGCTTAGAATCTTGATCTCTGATCGGAGGCGGTTGGATGGAAGAACGCCGGATCGGAGGGGCTTAGAATCTTGATCTCTGATCGGTGGCGGTTGGATGGAAGAACGCCGGATCGGAGGGGCTTAGAATCTTGATCTCTGATCGCAGACCGTTCTTGACTTGAAGATGCTTGAAGATCTTAAGTCTTGACTTGAAGATGCTTGAAGATCTTAAGTCTTGACTTGAAGATGCTTGAAGATCTCAAGGGAGCACTGCTCGTATTCTTGATCTCTTCAGAAGCGTGTCTTCAGATATTTTTGGTGTGTCTGGAATGAGGACTGAATGCCCTTATTTATATGTAGAGAAAATAACCACTTGAGAGATATTTTCTCCTTTAAAAGATATGTTGGGCTTTTTTCCTTTAATTAAGCCTGCTGGACTGGATAAGGCTTAATTATCAATTATTTACTCATTTATTTTAGGAATTAATTTATTTAAATTCCTTAATAAATAAATAATTAATTGATAATTATTGCATTAATTTGCCACATATTTTATTTAATAGGCAATAAAATTCAGGTGCCTACAAATGCCCCCTCGCACTTTGTTCACGGACGCCTTTGTGTTGAAGTGAACAAATTGCGACACTCCATTATTGATCAACATGACTGAATTTTATTGCTTGTCTCAGCAACTTGATACGAATAGCCTGAATTATGACTGAACTTAGTGAAGTGCTAAGCGGCTACGTACCTCTTCACAGAGAATCAAGTCATAACGTAGTTCAAAAGGACATGATTTGGTTTGAATAGGGGGTGCCGTACACAGTTCATACTCGTGCGGGCCAGGAGTAACATGCAGTTTATGCTCGTGCGTTAAAGAGCTTTGAACTTGAATTTGCTGACAATTTATACTCGTGTCAATGAGTCTTCAATTTGATTTGTAGGCAGTTTATACTCTTCTCAAGGAGTCTTGAACTTGAGTTGGAAAGTTTAATCTCGTATCAAGGAGTGTAACATGTAGAGAGTTCCATCTCTTCTCAAGAAAATTTAATTTAAGTGGGATAGTTTAAGCTCGTATCAAGGAGCATAACATATAGAGAGTTTCGTCTCTTCTCAAGGAGATTTGATTTGAGTTTGATAGTTTAGACTCGTATCAAGGAGCGTAAAACATGCAGAGAGTTTCGTCTCTTCTCAAGGAGATTTGATTTGAGTTAGATAGTTTTAACTCATATCAAGGAGCATAATGTGGACTGTTTTTGCTCGTGTCGGGAAGCATTGCTTGAGAAATTTTAGATAGTTTTAACTCGTATCAAGGAGTATAACATGTGGACAGTTTATGCTCGTGTCGAGGAGCATTGCTTGAGAAATTTTAGATAGTTTTAACTCGTATCAAGGAGTATAACATGTGGACAGTTTATGCTCGTGTCGAGGAGCATTGACTTTGTTAATAGTTCATTGCCCCCAATCATCGGGTGCATTACTTTCTCTTACTTTAACTTCATTTCTTTGAATCTTTATTGACACCGGCTTCTTTGAATGTGATTCCTCCTCGAGAGGTTCATCAAGTGAAATATCTTCAAATTCATAAGAGTTGTTTCTTGGCAATTCGAAATGACTTGATGTCATACTTAACTCCATATCATGAGCTCTTGTAGCTAGTTCTTCAAAAGCCTTTGGTTGATTCCCTTGAAGGATGTATCGCAGACTCTATTGCATCCCTTGAATGCAAATATTGATGGCAGAGACTTCAGACAATTGATCTTTGCAATTCAAGCTTAGATTTCTCCATCGATTAATATAATCGAGTGCTGGCTCTTCTTTCCACTGGCAAGTGTTAGTCAATTCGATCATACTAACAGTCCTTCGAGTGCTGTAGAAGCGATTGAGAAACTCGTTTTCCATTTTTCCCCAGTTGTCGATGGAGTTAGCTTCCAAGTCGATATACCAATCAAAAGCATTTTCTTTCAGCGAGCGGACAAATTGTTTGAGCATGTGATCATCAAAGGTTCCAGCATCATTGCATGTCTCGACAAAGTGCGCTATGTGTTGTCTTGGGTTGCCTTTACCATCGAATTGTTGAAATTTAGGAGGCTGGTAGTCAACTGGCATCTTCAAGTTATCAATTCTTTTCGTATATGGCTTATTGTAAGCAACAGAAGATTTGGAGCTCCCTTTAAACTTGTCTTTTATCGTCTCTAGTACGATATTCTTCAGTTGATTCATAGAGAGCATTCCGTCAGCTGAAATTTGTATCACTTCCTCAACTGGATTTATTTCATATGGATGGTGATTCGCGGAGTCCTCCTCCTCGTCTTCATCCTCAACTCGTTTCTCATTTACATGACTTGTCTGTGCTATCTCCATCTTTTTCATCAGTTTGGATATCAACAGACCTTGTTCTTGGCTCTGTTTGGTGAGTGCAGCAACAGATTGAGTCAAGCTTGCCAGTTGTTCTTCGACAGACGAAGCATTTGTTGAGTCATACGCCAAACTTTCTATGGATCGAGGAGTTGGGCAGATAGAGTCCTCTTCACCATCTTTGTCGTTGTGCATTGGCTTATCGAGAACAGGTCCCCACTACGTGGTTTGTCTCTAAGGAGACTTCAGACATACTCCTTATAACTACTTCAACATCTTTAGTTTGCAACTCTGAAGGTTTTGAGGCAGTAGACCTTCGTATCGCAATCCTGAGTGGAGTTGTTCTTTGAATCTTTTCAGTCTGCAGCTCTGAAGGCTTCAAGGTAGAAGATCTTCTTATGGCAATCCTGAGAGGAGCCATACTTTATACTTTTAAACTTTCGAAGAGAGGAGATGAGAGGTAGAAACTGTCCCACTGGGCGTGCCAAAATTTGTAACAACAAAATTTGTATTTATTAAAATAATAAACACAAAAGATATTACAATGATAATCCGAGATGGATTAAACTTGAGAATTTAAGTAAACAATTTCTAGCTATCCTCTGATTCCTCTCTTGAGTTGACTTCTTTGACTTTATCAACTTTCTGAGCCGGATCTTCGGATGAAGCTTGTCCGTGCTCGGGGTTGACTTGAAGCTTTAAAATATTTATCCGGAGGCGTCGAGCCTTTGTTCAGATAAAACGTTGACTTGAAGATTTGTTGTGAAGAATGCTGTTCAATTTGGTAGAACGTTGACTTCATGGAGACTGCTGGATGAATTTGATATGAAGAACGCCGGATCGGAGGGACTTAGAATCTTGATCTCTGATCGGAGGCGGTTGGATGGAAAAACGCCGGATCGGAGGGGCTTAGAACCTTGATCTCTGATCGGAGGCGGTTGGATGGAGGAACGCCGGATCGGAGGGGCTTAGAACCTTGATCTCTGATCGGAGGCGTTTGGATGGAAGAACGCCATATTGGAGGGGCTTAGAATCTTGATCTCTGATCGGAGGCGGTTGGATGGAAGAACGCCGGATCGGAGGGGCTTAGAATCTTGATCTCTGATCGCAGACCGTTCTTGACTTGAAGATGCTTGAAGATCTTAAGTCTTGACTTGAAGATGCTTGAAGATCTTAAGTCTTGACTTGAAGATGCTTGAAGATCTCAAGGGAGCACTGCTCGTATTCTTGATCTCTTCAGAAGCGCGTCTTCAGATGTTTTTGGTGTGTCTGGAATGAGGACTGAAGACCCTTATTTATATGTAGAGAAAATAACCACTTGAGAGATATTTTCTCCTTTAAAAGATATGTTGGGCTTTTTTCCTTTAATTAAGCCTGCTGGACTGGATAAGGCTTAATTATCAATTATTTACTCATTTATTTTAGGAATTAATTTATTTAAATTCCTTAATAAATAAATAATTAATTGATAATTATTGCATTAATTTGCCACATATTTTATTTAATAGGCAATAAAATTCAGGTGCCTACAGTCACATCAACCCAAAAATGAAATGGACACTTTGTATTGGGACGAACTAAAATGAAAAAATGGACACTTATCGGAGAGACGGAGGGAGTATATATATTCCAAATTTCAAACATGAAACACCTTATTGGTTAGCGGTAATCTTATAATCTCATTCCACTCGATACTCTAATCCGCCAAATGTAACCCTTAGCTAACACCATAATGCATATATATTCCAAATTCCAAACACGAAACACCTTATTCGATAGCGGTAATCTTATAATCCCATTCCACTTGATACTCTTTCGCTAACCAATTAGCAATATAATAATCCCTAATAATAATAATATTTACGTGAGTCACTTAATGTAAATTTTAAAGAGAAAGAGGAAAAGTTGTATATTTTCTATATATTTATGATAGAAGAGTATGTGTATATATATATATATATATAAGTTTCTGAAGACTGTATCTCAATAAAAAACTATTCAAAATTCGAAAAAGAGTGGTTCTAACTAACTCAAAAGGCTATAGAAAGTAGTTAGAAGAGATAATTATGACGTAACTAATAATAATAATAAATTAGTTACGATGCACCCTTTTAAATATTATTGTTCTATAAATATTGTGAATCACCTTTTAAAATACTCTCTCGGTCCCAAGTATTTTCACCCACTTGTACGGACACGAAGATTAAGACGTGTTATTTTTTAATATTGTATAATTTTAGAAAAAGTAGGGATAAATTAATAATTTAAAAAGAAAAATAAATAAAGTTGTTCGGAATAATGAATAAAGTGTAAAACAGTAATTAAAGTTGTTGGGATTGTAAAAAGTAGGTAATAAAATTTATATATTTACCATGAATGGAATGGATAAAAATACGTGGAACAACCCAAAATAAAAAGTGGGTAAAAATACGTGGGACGGAGGGAGTATACAAAGTTGTTTAGAGTAATTTTGGGGTGTAGGGGTGCACTAAGGGTTTAATTATTTAATTTAGGGTATAATAATAATTACATAATACAAAAATTAATTATTAATTAAAATTTAAGGATAGAAATTAATTATTATAAAATTTAATGATTTAGATGTTACAATGTCCCTAAGACTTGGTAATTATAATTTTCTTTTATATTTTATTTGCATTAAAAAAATAATAATATTAGTATTATTCTATATAAAAGAGCAACGGTCTCTTATTGAGTAGACAGCCTTCCAAGTAATCACGATTCTATCGTGAAATGATAGTTTTTGCCAGAGAATTTAAAAAAAAAAAATACTCCTTCCATAAAAGAATGGTTTTTTTTTTTTTTTTTTTTTTTTTTTTTTTTTTTATTTTGGACGTTCCACTCAAATGTTATTTTTGTTTTTTTACATGTATAAGATCACACATACTAATACAATTAAAATATGGAACCCCCATGAGCGAAGGAGCTAGTATATATATATATATATATATATATATATATATATATATATATATATTTCTGCAATCATCAAGATAAGCTGCTTTGGAGTTTCTGAAAGCGCGGCAATGTTTAGTTGATAATAGAGTAGCAGATTTTGAACCGCCTCATGTCTTGTCACTGAATTTCATTTCTCGCTCATGGCAATAGCATCCTTTCCTGTGCCCTTAAACCTCACTCCACCATGCTCTTCTTCTCCTTCACATCCAACTCTCCTCACACTCTTTAATGGCGCCCAATTTCACCCCTCTAACACTACACCCCATTTTCACAGGAAAAACAGATATCGCAAACCCTCTTTTATCGTCAAATCCCAGTTGAATAACCTGCCCATCGTTTCTCCTAATGATAATTGGGGTGTGTGGACCGCCCTTTTCGCCACCGCCACTTTTGGTCTCTGGTAATCTATATTTCTCCACACTTTCATGTTCAATTACTCAGCTCCGTCGTGAAGAATAATAAATGTTGTATTATTGACGACTTTATTGTTTTTTTCGTGGTATTTTACAATTTTTAGGTAATAAATAAAGTGTAAAGTAATGAGTGATAATTTTGAAATTAATTTTGAGGTTTTTGGATAAATGTGTAGTTTTTATACTTTTTTGGAGTGTGAGGGGTTTGTTGAACAAACAAACAAGAAAAGTGTGGACGGAGGGAGTACTTGTTAGGCTTCAGGGGTTTCATACTTTTATGTCTATCGTGTGCTTGAAATGTAACTGGACAATGGAATAGCTACCCTGATGTGAGTCAATGGATTGAAGGTCGGAGAAGACAGAGATTGGACGCATGGTTAGTGGTGCACTAGTGAGTGTTTTGGTTGGGCTTGCTGCCAGTAATCTGGGGATTATTCCACACGATGCACCAGCTTACTCCCTAGTGTTTCAGTATTTATTGCCGCTAACAATACCACTGCTGCTGTTCAGAGCTGATCTTCGCCAAGTCATACGAACCACGGGGACTTTGTTCATTGCTTTCTTGCTAGGATCAGGTCTATTTCTAAACTTCCTAAGCTACATTTGTTTACACTTTTTCATTAATGTTCGCATTTGCTCGAATGGTAATGAAATTGTTCAATGTTAACGAAAGGGTTCATTGTCTAGTGAACCCCATTGGTGAAATTTAGTCATGCTAATTCCATTTTCTGCTAAGACATACTTACTAACCTTGTGAATGTTTTGAAAGGGCTAAAAAAGGTAATGGATTTTATGTGCCTTTTCCAATGTACATTGGGTGGTTAACCTATAATGTTGCTAGAAATTGAAAATAAACATAGTTTCTTAAACCTTAGATATTTTACCATGTATCATCAAGATCACACCTACGTATCAACACTTCTATGTTGCCTACCTTGCACTTGTTGTTTCTCAACAATCTTCTTACCTAACACATGCAGGCTAATAGGATTCTGCTGAGCAGTTTATTACATTTCAAAGGGATGAAAATAAATGAGTAAATTTGGACTGTGTAATAAAATTGAAACTGCTTTCTTCTCATGTCTTATCATAACTATGACATTCTTCTAAGAATTTTTTTTCTAAAGTAGCAAAAATTCCGTATAGATGATAAGGTTAGTGGATATAAAATGCTCTCCTTTAGTTGACATAGATAATACAAGTAGTCTGACATTAGTGAAATGTCTCTAATGTCGCCTAGCCTGGGATATCAACATATTAGACTTGTGGATGACCGGAGCTTTACAAGGAAACCTGTTAATGTTGATGGTGGAGATAGACAATTGATTTTCTGGTTCTTATTTAATGTTCACCCTTTTGAGCACTGTAATTTAGGTTTAACTGAAAACGGATCTCTTTTTTTTTTTTTAATTGTCATCCAGATATTTTATGACTTCGGACAGTTGGCTTTTAAATTTTACTCTCTTTGGTACTTCAGTGGCAACAATTGTTGGGACAGTTGTCGCTTTCCTAGCAGTGCCGATGCGGTCCCTTGGTCAGGATAACTGGAAAATAGCTTCTGCTCTGATGGGTAGTTATATTGGTGGAGGTACGTATTCTTAAACTTCTATTGTGATATGATCTTATTGAATATCATGAAGTTCCATGAAGATTGGAATCTTTTTAATTTTTATTTCTATATACAGAGAAATTATTGTGGATGCACTTTAGGATTGGAGAATATATGGATGAAAAGATTGTACTTTTTAAAATTATGATGTATTTTGGTTGAAATCTTCGGATTTCTTGTAATGTAATGTTGTTTGCTACAGGAAACTTACAATTGTATGTGACATGTTGAACACTTGAGCTTCCTGCGTGGTAAACTAACTACAGTAATGATAGATTGATATTTTGAGAAAATGAGTGCTTTTTAGTTTGGAAAGGGAAGACACCTGGACACAAGCCTACCCTTTCGATAAATGAGTATGATGCCTATCAATGAAGAACTATGCCAAAAGTATGTTCAAACCAGGCTAAAAGTAGTCATTGTATATTTTAATCCCATCCTGGACAAGCTATAGAATGAAAAATTTAGTATCCATTTCTATAGGAATTATTGGCTATATACACTGTTCCAAGCCTATCTTCATATCCTTTTCATCCATTTCTATACCAAAAAATGGCACACCTCTGCATAACATTCAATGCTAAAATACTTATAATGGAAGAAACATCCATTGTCCCCCTCTCTCTCTCTCCCCCTCTCTCTCTCCCCCTCTCTCTCTCTCTCGTCTCAGTATTCAGTAATTAAGCATGATTGCATCTTCCGCCCTCCAAAAGTCTCCTATTGGCAGTGTTGTCAGCTTTTCTTTCCCAACATTCCAATATATACAGTTGTCTGTTCATTAATAAGACTCTTCATTCATGTAATGGCATTTTCTTCTGGTTAATGCAGCAATTAATTACATTGCAATATGCGAGGCACTCGGCGTTTCTCCATCTGTTATTGCTGCAGGTGTAGCAGCAGACAATGTCATCTGTGCTATATATTTTGTTCTGTTGTTTGGGTTGGCCTCGAAAATTCCTTCAGAGGTTGCAAAAGTGAAGAATGGTATGTAAAATAGATAAAAATTTGAGATGCCCATCATGCATTAGCTAGTCTATAATACAGTTGACATTGTTGAATATAAACTCATGACATACTACTGTGTTTTCCTTCTTTTTTACTAAAATGAAAAACATTATATTCTACTTTCATCATACTTCAGGAGTATCTTTGAATCTGAGTTTTGGTTCAATCTATGACCAGGTGATTCTTCACCTCTGGGGACAAGCGAGAGCAATATTTCTGTGCCCCAAATGGCAATGGCTCTTGCTGTTTCCTTTGCTATGTGTAAAGCTGCCAATACTCTTTCGAAATCATTTGGAGTTCAAGGAGGTGAACTTCCTGCAGTTACTGCTATTGTTGTTATTTTAGCAACTTTATTTCCAAGTTGCTTTCAGAACCTGGCACCTGCTGGTGATGCTTTTGCTCTAGTATTAATGCAGGTAACAATGTTATAAATTCCATATTCTTCATTATTTTCTCAATCTATAATTAAACAACATGATTTTATTTATCCACTTTTTATTTTATTTTATTTTATTAATTACTCTTTTGCTAGACTACCAGATAACTTACCAACATTGTCATAAAAAAAATTCTTTATCATTGGGTTCAAGATATCAATTCATGTTTTAACATTGTTCTTAAAATATGACCTGATCTATGTCAATGCATGAGAACTGTACTCATAAAAGACTTTTCTATTACTGATCAGGGATTCAAGATTTGTAGAGATTAGTGATTGAGGCATACATGACCTTTTAGATGATAATTCTATCAGATATCTCTGTTTTGATCACTATTTTATTTATCATCGCAGGTTTTTTTTGCTGTTTTGGGTGCAAGCGGGAGTGTGTGGAACGTAGTCAGCACAGCTCCTAGTATTTTCTTGTTTGCATTAGTTCAAGTAACTGTTCATCTTGTAGTGATACTTGGGCTCGGAAAATTGTTTCAGATTGATAAAAAACTAATATTACTTGCATCAAATGCAAACATTGGTGGTCCAACAACGGCATGTGGAATGGCCACAGCAAAAGGATGGAGCTCCTTAGTTGTACCTGGCATTCTCGTTGGTATATTTGGGATATCAATAGCAACGTTTCTGGGAATCGGTTTTGGATCATTGGTTCTTAGATACATGTAATATGACAATTGGATGTGCGCTAAGATTAGTGATGCAATCTCTTTGAGTTCGTTATTAACAGGCAATTCAGTGTCTTCTTTGGTTTTCCTTCTTCAGATCTAATGTTATGTGGCATCCTACTTGCGAGATCTTAAGCATTCACCTTCTACGGTTTCTTGTAAGTTAAAGTTAAAGATTCATAAGAATAGCATTGTACCTTTCAATCTAAGTGCCTCTCCGCTTCTTTAGTGTGTGTGGATGCAAGTTTGACTGCCAGATTAATGATCAGGATTAATTTATGGAATATGATAACCTGATTCCAGTATTTGTTTGTGATGGTGGTTACATTGTAATTAAAGTGCCCGCTTTCATGTCTACTCCATTTTGGAAGAAAGTGAAGTGTAGCTGCTAGGAAGAAATTCTCAACTTTCCTCATTTGCTTTCTTACTTAGATAATCTCTGTTTCCATTGAGCTTCTTGGAGGAATAATGTCTTCTTGCCTACGGAAACCAATTTTATACTCTCTAGAACAGCTTGCTCTTGATCAATATTGATTCTACAAAAACTGATATTCAGTTTTGACTGCCAGATTAATGATTAGGATTAATATATGGAATGTGATTTGAACCTGATTCCAGTATTTGTTTGTGATGGTTGTTACTTATAAAGTGTCCATTTCATGTCTACTCCATTTTGGAAGAAAGTGAGGTGTAGCTGCTAGGAAGAAAATCTCAACTTTCCTCATTTGCTTTCTTACTTAGATAATCTCTGTTTGCATTGAGCTTCTTCTAGGAGGAATAATGTCTTCTTGCCTACGGAAACCAGTTTTATACTCTCTAGAACAGCTTGCACTTGATCAATATTAATTCTACAAAAATTGATATTCAGTTACTTTTGCTTCTTTGTCTTGTGATCACTTTATCCATAATCCAAAGGAACTTTTTCTGGTTTTCTAATATGGATATTTTCCTACCATGATCTAAATAATATAGACATGGTAAGAAATTGCTTTCTCGTATGATGACCTGGAGTTCAAATTGTCCATGTCTGTATTTAGGAATTTAGCTAATGAAAATATATTGCCTGATTGTTGGTTTACTCATTCTATTTGTTCCTTTTCTTGTTATTTCCATTTTGCCATGAGCATATTTCATAATTACATGTTGCCAGTATGTACTGCCTTAAGTTAAAGTACCAGAAGTCAACTGTACTTGCAAATTGCAATGGTACTTTGACAGCAATAGCAGTACTAGATTTTTGCCTAGAGTGGGGAATTACATTGCTAATATTCATCTTCCATGGCTGAATGATTACTTGATAATATCAAATCATTAAGGTTTGAAAAATCTTTATGAACGTGTTATTCTGTTTAGTGTTAAGTTGAACTGTTGAAGGCATGATTATTTAAAATGATGAATAAAATGTAGAAGCTATTGTGATCATTTTGTCTATTTTAAAGTCAGCATTCTGAGAAATAAGTTGTTGTTAAAATTGCTATATAAGCAGACAAAATTGCTAGCATAAGCTGAGTAGAAGATACATTCATTCACCATTAATTTACAATATTACCCTCGTAATAAATATTTGGTCAGTCGAAGCTGTTGTGAAGAAACTCAAAAGATGTCCTTTATGACTTTGAGAATTTAATTTATGTCTGTGGATCTCTCATGCACATAAAAGACAACCTCAATATTATTGAGCTTTTGACATTCGTATTAATAAACAAATATTTGAATTTACCAATTCCCTTGCTTACAGTCTTCAGAGCCTGTAAAATGATTTCCAGCATCAATATCTCAGTATTTGTGCATGAAACATGCTGTTTCTCTGATTGGATAAGATGACGTACAGTTACTGCCTCGTTCAATTATATATATATGTATGGATTATGTTTTAACATGTGTGTCAGCCAAGAAATTTTTATCTCTACAGCTCTGAACTTCAAAAAATCTTAGCCTTGCAGCCACTTCTAGAGCGAAGATGAAATTCCGTGCAGCATGGCAGATTTTCTTCTGTTTGGTGTTTGTGGGGCATATGATGAAATGGCTAATGATTCCCACAAAACCTTACAAATTTTCTTGGGGTCCCAAATTGAATGAAAAACTCAATTCCACATACTTCAGGGAACAAGGTAGTATTTTTTATGCTGGTCAAGGTCTTGGATAATCTCTTCAACTTACTAGTTTTGACATGCTTATGCAGGGACAAATCTTGTTTTATTTAGCTTTCCTCTTATGCTCATTGCTGCTTTGGGATGTGTTTATCTACACCTCCAGAAGAAATCAAAATCTGAAAGGTTTGGCCTTTATTGACTAGCCTCCCCTTAACTAAATCAAAAAAGGAAAAAGAAATGAATACATCAATTGTGCAATATAAGGATTGAAATTTATGAAGACTCAACTTTCTTGCAGTAGTAAAACTTTTTATGATTCCCTGACTCGTCCGGCGGTGGTAATGGCTCCCCTTGGAATAGTCAATGCCGTGGAGCTCACATTTGCAGCGATGTTTATAGCACTTCTGATTGCTCCCTAGCAAATTATGTCTGTCAGCATTAAGTGGCCCTATATGCTTATGCCAGGAATGCCGCAGTATTTTCCTGACTATTATGATAAGATGTGTTTTATTTTTTGTTTTCCAAAGGTGAAAATGTTGCTATTTAATAAGATGTGGTTTGTTTTTGTTTTCTGAAGGTGGCAAACTGTGTTTCGTAGTGTATCCCTGAGGCTTGGATACATAGGAAACACATGCATGGCATTCTTATTTTTCCCTGTGACTCGAGGATCATCAATCTTGCCTCTGATTGGCTTGACAGCAGAGTCTAGCATCAAGTACCATATCTGGCTCGGCCATATTTCAAATATCCTCTTTGCTCTACACAGCATCGGATTCATCATCTATTGGGGGGCAATGACTCATGAAATAGACCTGGTAAAACTCATCCTTTTCCCAAACTCAATCAGGCTAATTCCCAAGTAATTTGTTTTGGTAAATGAATGAAATGAATGTTGATGCAGATGCTTGAGTGGAGCAGTACTTATCTCTCTAATTTTGCTGGAGTAATTGCGTTCGTGCTGATATTATTGATATGGTTGACGAGCTTAGATCGGTTTAGGCGAAAAAAGTTTGAGCTTTTCTTTTACGTTCACCAGCTCTACACCCTCTACATCTTCTTCTACATGTTTCATGTTGGGGTGGCCTATCTCTGCATGATCCTTCCTGGAATCTTTCTCTTTCTCATTGATCGATATTTACGCTTCTTGCAATCAAGGCGGAGGAGTAGACTTCTCTCATCACGCCTTTTACCTAATGGCAGCATGGAACTCACCTTCGCAAAGAATCCAGGTAAAACTTTGGTGGAACTCTCTTAATCATTTTCTGCTTCCAAAAATCTTATGCTGACAAATATCTCTGTTTCTCCTTTCAGCGCTGTGTTATAACACCACCAGTATCTTGTTTGTGCATGTTCCAAGCATATGCAAATTGCAGTGGTATCCATTTACGATAACCTCAAGCAGTAACTTGGAGACAGATAGACTAAGTATTGTGATCAAAAGCGAGGGAAGTTGGACCCAGAAGTTATACAAACAACTGTCATCTTCTCTTGATCATTTAGAATTGTCAACTGAAGGACCTTATGGACCTGCATCTTCTCATGTCCTTAAGTAAGCATTAGTTATAACTGAGCTCAAATATCATCTACATGTGATATGAATTGCTGCAATCTCTTAGAAAAGCCAAATAATATTTAAGTTAGTAAAACTCATCTGATTCATGTGTCCACTTACAGATATCACAGCAGCAAGAACTAAAATTTCTTATCTGACCTGCATTTTATCTTTTAGTTAAAATTTTCATTTAAGTTCGTCATTGTTCACGATGTTTGAACTTGTTCAGCCACGAATCTTTGGTGATGATCAGTGGAGGAAGTGGTATTGCTCCTTTCATATCCATGATACGCGACCTGATATTCCAAAGTACAGAAACCAACACAATGGTTCCAAAGGTTCTCCTCGTCTCAGCCTTCAAGAACACAGCCGACCTGGCTGTGCTAGATCTCCTGCTTCCTTTGTCTGAAAATCCTATAGATATCTCCAAATTACAACTGCAGATAGAAGCTTATGTTACTCAAGAACATGAAAGGCCCCTTGAGGATGCAAAAAATCAAATCGAGACAAAATTGTACAAGCCAAATCCAGCAGATTCACCCATATCTGAGGTTCTTGGTAAAAACAGCTGGCTATGATTTGCGCGATAATTTCTTCCTCATTTGTCATGTTCTTGCTGCTTTTGGGCTTCGTAACGCGTTACCATATATATCCCGTGGAACACAGGGGAGAGAACTACCATTACAGCTACAAAATCATGTGGGACATGTTCCTTGTAAGTGCTAGTATCTTTGCAGCAACAAGTGTTGTTTTCCTATGGCAAAAGAAAAACATTTCGCCAGAAGGGAAGCAGATTCAGAATGTTGATCTTCCAACGCCAGCAATGTCGCCTTCTTCCTGGTTAAGTGTTCCTAATAGAGAACTCGAAAGCCTTCCTCATCAGTCTCTGGTTCAATCAACGGAAGTACATTTTGGAGCAAGACCTGATCTAAAGAGTGAGCCCTTTTCGACTCTCCTCTTGCTCTCTCTCTCTCTCTTGGATTAATACTTATGTTGCACTGTATATAATTGCAGGGATACTCTTTGGTTGTAAAGAATCCGAGGTTGGAGTTCTAGTCTGTGGCCCCAAGAGTGTGAGACATGAAGTTGCCAAAATATGTGCATCTGGTTTAGCTAAAAACTTGCGTTTTAAGTCCATCAGCTTCAACTGGTGATGAATGGAATTAATATTAATGCTGAAGAGTAAACTATGTCCTTTCAATTTCTTCTGTCTTCCGGTCCGGCTCTCTGTTACTGCATCCTCGGCTGCTACTGGATAAGTCGATGTAGCATTTGTACTCTTCCATCCAACATGTCTCTCTGCTTCTTGTGTGTGATTCTACAGTGATTCGATGCAGAGTGAGATGGTATAAGTGAAAGAGTTGAGTGCTTTAAAATAGTCATAAGAAATCATATATACTACCATTTGAATTTGATTCTTGATTATAATACATCATTTGGGATGTTGGATCATAGTCGATCATAATTCATTTTGGGACCAAGCATATACAGTTGCATTGCTTCCCTGTGGAACAAATGAACTAAACCACCTATCTATCACAAGAAACTTACTTGCATATGAAAAATTTTCAATTATTTTTCCTTTTTTATATGAATGATATTGAGTTTTTCTGGTGAATAGCGATGAAATATTGTTAAAAGAAAAAAATAAATTGTGAGTTTTAATTTTAAAATATAAATGTTGTGATTATAGCTGATGTGATAAGTTAATAAAATTGAGAGTGATTTGTATTTAATTACACTGCACCATATTGTCTAACATATACTTAAAAATTATTTAAATGTGGGTATGCTTTTTGTCGATAATTTATGATTGTCAAATTTAAAAATATGCATAATAATCTCACTCTTAGTGATTTTGATTAGAAAGACATAAAAAATTTATAAAAGAAAATGAGTTCTTATCATTTATTCATTAATTGACATTTTAGATTAATTTAGAATGCATTATATCATCATGGTAATTCTCGTAAGTCTAGAGTATTTTTACTCATTTAATATATAATATAAGAAAAAGTAGGGATAAATTAATAATTTTGAGAAAAAAAGTAAATAAAATCATTAAAAATATGAATAAAGTGTAAAAAAGTAAATAAAGTTATTGGGATTGATGAATAAAGTGTAAAATGTAGGTAAAATAGTATAGTGTATTTTTACCATTAATATAAACATGTAAAAATACATAGGACGACAAATAAAAAGCAGCTAAAAATACGTGGGACGGAGAAAGTATATGGAGTATTTTTTTCAAATACATATTCTTATCTATCTATAGATTGACAAAGTTTCTTGTGAGACGGTTCTTATAAGAGACACTTTGTGAGACGTGTTAAAGTATACTCCCTCCGTCCCATTTTAATCTTTACATATTTCTAATTTGAGCGTCTCATTTCAATCTTTACATTTCCCTTTTTAGTAAATGAGACCCACACAAATTAATTATTCCTCTCTCCATGGACCCACACATCACACTAATACACTTACCCACTTAACATTAAAATATTATTTCTCTCACCTCACTACACATTAAAATACTACATTCATTAATCTACGTGCAAAAAGTAAACGTAAAGTTTGAAACGGGACAGAAGGAGTATTAATTATTACATAGGTAAAATATGTTTATTGATTGTTAAAGTATGTTTTCTTAAAGTATAATAAATTATGTATTAAAGTATGATTTTAGTGTGTTGTGTTATGATTCACAAGAGAGTATCCCCTGTAGATTTTGTATTGTTTATATAGTCACTTCCTCCATTTCGTCCTAATGATTACATTTATTTTTTGCACTGAGATTAAGAAATATAATATTTTATTATCTATTGAGGTAAGAGATATAATATTTTAATATATAATGAGTAGTTGCATTGGTATTGTAGGTGGGTCCTATAAAGATATTTTAATTGTTTTATGTGGATTCTATATACAAAAAAAAATATTAGGATGGAATAAAGGGAGTATATGTTATCCTATTATTGAAACAGCCAAACCGATAAAATTGAATGCTAGATTATAATTAAAAAAATATGAATTTAAAATTAAATGAATGATCTAATCGCATGCACTGACAAGACAATTTAAATTTCATCTAAAAATCAATTAAAACGCACCGCGGTCATCCGTATTTCTATGTTTCGATTTTTCTGTTATATTTTGGTGTTACATCTTTTACTGTGGGTCGTTGGATGATTAACATGTATTCCTTCCGTTCACTGTGAATCTAGTCATTTTACTATTTTGGACCGTGCATCCTTAATTTATCAATTTCTCTTTTTGGACTATGAGACTCACCCCCCTCACTAATACAAATAAAATATGGGACACACATACTCCATTAATATAACTACCAACTACACATAAAATAATAATACTCCTTAATATATGCGCAAAAAACAAATGAATAGATACGAATAGATTGAGGATGGATGAAGGGAGTATAATATGATAAAATATATACTCTAAAAGGAGAGTTTAACCCTAAGAATAATGGTTGTGATTTTGTTCCTCGTACACGTGTTACTAATTAACGCATGTAGTAGGAGATGATATCAATTGTTACCGTATTTTTGAGTAGAATATATTTTTGTCATTGTTTAAGCATATACACCTAATATATAGAAGACCAATTCATTTTATAAAGTAAAATTTTAGCTAAATTTTCTAATTGGCGATCCTCATTATGATTCCAGGAGCGTCGTGGCATCAATTCTAATTCCATCTCATATTTCACAATCGTATAGTATTTGTTTTACAGGATAGAAATACCATCTAGTAAAGTAATAATCATTAAATCGAAGTTAATATAAAAAATAATTGTAACACATGTAATTCATTTAAAAATAAAATATTATATGAAATAATGTTGTAAAAGGCAAGTCTTGTGTAATATCATTTTACGCTTTCGTAATCAATTATGATCACTTTCGTTATAAAACGTTACTTATATACTGTATCTTTTTTTTCATGAAATAGTTCAATACATAATTATTATTTTATATTTATTGAATGTCACTTTTTATTTATAATAATATTATCATTTTTTATTTGTTTTACATCCAAGCTTACACAAATGAATGTAGAATAGGTTTCTGTATTCTTACAACTAAGTTTCCCTTTCTTATTAAATGTAGTCTTTGACATAAATCATATTCAACCAAATTATATTCATTAATAATCGAATATCATATGTACTCACCCAATTACGTACGGCCATATGTTGGAGAATTGAGAGTCAACTGTACTTGCGATGGTACTCTCATGCAAAATTAGTACTGCAATGTTGACTAATTTTTTCATAATTTAATTAGGTGATAAAAAGTCATCAATTGCCATTAAAACCGTCTCACAGGACTAGGTTTAAATAGGCAAGCACATACTCCCTCTATAAGTTACCATTTGTTTTCTAATGTTGAGAATTGAGAATTATTATTTTATATAGAGTGAATAGTTGTATTATTAATGAGTGATGAACTATATATGAGGCTATTTAAAAAAAATAGTACATTTAATGAGATATCCAATATAATAAAATATAAGAATCTTTCTACCGTCTCACAGGACTAGGTTTAAATAGGCAAGCATATACTCCCTCTATAAGTTACCATTTGTTTTCTAATGTTGAGAATTGAGAATTATTATTTTATATAGAGTGAATAGTTGTATTATTAATGAGTGATGAACTATATATGAGGCTATTTAAAAAAAAATAGTACATTTAATGAGATATCCAATATAATAAAATATAAGAATCTTTCGGTAAAACAGATCGAGGAGTATAAAACCATCTTTTTAGAAGACTTTTGAGTCGATAAGAAATAATAATATTTTAATAAAACGTAATATTCATATTAATTAAAAATTATAATAGTGCAATTCTGTAGTGGATTATTTAATAAACAATATGTTGTACAAATAATAAGTTACTAATAATATTTATAATAATAAAAATTATAATATCTTTTATAAAAGATAATAATTATTTTAGAAAAAATTTAACGTGAAATAATCTCATGCAATTATGAGATACACTATTATGAGATAAAATATGATCATCACTAAAGTGAAGAGTCCAATGACTAAATAACCCAGCTAATTAATACCTTTATCTAATACTTTCTCAATTTTTCATTCTCTAGATTCAGATAAACTATTTTCATTAGTAGCATAATAACTTGTAACACTTACAAATGAAAATACCACTTAATTGGACTACTTGCCAACAATATATTCTCCATCATAAATTCTTTATGGCAAATCATGCTAATTAACTCTTCCACCAATCTTTAGGTCAAGAGTGGTGGAGGCCATCAATGGTAGGTACACCATAACTACAAAAAATCACCTTTTACCTAATGAATATTCTATTAGTAAAACATGAATTTTACTGCTAAATTAATTTATCAATGGATCCACTGGTGTCTGGTAATTTTTAGTTGATAAAATGGTGATTGCATTGATTTATCAATAGATTAATAATCAATTGGTAATATTTTCCCAACAAAAATTCAAATCTATTGTAATATTGATAATCCGCTAATTCTTTTGGCTATTTATACAAATGATTCTGTATGGTAAAATCGTTGGTATTCCATTAATTAATTACTAAAATACAAATTCAATTTTATAGGTAATTTATTGATACATGCCAACGAAAATATATCTGATCAATGAAAATTGGCCATAATTTCTGAACATGAATTCGTATGATAGTTGAAAAGTGGTGAGATCTTTAAAGAAAAATGATAACATTTAAAAAATATAACCAATAAAAAAAAAAAACTGAAACAGATTCACAGGAAGACTTTGCTCTCAAGGCTAGAATTACTTTTCATCTATCCATCCTACAAATTGTTCACTATGTAATTTAGTTAGACTGATTGTCACTTTTTAGGGTACTGCTTTTATATTTTATTAAAAATGTTTTTCACTCCATCAGTTAAATTTCATACTTTTCTTTTTTATTTGTCCAATCCTCACCCTTAAAGTATATTTTAATTAAAAAATTACCACTCATTCATAACATAATTTATAATTTATTATCTAAAAATAATACAACACCCAATAAAAATCAATAAAATTTATAAAAAGAATTTTTCTTAAACTCTATGTTTACGATAGCGGTGAAAATTAAGTTGGGATGGAGGGTGTATTGCTTTTTTATCTGTATTATGAAACTCATTATGTGATACAATCTCACGCACACTCAATCTTCTGCGTCATTTTCGTGCATCATCTTCTGTGCCACACGTTAAGAGATGGACACATAAGAGGAAGAAATAAATTCAACCATTCCCCTAGGATTTAAGGTTTAGGTATAGTTTCTCTCTCCTACGTATCGTCAATTTAACGGTGTGGTACAGAAGATGGAGGCACATAGAATCCGAGTAGTCGAATCTCACGTAACTTTTTGCTTCTCTATGAAAGTTTTTCTCAACCACAATTTGTGGTCGAAAAGATAACTTACTTTTTTCTTGTAAGAACAGATATACAATCACACAGACAAAGTCCTTGAAGATAAACTTCATTAATTATGTCAGTTGACTTCTCCTCTGCATCCAAGTCCAGCTGAACAACATGTGAGCATATATATCATTAATTCGTACAACTGTTGATAATATATACTCCCTCCGTCCCGGAAAAGACTGCACACCTCTTTCCGGCACGGAGATTAAGAAAGTGATAACTTTTAGGGGTATTATGGTATTTTATGGGTAATAAATAAATGATAAAGTATGTTAGGTGAGTTAGGTAGGGGTGGTTTTTTTGTAAATAAAGTGAATGGGGAAGGGTGATTGTGCTTGACTTTTTGCTTTTTTTGGAAGGTGCAAACTTTTGTGGGACAACCCAAAATGGAAAGTGTGCCATCTGAAATGGGACGGAGGGAGTATATATATATATTGATCCAACATTCCATTTATTAATTAAAGTCTTAAAATTAGTTAGAGCATGATTCATGCCGTTTCCATAATTTGATTTGATACGATGACGTTTGATCTATGAGGTTAATGACTTGCTCCATCTTCATATTCATGTATATATACATAAACACACACATACAAAACAAAACAAATATATATGTATTTGCAATAGCATTTATAACTGCTGGATTTTGTGTTTAATTTCCTTAGAAGATCATCCCACGTTTGTTTCTACGATGAAATTTCGAGCAGCATGGCAGGCCTTTTTCATTACAGTGTTTGTAGGGTACATGTTTATATGGGTCATGCTTCCTACAAAAACTTACAAGGATAAATGGACTCCCAAGTTAAATAAAAGACTCAACTCCACCTACTTCAGGGAACAAGGTAGTGATGTTTTTCGTATTCGTATGTCTATATGTATATTTGTATTTGTATTTGTATTTGTATTTGTATTTGTATTTGTATTTGGTATGTCTACTTGTGCAGGTACCAACCTGCTTTTGTTCAGTTTTCCTTTGATGCTGATGGCTGCATTGGGATGTGTTTATCTGCATCTCCAGAAGAAATCCACTTTTGATCATAGGTTTGTTGGTTGTGTTAGAGTTAATTGCAAGAAAAATCACGAACTTTACTCCCATTGCAAATTAATTCACATTTTTGTGAAACTGCAAAAAAAAAAAAACCTCACCTTTAACGATTATTGCAAAACGCACCCAATGTGTAATATTTTTCTCAAATGTGGGGTTTAAAGGTGGAGTTCTTTTTTGGAAATTGGGGTTTTGCAAAATGATTCAAAGGTTATGGTTAATTTGCAACATGAGTAAAGTTTGTGGTAATTTCTTGATTCTCTGACAAAAAAAATGTGTAATTTTGATGCATGCAATGCAGCAGTAAAAGGTATTATGATGCCCTGAGACGGCCGGCAATGGTGGTGGCGCCGCTTGGAATAGTCAGCGTAGTCGAGCTGAGTTTTGCAGCCATGTTCATAGCACTTCTGATATGGTCACTTGCAAATTACTTGCATGTAAGCTTTGGACACCTTCACATGCATACAGCAGGAGAGAAAGTGTATGTCTTTTTTATTACGTTTAATAAGGTACTATTAATTTCTTGAGAGTATTAGATGCATGAGTTGATTGTGCAGATGGGAAGCAAAGTTTAGGAGTGTGTTCTTGAGGCTTGGATACATTGGACACGCATGTTGGGCATTCTTGTTTTTCCCCGTCACTCGCGGATCGTCGATCTTGCCTCTCTTCGGCCTCACATCCGAGTCGAGCATCAAGTACCACATCTGGCTTGGCCATATTTCAACTCTCCTCTTTGCACTCCACAGCATAGGTTTCATGATCTATTGGGGCGCAATGACTCAACAGATGAACTTGGTTGGTTACATATACTTACATTTATATACTCAAATATATATATATATATATATATATACTTGTGCTCAATTATATATGTATCATGCATATAATTGCAGATGCTTGAATGGAGTAGTACTTATCTGTCTAATGTGGCCGGAGTGATTGCATTCGTGCTGTCGTTAGGGATGTGGGCAACAAGCTTTGATCGCGTGAGACGAAAAGCCTTTGAACTCTTCTACTACGTGCACCATCTTTACATCCTCTATGTCTTCTTCTACATGTTTCATGTTGGAGTGGCCTATCTTTGCATGATTCTTCCGGGGATCTTTCTCTTCCTCATCGACCGCTACTTGAGGTTCCTCCAGTCAAGAAAGAGGAGTAGACTACTCGCGTCGCGACTTTTGCCCAATGGGACAATGGAGCTGATATTCGCCAAGAGTCCAGGTCAGTGCAAGAGATCGATGATGTCATTTAATAAACGTGTCGTGGTGACATTAGAATTAGTGTAGTGTGGTTTTGTTTTCCTTGTAGGGCTATCATATAGTACAACAAGTACTTTGTTCCTACATGTTCCTAGTGTGTGCAAACTGCAGTGGCATCCATTTACAGTGATTTCAAGCAGTAATTTGGAGAGAGATAAGATTAGTGTGGCTATCAAGTGTCAAGGAAGTTGGACAAACAAGCTCTACAAACAACTTTCTTCTTCATTGGATCATCTTGAAGCTTCAACTGAAGGACCCTATGGACCTTCATCTTCTCATTTCCTAAGGTCACCAAATTCACATTTCATTTTCCTCTCATTTTCATTCTACATCAAAACATTTCGCCTCGTAAGTATGTCCCAAGAAATTTAATTTCTTCTAAACAGTCTCAAACCTTTTAAATTCTCTTCAACATGGTCATTTTTACTTAAATATGTCAATTTTTTTTCTAATTTCATGGGATTAGACTGAATCGGTGCTTTTACAAAGTTATGGGAGAATATTGTTCTTGGACTAATTCGGAGCAAAACTGAAAGGTTTGGGACGAAAAATGAATGTCCTAACTATTTTGGGACATTTTCGAATAAAGTGAAAAGATATGAGACGATTTATGTTTTAAACTCCGTGATAACAAGATTTGAACTGATTCAGGCACGAGTCATTGGTGATGATCAGTGGAGGGAGTGGCATAACTCCTTTGATCTCAATAATACGTGAAATCATATTCCTAAGTAGCAATGAATCCAAAGCAAAAGTTCCTAAGCTTCTCCTAGTGACAGCCTTCAAGAACACAACTGATCTAACCATGCTGGATCTCTTACTACCACCTCTGTCCACCTCTGCTCTGGATCTTTCCAAGCTGCAGCTGCAGATTCAAGCCTACATCACTCAACAACACGAACGCCCGACCGAGGATGCAAGAAAGCTTATAGAGACTATGCTGTTCAAGTCTAGTCCATCCGACTCACCCATATCTGCAGTTCTTGGGGCCAAAAGCTGGCTGTGGCTTGCTGCCATAATTTCCTCCTCGTTCGTCTTGTTCTTGCTGCTTCTGGGGCTCGTCACGCGCTACCATATATATCCTGTGGAGCACAGGGGAGAGAACTACCACTACAGCTACAAGATCCTTTGGGACATCTCCCTAGTATGTGCATGTGTCTTTGTATCAACTAGTGCCATTTTTCTGTGGCAGAGGATGAAGATGGCCTCTGGTGAAGGGAAGCAGATTCAGACATCGTTCGATGTTCCAACGCCAACAACCTCGTCGCCCTCTTCGTGGCTAAGTGCTTACGAGAGGGAACTCGAGAGCCTTCCTCATGATCACTCTCTTGTTCAATCCACTGAAGTGCACTTTGGTTCAAGGCCTGATCTAAAGAGTGAGTTTCTTTTTTTTTTTTTCTTTTTTTTTTAAATTTTGTTTTTGAAAAACAATTGAATTGAGTAATGTTATGACAGGAATACTTCTGGATTACAAAGAATCAGATGATGTTGGAGTTGTGGTTTGTGGGCCTAAGAGTATGAGACATGATGTTGCAAGAATATGTTCATCTGGTTTAGCCAAAAACCTGCATTTTGAGTCTATCAGCTTCAATTGGTGATGAACTAATAACTAATGTATTATGTTGTTCATCAAGATCTTAAGGCTTTTAATTCTGATCATCATTTGAATCTTCACAAAGCTGATCATAATTATTGTACATGTTGATTTGTGTTTATTCGTGCTTGTTTATGAGATTTTCTGGTCAAGATTTGTACATGTTGTAAATGATATGGAGTATAATGCTTATTATTTAACCAAGTATTACAGAGTGGAGTTTTCACAATCTGAGGTTGCTTCTTTTGTATTGTATATGTTCCAGGTGAATTATTGCTTTATAATATAAATAAAATTTCCCACATTAATTTGTTTTCAGTACTTTTCATTGGGTAATTGTGAAAAATAACCCAAATGAACATGACAAAATTAATTTTGCCTATATGTGGAAAAATTTATTAATTCTACCAATTTGCCAATTTTCGGACAATTTTGCTCGAAAAAAAAATAAAAAATTAAAAAGTCAGACAGGTCAGCCGGTCAAACGGGTCAATTGGCCAAAACTTTTACTTGTCGGTAACCATATCGGTATCCATGTAGGTCACTATGCCGGTAACCATGTAGGTAATCATGTTGGTATACAACCTCATTTCAACTTAATTTTCCTCATATTCCTCACCCTTCAAAATGATATCAGAGCCCTACGTTTATTTATTTATGAATGGAAAATTAATTATATACTTATATCACTTAACGAGAGGAGAGTTTCAAGAAATATGGATCCGAACGAAAGTTCGACATCCGAGAGTGACAGGACTATCAACCCTGTTCAAAGTTGGAGCAACAGTGACTTCTGGCATGTTGGATATGACGAAACAAGCAGCTCTATACAACAATACTATAATGTGTTGTATAGACAATATGAAGAGAAAGAGTATGAGGACGCCGATCGATTTTGGGATAATCTCAATCAAAGGTGGAAACTGGTGGATGCTTGTGCTAACCACACCAAGGAATAACATCTGGAGGAAGGTCACCAGATGAAAATAAGATACTCCAAAGAAGTATTAAGAAACATAGTGGAACTCCAAAGTTTCACCGAGATCCTTGGATGTGTCCCCAAACACGAACAATGGAGAAGAAGACCAAACCAGGGTCTAAGAGAGATCTGTAAGCCGTATCACTTTTCACATTGGACATAGTGGAAAGAGATCGAGGCACACAACTCTAAGATAAACCATGATCTTAGAGAATTACAAAAGATGGTGAAATTCTTCAGAGAATATTACCAAAACATGTCCAAAATGATATTTGAGATCAGCCTCAAGATGGATAAGGTGGAAACGTTGCAAAATAAGCAACTCGACCTCATCAAGAAGCTGATAAATCAAGTGAAACACCTGAAAACTAAAGTGATCGGGAGAAGACCAGGAGGAAGGTTTCCACCAACCTTCGGAATAGAACTCCTTTTACATCAAAAGGAAAAAACGGCGAAGGTCACAAGGCCAAAGACAAAGAGTGAGAAAATGATCGCTATCCTTCGAGGAGAATTCACATCCCCGGATGAAAAGAGCGAATCTGGAGGATCTACAAGATCTATATGAGTCCTTCCAAGGATATCAATTGTAGATCTAAAAATGAATATTGGAGAAACATCAAGTTCTCAACAATAGTCACAGGTTCATCAGACACAATATGATCAGAGCCAAAATGAAGGAACCTCTGGATCACATGGAGTCCATGAGGCAAGACAAGAAGAGACATTCCAACAACCAAAAAACTTCAAGATGAAGGCAATAGGAATGTTAACAGGAGCAAGCCGAGTTCGAGGATCTAATCCACACCACACCCCATATGGTCGATCTACCTTGAACCGATAAATCCATACGGGTTGATCTTAAACCTCGACACTCTCGACTTCAAAAATAGAGAGATCTTGATTGACGAGTGGACAAATACAATGAAAATTGCAGGAGGTGCACTAGAGCTGGACAAAGAAGGGTTCATAAGATTTCTAACTATGAGCCTGGTTATGAGTGATATTTTTGTCTAAGTTTTAGTGTCTTTTTATGTCCCTTTTTGTAGTATTTTATCCGTATTTTATGTATTATTTGATTGTGTTATGTGTTTTCATGGAAATATGTGTGAATGAGCTTAAACGTATGTAGAACAGGTAAAAATGGAGCAAAAATAGAATGAAAACTGAAATGAGCAAGAAACGGGGCCGACGGGACCCAACTCGAGTTGCAAGGTGCAACTCGACTTACAACTCGAGTTGAGAGAAAGTCGAGTTAGGGTCCAAAAATCATCCAGAGAGTTTACTCGAGTTACAAGATTTAAATCGACTTGCAACTGAGTCGAGCTAGGAGCAGGGGTAGGTGCAAAAATTGTGCAGTGAGCTAACTTGACTTGCAAGCTGCAACTCGAGTTGCTAGCTCGAGTAGAGCTGCCTTCCGTGGAATTTTTAGTTTCAGAGCCTCGCAACACGATCGAACAGGCGGGTGCATGAGTAGCCAACATGAGTCGAGCTACTTTAACTCGAGTTACACACAACGTAACTCGACTCGAGTTGCATGTTTTTGGGCCAAAAATCCAGATTTTCACCTGTCAATATGTGTAAGTATGTGTAAAAAGCCCATTTGATGTTAAATTCGTGGCCTAACTTGGAGAGGGTATAAATAGCCTCAAGTTCAACATTTGATGGGAGATTGGAGATTCCACACAAGGGTTTCACCCCTACACCTAGATCACACACCATTTTCTCCATTTTTCACCTTCATCTTCATCCAATCTTCATCCATACCATCTACCTTCATCCCACCATCAAATCCTCCATCCAAATAGTTAGAGAAGCAAGGAAGAGAGGAGGATTGCAAATGAAAGAAGAAGATCACAATTGGAGTTTTCATCTACACTTTGTATTGAAATCTTATTGTTTATCATGTTTTGTAAGGATTTTAATGTCTATGTTGATTTTCTTTTGAATATGGTAGACTAATCTCCCTTGTGAGATTAGCAATATGAATTGTGTTGGATAATTTTGGGTATTTGCAATCGAATGATTATGTTGATTGGGTTAATTGATTTTCTATCATTGATGCTTTAAATCTTGATGTTTATGATGATTTATGTGGTTTGTTGTTTTAAACATGTGATTAGATTGAGAAGTCAATTGCATATTTAGGATAATTAATTAAATTATTTTGTCATACACATCATGTGCATTATAAATTGTAAAGAGATTGAGAAGTCCTTTATGATTTAGAACCCTTTGATAGGACATCTGATTGGTTTGATCGAGAGATTGATTAATAGTGTGAAGGGACTCTCATTTCAAGCTTAGTACCTAGTTGGAATTGTTTGAGTGAGAATCAATCGTTTGAGCTATGTTGGGATTATTCCATATCTTATTCATTCCGAGAGGGAGTTTAGGTGAACTTTGTGTTGGCCCTTAGTCTTATACCCATGATACATATGAATTCATTGCATGATATCTAGATTTTCCATGCTTTAAGTATTACTAGTCTCATTCTCTATCTACTTGGCTTATTCATCCATCTTCCATTCATCTATCCATTTATTTTGTTGTCATTTCTTGATTATCTCCCCTTTATGATCATCTCTATAATACTATGATGAACAAGAGATCGGTTACACCCTAGTACCTTCCTCTCTGTGGTTCGATAAATTCTTGAATTGATAAACCTGACTACAAGTTATGACTAATCACCTGGAAGGATCAATAAAGTGAGCTTGGGAGGTACTCTCAGACGATGTCAAGAAGGAGACGATGGAATGAGAAGATCTTGCCAATATTGTTGATCGCATGGCCAAGATTTTCAAGATCCACTTCATCGGAGTAGGATACTTCAAAGGAATTGAATAAGAAAAGAAGAAGAAGTATAGGAATGCCCTATACAGCCTAGAGCTACTTGACATCTATCACGTAGATGAGTACATCAAACTCTTCACAGAGTATAGATGGAAATCGAATATCAAAGAGGAGGAAGTATTCCACATGTTCTTTGCTAAGATCCCAAGCCCATAGAAAGAAATGCTGATCAGAGAATATGTACTATGCGAGCTGGATTCAATAGCAAGAAGGATGTCTTTCCTCAAAACCAAGATTGCAGAGTGGTGTCATCAAGCATCACTACACAAAAACTACAAGAGGTTAAGGGGAATCAACAAGACAGTACCCTTATGTTGCAAGAATAACGATCTTCCAACTATCATTGGAAGAAGTCCAAAAAAGCAGAAAAGAATAAAGAAAAATCATCCTTACACACAAAGGAGCGGAGGATGGAGGTCCAGAAGACCAATATTTTTGTGGTCTAAACAGAATGCCCGAAGCTATAAATCAGGGCAGAGATCTGGACCATCAAGGTGGAGTTCAAGAAGTCAAGCATCATCCTCAGGGTCAAACCAGAGGAGTACATGAAGAACTCCCACAAGAAAGACGTTTCGAAGAGCAGCCACACGAGTCAATGAAAGATTCAAGGATTGTAATTGCTACACGTGTGGAGCAAGAGGACATATCTCACTAGATTGCCCAGAAAACTAGAAACGGGGAGTACGACAATTTGAGATAACTCTAGAAATAGAGGAAGCTATTTACTTCCAAGATCTGGTACAGGTATATCAGTTTGAAGATATACCCTCAGATGAGAGCATCTATGAAGAAGAATTCTTCAGCCAAGATGAATCCTCTGAAGATGAGTCGGACTGAAGAAGAAAACTTCAGAAAGGAGGTCCAAGAGGACATGTCTGGATTCTTTCCCAGACATCCATTTCTCATAAGACTCAATTTATACGATGGGTTCACCGTGGGACGATTGGAGCGGTTCCTCAGCTTCAAAAAGAGAAAGCACAACATCATATATAAGGTAACCGAAGGGAAAATTACCATCCCTATGGAGCTTACGGGAAATATGATGGAAATGCAACTGGTTCCCTATGAGAAGATCAAAAGGGAACTTAGTAAACTCCCGAAAAAGGTGTCTAAGACTATGTCTTGGGTCCATATCGGAGCTATTCGGATCCTCATCAAAGCAACATTCAAAGAGGGAATCGATACACCAATCGATATTGCTATCTTTGATAAGAGGATCAAGAATACAAGAGAAGCATGCCTAGGAAGACTCTCGGGAAACTTGTATGCAGAAAAGGTGGCATCCTATATTTACCCAAGGATCACCTACAATCTGGAAAATCGAGATTTCAATAGGGCACTCACCCTTCATCAAGATTTCAAATACAAAGACTTGATGAGAGAAGGGAATAGGCCTTACTTTATCACATATAGTATCTCGTATGCTCTGTCCAACACTCATCATTCGAATTTATTCCAAATGAAAGAGTATATTGAGATACCAGAAGTGTTCGAAAGGGTTGCATGCGCAACAAGGCCAGAGATAATGGAGTTACCGTCGATTTACAACATAGATTTGCGGATCAATGATAAGCCGGTCCGGAGTAGACAAAATAGTCTTAGATTCGTGAAAAGAAGGATTTCTTTCCAAGAAGATAGGATGATCAGCGAAAAATAGGGAAAGAAACCAATCGTGGAGGTAGTCCAAGAACCAGAAAAGTTCACAACTAAAGGTGAACTTAAATGTCCAGAAGGATGGAGAGGAGTCGATGTAATATTCAACATTACTAAAAGGAAAACTCTATTCCTTGTGATGTCTTATATTATCTTCAATAACCAACAACTGGGAGATATCAAGGATAGCTCAAGCTTGGAGAACTTGAGCTGGTGATTGAAGGAGTAGCAGGAAGATTCCCAGAACAACTAGTGCTGGGACTGGAATTTCTCGAGGATCACAAACCTTGAAAAAGATTACAAAATGGGATGGGATTCACGGTAAAAGGAAAAAGATACAAGGTTTACTAGTAGAAAATCGGGCTTAAAGCTCTGATCTACCATGACCACAAGTCCATTCTCGATATATATCACCGTTGGAATGATATATAATGAGTATCGTGCAGAGTATTTTGCGGCATATATTAATTCTGGAGCCTAAATATGCATAGTAAAAGGAGTCTTTCCTAAAGACTCAGGCGAAGAATTGCCAACAGTACTAGGAAAATATTTCTCTCAGAGGGTACTAATCCTTAGAAGAGGAATCAAGCAAGCAGAAATCATGATCGGAGGAGCAGATCGTACCCCATGGTGCAAGGTGAAAACTCCACCGATATATTTTCACGACACCAGAGCAGATATTCTGTTAGGAAATAATTTTCTACAGACATTCAAGTGTTTTACCCAAGAAAACACAACAAGAAGGCTTATATTCACAACCCTTTGTGAACATAAGATCATCGCACTAAGACTGCACAATGCATTTTAAAGAAAAATGTCAATCAGATTTCGCAACAAGCGTGGTGATAATGAAGGAAAACTTAGCCATCCAAAAATGAATGATCGAAGGAAATATGGCGAAGCAGTCCTTCAAATAAGAACTGAGACCAGAGGAGGATGGAAGATGGAAAACTTAAAGAAAAATATAATCCACCTTCTCAAAGCAAGCTTGGGAGAAAGGCTACAAAGAGACGTCACAATCGAAGAACAAACATCTTTGGAGGACGTCAAGAAGAAGATATAGAGGAACTTTAATGAAGATCCTCTAGCCTAGTGGGATAAAAACGAGCTCAAAGCTTCACTCAAAGTAAAAGAAGGAAAGGAGCAAGAGTTCATGAGATACAAGCCTATCCTAATGAATTAAGAGGATCGAGAGGATATGCAGCTAATACCTAAGGAACATCTGGACCTTAAGTTAATATCAGCAGGAGTATCTCCATACAACAGTCCAGGATTTCTGGTTCAAAATCATGGAGAAGTCAAACGGGGAAAGCCAAGGCTTGTGATCAACTACAAAGGGATCAACAACATCTTGAAGTTCGATGGATATTACATACCAAGTAGGGAACACTTGGTCAACTATATCAAGAATGCCAAGGTATTCTCAAAGTTCAATTGTAAATCTAGGTTCTACCAAATTATGATGGAAGAAGGAAGCAAGAAGTTCACAGCCTTCTCCACACCACAAGGCCATTATATCTGGAATGTCATGCCTATGGGCTTGGCAAACGCACCCCAGATATACCAAAGAAAGATGGATAATCTTTTCAAAGATTATTTCTCATTCATTTTTGTTTATGTGGATGACATCCTCATAGCCTCAAAAAACATGAAGGAGCATTTGGCACATCTGGAAGTATTTTTAGAAGTATGTCACAAGGAAGGATTAATGCTTTCTAAAAAGAAAGCAGTAATTACAACAAGGCAGATCGAGTTTCTTGGAGTCGAGATCGATGAGTCCAAAATTATTCTACAACCACACATTGTAGAAAGGTTCAAGGATTTCCTGAAGATTTTAAGGACAAGAAACAACTCCAGAGCTTCTTAGGAGTTATCAACTTTGCTGGGATATTCATCAACAATCTAGCGCAATACAGGAAGGTGTTCAGTCCTCTGTTGAAAAAGGATGCTGAGTTCAAATGGGAGGAATCACACCGAACAATAGTTAAACAACTAAAGGAGATTTGCAAAAAGCTCCCCAAGTTAGCTATACCAAATGGCGAGGATGAACTGGTACTCTACACAGATGCCAGTGACCATTGGTGGGCAGCGGTCCTAACTAAGTCCACACCTGAAGGAGAAGTGCCGTGCAGATACTGTAGTGGACTCTTTGCGGAGAATGAAGCAATGAGGTGGCACATCAATGAAAAGGAGTTCTTTGCGGTTCGGAAGGCGTTCAAAAAATGGCCGCTATTTCTTCGTGCAAAGAAATTTATCCTTAAAATTGATAACACAAGCGTCAAAGCCTTTTTGAAAAATAAAATTAAATCTAAACCAGAAAAGGCTAGACTTTTAAGATGGCAAGCAGAATATCAATATTATGATTTTAATATTGTCATTATTAAATCTGTTGATAATGTTTTGACAGATTTCCTGACGAGAGATGGAGGGAGTTGAAATAGACTCCATCTTGACTATATCAAGGCACTTGATGGACAACCTTGAGTTGCTCCAAAGGGAATTCGAGAATCTGGCACTCAATGCAAAAGCGTGCTAGAAGAATACAAAAGAGTGATCAGACTAAAGTGTCTAATCGCATTTCGCAACAATGCGAGTCAATTCAAGTCATTACGAGAGCCACTCCTCCGGACTGTTGATAGCAATAGCAATCAACAAAAGAAGAGTATTCGAGAATGGGGCTCTAAACCCGGAACAAGGGATTTAAGTACTCTTAGCACAAGTCCTAAATTGAAACCTCCAAAAGAGGAACCGATTCAAGGAAAAATCGAAGACCTGGAGTCACATCTAGAGTCGACGAGTTAACCCAACACCTCTGGGGTCAAAGAGGGAGAGATCAACCTTAGGCCTATGACGGGCACTACTAAGGTTGGTATTAACTTAGCTGATTTCTCTTATTGGCAGGAATACCAGGCCAGCTGGGAGAAATTGAACACCAGGCAAGGAATCCGACAGGAGAAATGCCGGGTGGATATATTTGGAGAATATCCCCAAGTTTGGATGCGAGAAGGCTCGAATCTAAATGATGTGAAGCAATGATATGATTTTGGGGCTTTAGCTTCAATATACACTGTTGCACCAGGCTTCCCAGAGCTTTCAAAACTGTCAGAGTGGCTAGGAAACACAGTTTTTAAGGCATGGGAAAATAATGCAACCCTATCCAGAAGCGATGTATTGGAGCTTTACTTCACCAATGCGGCTCCAGAACCAGTCGGGAAAGGCAACCACGAGGCCTTCTATTTTATCGAGCTAAGAAGACCCGATGTCTCAGCATCAAATAGGATCAAGGAGTCTTCTGGGAAGGAACCAGCCTTGGTTTTTACATTTTCTGAAGAGTAGATCTCTACGCGGAGAGCGAGGGGTTTGTATGCCTGCATTAAAGCAATTGTGGAGGTGAAGTTCCCATTCAAGTTCGAGCATAAGTCTTTGAATGGATCTTTTCTGTTGAATACTTTAACATGAAAGAAGACAGGGTTTGCTGAGAAGGCCTTCCAGGAAAAATAAGACCTTCTTTGGAAAAACAAGATTTCGGTGAGTAAACAAACTCATCGGAGATATTGCAACATGACCCATTTTGAGCAATAGACAAACAAAATATGCACAAGTTGTTCCACCCAAATAGAACTAGAGTTTGGAAAAGGAATAAGGTTGGGCATAGGGATGATCAGAATTGTTGAACCACCCTCAGCAAAAGAGACACGTGGAAAGAAGAGGGTAAAATCTCTTCAGATTACCCAAGAGCCAGGAGAATCATCATGCACCAAAGAAGACAAATGACTCTTCAAAAAAGCAAGAGCCAGATGACTTTTCTGAAAGGGTAAGAGGACATGTGACCGACAAGAAGGATGACTCACAAGAAGGCATCCAATAAAGAGGAGGGACCAGCTAGCCACTAAAAGAGACCAAAGGAAGTGAACCTGGCGAGCTGATAAAGAAGGGCATCCAATGCAGCCAGCAGAGGAAAGCATCCAAGACATGTGACATAAACAGTGACGTCACAATAAGTAGGGAGTCTTTAGAATCCGGATTTCAAGTCCACAAGCCTCTATAAATAAAGAGTATGAGAAAGCAGAAGGCATCAACCATTCCCTTCTATTCTCTCTTATTCAATAAGCATTGTATTTTCTTTTCTTTTCTTGTATAAGTGTTTCCATTTGAGCTACCATAGGTAGCTAGAGGATTTTTCTCCTCTTATTTAAGTAGTATGAGTGTGTAATAATATTTTCATTCCATGAATAAATAATCTTGGGCTACTGCCCAAAGTATATAACCTTCCATTATATTCTGCAACCTTAATTTCCATATTTTCCAACGAGAAACAGTAGCAGCATCCTGTACACCCGGCGTAGGAAATGAACCAGGGTTGTGCTGAGGTCCGCTGAAGGAACGGGATTGAACCATCACACTACGGGGTGCGTGGTTGGCTGTGAGGAGCAGCTGTAAAACTTTCCGGATACTAGGTGGATTGACGGTAAAAAAAAGTACTGTTACTGTTTTAAATAGGATTAATTACGAAATTAATGTTGTTTAATTAATATGCGGAAGCATGTTGGGCCTGATATAGTCGTAATGGACTATGTCTATTTTGAGAAAAAAGAAAATGATAAAATTGAGTTAAAATGAGTTTAAACCGACAAGGATTCCACGCTGGCAACCATATAGGCCACCATAACGGTAGCCGACAAGATTACTGACGCAGGGGTATTAAAGTCCATAAAAGTTACTATTCATAGGAGAGAGAAAAATTGGTTGTATTAATCTAAAACTTTTAGAATCGAGTATTTTTAAAAGTCTCCCCTTTTTATTTCACTTTAGTCCGTCCTTCGAAAGTTTGACAAACTTAAAGTGGTAAAAATGTTAATACAATGAACCTCTCCCACTTATATTTTACTTGCAAAATTATCATTACTTAACGTACTTAATCTTTTGTTTATTACAAATAATAATAATAATAATAATAATAATAATAATAATAATAATTAAACACACTCCCTCGGAACGATAAGCTCTTAAATCACGTGAAAAATTTGGAAAAAACATTTCAAAAAGGAGAGAGTATTGTACTTCTTTTTATTAGAGGAAATATAGGTATCCATCATGTTTTTTTAACTTGATGTCCTTTACATTTTAGTATTTCAGTACGTGCGTTAAATGAGTTACACAACTATGCGGGGAGGAGGATAATATCATCTTTTTCCTCTAGGAGTAATATTTTCCTTTTAAAGTATAAATTTTATTTTATCCTACATATCAACCATCCAACGATTTATAACAGTAGATATAACATCAAAATATAATAGAGTTACATACGGCACATTTTTATACTCAAAACTTGATTTGCAAACATACACATAGGACTCCTTCCTCAACCAGATTATCTTACAAGATAATATACAAGTCTAAATCAAATTAAAAAGCCTATAGAAAACAATAAATTTAAAACCTACTGTTGGATATTAGGAATTGTTTAATAAAGAACTATTATTATTAAAGGTGGTCAACAGAAGACATTAGGTTGCACGTAATCAACCCTTATTTTGGCCAACTCATGATTAAAACCTTGTCCTTTTCTTGTTACTTATTGGTTATAACATGATATATATGTGTATAAAAATGTGGTTTTGATCAACGACTCAGTAAATTTAGCAACAAAAAGATATCACTTTGGTTATGAAAATCTTTAATCAACAACTCAAGATGAGCAATATTCAGGTTGCAATAAAGACTTTGATTTTTGTAACATTTTTGGGGTACATTCTGATATGGATAATGATGCCCACAAATTTATTCTGGCGACATTGGTTGCCCCATATCAATGCAACAACAAATTCTTCCTACTTTGATGGACAAGGTTAGAATTTCCCACCTCCAATTAATAACTAGTGAAGCATGCATGTTCTTGATTTTTTATTTTTTATATTATTATTATTGTTTTTAAGTTTATGCATCTTTTGAACAGGTACAAACATTCTTATATACTGTTTCCCCATCTTACTTATTGCTACATTGGGATGTCTATATCTCCATTTGGACAAGTATGGTGAGGGCAGCGCAAGGTATGGCAAATGACTACCTAGGTAAAATGCATTTTAATTCCAGTATTGCACCACTCCATTTCTCTCTCGTTTTGAGAGGGAAATGGAGTGGTGCAGTACTCGATGGGATCCCCATCCGTAGAATCCAACATCAATATCCAATGCTCCAAGAAACTTTGTAAAACAAAAGATGAAACTTTCAAAACATGTATGCATTTTCTTCAATTATACATGAAGCATGAAGAGCAATTCTTACACTGTTCAACATATAAACACCACTATTTTGTTTGCAGAACCCTAACAAAGGATTCAAGTTTAAACTCATGGAGACAACCTATACTCATAAAGGGCCCTCTAGGAGTAGCCTCTTGGACAGAACTATCCTTCATATTGATGTTCATTGCACTCTTGGTTTGGTCATTTTCCTCATATACACATGCCATGTTCAAGAATATCACCAAACAGTCTTCATCCAACATGGGAGACCTCATGTGAGATAATCTTAATTTCTTGAATCTAATAACTATATATATAGTTGGAATGTTTAAGTTGACATACTATGGATCCATGGGCTCTTGATCACAGATGGGAGGTAAGGCTTGACAGCGTAGCTCTCCTACTCGGTCTCGTTGGCAACATATGTTTATCCTTCCTTTTCTTCCCGGTGGCACGCGGATCATCCATCCTGCGTCTACTTGGACTCACATCAGAATCCTCCATCAAGTACCACATTTGGCTTGGCCACACTGCTCTAGCTATCTTCCTCGCACATGGTTTATGCTACGTCGTTTTCTGGGCTAATACACATCAAATCTCTGAGGTGCATCACATTTTCTCTCCACTACAAATCTGTTATCCTCATACAAGGGATAAGATTGATCATTTTGAACTTGCAACAGATGATGAAATGGAATAGAGTTGGAATATCAAATGTGGCTGGAGAAATAGCTTTGCTCTCTGGATTAATCATGTGGATCACAAGCTCCTCTGTTTTTAGGAGGAAACTATTTGAGCTCTTCTTCTATGCACATCATCTCTACGTTCTTTTCGTGGTTTTCTTTGTCTTCCACGTCGGATTCTCCTACTCTTGCATCATGCTCCCCGGATTCTACCTCTTCCTCATAGATCGCTTCCTGAGATTCTTGCAATCGCAGCAGAAGGTTCGCCTCGTCTCTGCTCGTATCTTGCCATGCCGTGCTGTGGAACTGAACTTCTCCAAGGATCCAAGTGAGCACAAGAATTTAGTCATGAATTAAACTGTTAATTATGACACAATGTTGATACACCATTGATATGATCATCAGGATTAACTTATAATCCATCAAGCATTATGTTCATCAATATAAAGAGCATATCCAAGCTGCAGTGGCATCCATTCACAGTAACCTCAAACAACAACATGGATTCTGATCAACTCAGCATTGTCATCAAGAGTGAAGGAAACTGGTCTCAGAATCTCTACGAAAAGCTTTCGTCTCCATCACCATTGGATCGTCTTGAAGTAGCCGTGGAAGGGCCCTACTCTCCCCCACCATCCTCATTTCTAAGGTCTAATAGAAACACACTCTCTTCTCTCTGTCTCAACCAAGATTGATGTGCTGCTTTTGCAGGCATGACATGCTAGTGTTGGTGAGCGGAGGGAGCGGCATTACGCCTTTCCTCTCCATCATCAGGGAGCTACTCGTCGTATCAAACACTAATGCAAACACCCCAAGAATCCTCCTCATTGCTGCTTTCAAAAAAACAGAAGATCTCACAATGCTCCATCTTCTGCTTCCGCAATCTGTATCTTTCCATGAAATCTATCGCCTGCAGCTACAAATTCAAGCCTACATCACCAGAGATTCAAGTCCTTCATCAGAGAGTCAGAAACTACTCCCAAGAACAATCCAGTTCAAACCAAGTGTTGTGGATCATCCGATTTCGCCTGTGTTAGGGCCCAGCAGTTGGCTATGGCTCGGAGCCATCATCGCATCATCTTTCTTGTTCTTTGTTCTACTAATCGCCATGATCAATAGATACAACTACCACCCCACAGATCATACATACTCATATGCCTCAAGATCCATCATCAGTGCATTGTTTTTGTGCACGTCCATTGCGATCGTTGCAACTCTAGCTTTCATGCTGAACAAGAAACAGAATGCTGTAGACAGGAGCCAAGTTCAAAGTGCAAACACCCCGACGCTGACATCGTCTCCAGCAACGGAATCATGGAGATACGACGTCGGACAAGAGCTAGAAAGTGTCCATCCACAACAGAGTTTCAATCAAGTCACCAAAATATATTATGGTGAAAGGCCAGATTTCAAGAGTAAGATTTCATTTCTTTTTTTAAAATATAAACATTGGGCTGTCATAAAATTGATTAAGAGTTGATGTTTGATCTCATGAGTTGGGAGTATTAATTAGAGATGATGGTGTTTTACTGTGTGCAGAGATAGTGAGAGAGATTGAAGGATCAAGGGTTGGTGTATTTGTGAGTGGACCAAAGAAGATGAAACAGGATGTGGCTGCAATATGTTCTTCTACTGCCTTCCATTATAAATCTTTTAGCTTTAATTGGTGATTGCAAGGAAATTCACTTGTATTGGAGATTAATCATAGCCATCCTTTTAAAAATGTTTGTCTGTAATTTTTAAAAATCTGTTTATGTTTTTCTTTATCCTCTTCACATCTTTTGATTGTTTTATACTTGTTTACATTCAAGGGAGAGATCCTCACCCGGGGTTAACTTATCCCTCTTCACTATGTTTAATCCCTTTTCAATTACATGTTTACTTTGAAGGTTTTTAAAAAAAATAATAATAAAAGAACAAGTGTTCTAATATTTAAATAAATATTAGAAAATAATCATAGTTTCTATTTCGCTATTCGTTTCAGACTTCCCAAACGCATCACAAACGAGCTCACTCTTTTGGCCTATATTTTATGAAATCCAAAACATATTCAAAATGAAAACATCTCTAAAACAGGAAATCGAGAAAAACTAGACACCACTCTCAACGTTGTGCACGCTGCAACCAACGAACAGAAACCTGTTAGACAATGTCATAATTGAGGAGGGTCTGAAATCCCAATCCAAAAATGGGACGAAGAAAGGGCAGCAACGTAATCTTCTACCTTAACCCTCGATTCACTTTCTTATCCGCCCAAAACGGGGTGACAGTGAGACCCTGTCTACAGATATTGCCCGATCCATGTAAACATAATAGAGTTAATACAAGGGTTAACATCACTGAACCCTTCATGAACGCCCCCCCATAAACAAACATATGCTTTTTTATAACTGAATGTCGTTTTCTTTCAAATTAAAAGTTCCAACCAGTGAAGAAAAACAGGGTGCATGTAAATAAGATTTAAAGGAAATTATAGAACAAAAAACAAGACATTGGCTTTTTTCTTTCATTCCAACTCCAAGGTTATACAATGAAGAAAACAACCAAATAAAGGGGGTGAAACATAATAAACCCCCTCCTTCCAGCAAACATAAAAAAAAATCAGCAAAATTAACTTTAGACGATTGATTAAACTATAAAACAAAGTTGGAAAATTTCCTTCTAACCCTAACAAGCAGAAACGCCATTTCTCTTGCTCCTTCATGCTCACCCTACCTTACCTTCTCTATAATTGTCAGATATTATATCACACTCCTCATTCAACTCGTCTCAAAATCACCCCCTCCTGCTGCATTATCCCGGAAACGCCTACCATCCTCTCGATGCATCACCTCACCAACCTCATCACGCCGCCCATCAGCATTCCCCACGTAGGAGAATCTTCCAGGACGAGAACCTGCTCGCAAGTATTTGTCTGACTTCACTCGTCCAACCGCTTCAAACCTCTGCGTCTGCCTGAACACTCTCACCGGTGGCGGAGATCTTTGGCGCCTTACATGGGTTTCTGCAAAATTGCGATTATCAACCCATCGACAGCTCCGTTGAGGGGAGACTCGGCTCCTAGACGGTGGTGGCATGTAGTCCTCCCCGTATTCCGACACAAAAGAGGGTTTTGGAAAGGGTGGCCTCATTCTCTCCATCCTGGCTTCTGACCTAAATTCAGGAGACCTGCTGCGCCTTCTATTGCCCATTATCCGCAACCTGTGGGGGTGCCATGGCCTGGGAGAACGTGTTCTAGACCTCGAACGGGAACGGGATCTTCTCCGGGATAAAGTCATATGAGGACCTCTACCATCAACCGGAGAGAAGCTTCGTTCCCTTCTCGAAAAATACCGTGGCATGCGAACAGACGGGCCAGCATCATCTGGGAGAGGCTCAAGATCCTCCAAAAATTCTCGACCACCACGCTGTGAGTAATGACCTCTACTTCTATAGCCGCCCACACCCCGTGTTAGAGGCATTCTTCTGCCTACGAAATATTCATCCCTCTCCACAGATATCCTCATCTGAGGTCTGTGCAAGCCTCTTAACAAATAATCAGCACTCTGTCTTGAATCACGAAAGTTCACCCTGTCAATCTTGGCTGCGGATTCGCCAATTTTGCTTCTCGGCCTCGTATGGTTACGACCATCGGTTCCCTGATAATTTGAGGTATAGCGCTTTCTCGAACCCCAGGATGTCCATTGATTAACTCTGTCTCTTTCACCGTGAGTATTGGATCTATGTCTACCCATATATCTGTCAAGACTCATATCCCTTTCCTCCCAAGAATATGAACTAAATTTAAAACAACATTTGTTAGTACAGAATAATATTTTTTCAAATAAAACTCAAACTAAGGCGACAACTTTGATTAACCAAACAAGAGAACATTGGGGTACCTAAATTGCTGCATGAAGAAAACATCATTCCCATCAATTGCATCTGCAGATGACCTCACCTCAATGTGTGATTGAAGCTTTCCCCTTGATGTCATCTCTGATGCATACTCATCTATATTTGACACTTCAACATCAACTGCATCTCTTCGACCACTCAACTGTCTCGTTTTCGAGCCATCTTCTTCCTCCTTAACCATTTCCAGGCACTGCTCATCTGTAGTACATGATCCAGCATTCACTTCTTTTCCTGGCGCCTCATTATTGTCCGAGTCAGTCAGGACAAAATGCTTCCTCGGTGAGTGTATAGATTGTGGCATGCTCTTACTTTTAACTTCTGATGAAATTTTTGCCGTTAAACTTCTTGGAGTGCAGTGAGAACCCTCAAAACCACCCTCAAGTATCTCAGACGCAGGACAATCAGCAGCATCAGAACCATCTTCATTTCTTCCATCAGATTCGTAGTCCACACACTCATTTTCAATCTCAATGTCCTCCCATGAGCACAAAAAGGAACCCCTCAGCTCTCCATCTTCGTATGAAGAATCATACCCTTCCTGAATACCAGTGAAGTCATCTCCACCAACCATGTGCACATGGTTATCCTGAGAACCTGAATCCCGACGGCCATCAATTGAAAAGCCATCCTTTCCGTAGGAACCAATGGGATCATCACATAGTACTCCAGCATTATAACGATTGGAACTATCATGCGTTGTAGTTCTCTTTGATCCTTCATTAGTGTGATTACCATCTTCCTGCTTGGCATCATGCGATGAATCATTTTGCTCGCTTAATTCACCAATTAAATAAGGCTGAGCATCACGAGAAATCATGCCTGTAATTAAAAAAAATAAAAATTGTTAGAATGGAGTGAAAGTCATATATGCTCAAACTACTTTACAATTGCCAAATCAGAAGTTCTCTACATGTAGATAAGTTAATAACTTGATCAGAGAAATCTTAATACCTGGCAATAATTTGGTATCTTTAAGTTGGACATCAATCACAAAATCAGATGCTGTCATATCATGTGTGTGGACATCATTCGTCTGTTTATCAATATCTCCAAGAGTAGTGCTTTTTTCAAATTCGCTGAAATTACCAGAGCAATTTTCATCCTGTATTAAGGTGACAGCACCGGAAATACAACCATTTTTTTCCTCAGGCAACAGCATCCTAGAAGTACTGGGAAGTTTATTTAAAGGGGAACTCTCAAGAAGAGCATTAAGGCCTGTAACTTCATTCAGGTTTTTCACATCAGCATCACAACTCAAAAACTGAGTTGAATTGTTATCATGTAGATCATTTTCACTAGCATGATCCGTCTCCTTAGCACTAATCGAGAAAATACTAAATGATGGTTCCTGTAAATGTTCCTCCAAAATTGACGGCTCGGTGCAGATTATTTCCTCTGAAACAGAAGCTGATTTATTCCCTTCTATTTTTAAATTAGAAGATTCCTCTTTAGTTCCAACGGGGTCAAGGAATACCTGGTTCCTTGGGTCATTCTTCCTCCCTTCTAAATGCTTATCATTATCATCAATTGAGGCATCTCTACCAATTGGATCGTCAGATGGTTCACCCCAAGCATCCATCAGAGTGTTTAAATCCCAATGTTGTCTGTCAACCTTTGGCACAGTCCCATCATCTTCTGGGCTCTCACATTCACTCTTCGAAGCAGAAACAGAGATTTTCTCGTGGGAGCACCAAATATTTCCTCCAGGCACATTTGCATTACTTGAGGAATTCTCTGACTCGTTACATTTTAAACTTACTTTGAGTAATGTAGCAGAACTGGATGATTCAGAATTTTTTGGGATTGAAGGATCTTCTTGATGATTCGCTTTACTATCATTATCAACGTCATCATCCATGCTAGCAGCTGCTGCAAGTAGTTCAATGCCCGAGAAGTCCCCTGAGTCATTGTATTTTCTCTCTGTTTGATCATACAGAGATACATCCTCAAATCCATCACCACCAGCTTTAGAAGATCCTTGAACTCGCCTTACATTCCAGTTGGAGGACCTACGACCTAAGGAACTACTAAGATACTGGAGTTGCTCATGATCTTCGGAAAATGGAGGAGAAGAACGTGCTCTTTGGGAGGAAGAATCTTGACCACATAAAGCAGATGCCCATGGATGAGATGGCGGAGATTTAAGTACATGCCTACGTTTCTTGAACGGAACACTTTCTGATTTGCCAGAGTTAGACTGACCAATAACCGGTTCACCAAACTGCAACATAACGTACAATGCTCAGTTTTTATGGGCTCACAAGAATAAATATCTAACAATGATAATGAACCATCCACATATATACCTTGTCAGAATCAGACCCAGAAAAATCTCCTACTCTTTTGGGGCTAATAGAATTGCCAACTTCTACTCCATTGTTCAAGCTTCTAGCCACCGACTTTCTTGTGCGCCTTCCTTTTGTCACACTTTTCCAATTTAACTCAGGATTGGTGGAGTTCATCACTTCAAGACCCACGCTGCTAAGCATTATTTTTGCAGATACGGTTCTGTCCCATAAACGATGAATCCACCTAAGATTTTTTCTATGCTTCTCGGAAACTTCTTTCTGATTAAATCCAACTTATGATCAGTGGAACTGGATCAACTGAACAAGCAAATCTGAAAAAATACACATGATCTTATTAAAACAACATTCAACACAAAAGAACTCACAGTCTACCTTTGTACTTCGTATCAGAAGAATCTGCTGTAAAAAGAATATAAATATCTAACAATTCAAGCAACCAATCAGAAGAGCTCATAAAGATAACAGTCCTTTTTACTAGAAATCTCATGTGTTTGGATCAATAAATTATATCATTAGAAAAAAAAAACACGCACACACAGAAAATATACACCAATATCACACCAAAAATATAAATTCACCTGCAGGTATTGACAGCAGTCTTCAAACTTTGTGTATGCTGCCAACAAAGCAGAAAAAAGCGTTAGAAAGAAAACCAATGAGGCAAACTGCAAGACAAGCCATAAAAGACGGGTAATAATCATAAATTTCACCAAGATAATGCTAGATAAATAACAAGGAGAATTAGCACACATTCTACCTTCTATAAAATCAATAATGTCCCCGCTGCATAATTCTCATCATTTACCTCATAGAAAAGGAGGGAATGAAACAGAACAGGGTTCTTTCACTAATAGAATACATGCATATCAAGCATGACTAATTACTTTAGTTAAAAGACGGGAAAAAAGGGTTGGACAGGCCCATTAACCCATGTAATATAATTGGCAGCTCGCATCCATCAGCTGTGCAGGGTATAAACACAAAAGACTTCAAATCATCTGAAGATCATTAACAAATGAAGATCTAATCCATCTTCAATCAAGAGTCGAAAAAGGACACCAGCATAAGTTTCAGATTTAAGAGTCTTGGCAATGCAATAAAAGACTCGAAAAATTCCACGTTTTGTGGCAAATTTTCTGAAATTTTGACAAAATCTCCCTTTCACAACTCGTGTGTTAACTTAGAAAAGTGAAACTCCAAAGTTCATTTTCTCTATCTTGCATCCACTTTGGCAATCAGAACCAGAAAAATCAGAGAAAAAAAGTCGCCATATATACCACCCGAAATAGGGAATTATGTCGCATTTAATTTATAATATATTCCTGTCACGAGATCTTCATCCGCTACAGATTTCCATGTGATGTAAATATGCATTTGATCAAAATCATCAACGCATTCAAAGTAAACGAAACAGAAGATGTGTAAATCGATTCTCAAGGTCAACATATAGCACAAAAGATCCAGCAACCAAAATCTACTCGAAGAGGCTTTATTTGCTTCGAGCGACAACGTATTCGCCATAAAATTCCAGGTGCAAATCTTCAAATAAAGGATCCTGAGCTCAAATCCGGTTCAAGGAAACCCTCAAAGTTTGCCGGATTGACACAGATCTTGGCCCCAAGATGCAGACTGACGACGGTGAAGAGAACAACAGAAAAAGAACCAACACAAATCACGCAGATTATCAAAAAGCTTAGGTTTCATATACCTGTATTGATCTCAATGTACCAAATCTCAAATCTCCTCGCAAAAAACCGTGACTTTCCTATTAACCCTCCTCCCACGGTCCAAATCTTACAGAACTTCAACGTACACCTCAAACTCCAGTGAAATCCATCCTCGAAAATTTATATCAACTCGTATGTTAAAAAAGAACACAACGAATGCGCGTTGCAAAGCCGGCGTTTCAATTGGATCAGGAGCTCCGGTGAACGGTGCCGTCGGATCTCCAACCCGAGGTCGATTAACGGCGGTCCGGCGATATCTCAGCCTCTGGAATAATTCTTCGGCTGTCTGAGCAGAGAAGAGATGCGATGCGTGGATTATTAGCTATGAGTTAGTAATTCTTCCCTACTGACCACCTACTTATGCTTTTTACTTTGACAAAAGTACCCTCAGTGGTTTTACGTAATGACGAGATTACCCCTTGATGCCCTAGTCCCATTCGAAAACGACTCCGCTTTGTCGGGTAATTACGGTCAACACTCTGATTAGCGGCGTTGATGACCATTCCATCCCCCAATCAGATCTAACCATTATGTTTTTCGATAAAATTACTATTATTTCCTTTTGCTAATTTTATGTTTTCTAAATCTATCCATACTAATATTAGGATCTCTCAAATATAGACATAATAATTAATATAACGTCATATACGAGAAATAATTTTTAAGAATCTCGAAGCAATTATATATGGGTAAGAAGACTATCCTTCGTGAGAAGGAATTTTTAATTTTCTTACTAAATATTAACCCAGAATAATTACTTTAATATATATATATATATATATATATATATAATCTATCTATCTATTATTATAATAATAATAATAAATATATAAAAGCAAAATGTTTTTGCCAAATTTGAGCAATTTCTATTTTAATCTG